>JAPMOQ010009202.1:1499892-1550482 GCA_026543055.1 Argiope trifasciata
ATATATATATATATATATATATATATATATATATATATATATATATATATATATATATATATATCACACACACACACACACCTTAACTTTTTAGAAGAAAAAAGTGACTTCAGAAATCATGCTTACATAACTGTGAAATTAATTTTATCTTAAGCCCTAACATTTTAAATTTACAATTGTAATTTCAAGCTTGATTGTGATAAGCGCCCAATCTGTACTTTTCATAAGAAATTCCAGGGAGAAAAAAGAAAAAGAGTGAATAAAATATAAAGTAATATTTTTTATTTCTAATGTTCCTTCGTGTATAGATTTAAGACAAATTGAAAATTATTATTAAATCTTTGGCAGCGTTTTTAAGAAAATAGGCAGAAATATGCAACTGCATTACCTGCGAATAAAACTTTAAATCATGATACTGAGTCTAAGCGTTTTAATGGAGTACATAAAGATGTTGCATTTCCATGTCGATTGCTGGTACATTGAATTATGTATAGTTTAAGTCTGACGGTAAATAAGCTAGAAAATGAAGTAACATATTTCAGATTTGAAGGAATTTCAATAATTATCAACATTTTATAGAAAATATCCCCATCCCCTGAGAATGAATTTTTAATGTGATTCCTATTTTATTTTAAAATAAGCGCTTAATATTTTGCAAAAAAGCAACTTATTTGAACAATTTTAACGTAAAAAATACATCAGCTAATTTTAGCAATAGCTTGTGGAATATGTATACATATATTCGTACAAGCATTCATACATACATATTGAAAGAAATAAGTTTTATTGATATCCATTTAAATGTAAAGAACTTTCTATTTTTTTTTTTTTTTTTTTTCCTTTTCTTAAATAAAGTTAAACAGTAAGAGGAATAAAGATTAAATCTTCATAAATCTAAAAAAATATCATTCACTTTATTAAATTATATTTGTATTATTCGCATCAAAATTATAATTTTTATAAATATCTGCTGTGTGGGAAAATTATAAACGTGCTCCTTTATAATAAATTTTTAAAGCAAATTTCCCACATTTTATTTATTATTTTCAACTAAAACGTTTTTCTCATGGAAGCTTCGTTTCGTTATCTACGATATTAATTACCATTTGGCGTACATTGTAAAATTGCCAAACCTTACATGTAAAGAAGAAGGATGTAATGAGTTAACCTTTTTGTTATGACTTGACAAGTGTCAATGAGATGGGGAAAATTTATTGAGCGCAACTTCCACTGAACCATTTAAACAGTTCCCTTTATTATTATTAAAATTATTTTGATGTAAGGATATATATTTTAATGTTCAGTGACAAATATTCTATTATTTGCAACATTAAATGATAAAATTATTTCTTATAAATGTTTTTCTTTTTCAGAAAATCGTGGATACTGTTACAAATTATTTTGCACTGGAGGTCGTAATCCACTGGATCCGGATAATCCCTTGGATAATGAAGAAAACATGATGATGAAGTTTTTCCGAGACAAGTTAGGAGTGTTTCTCTCCAAGAAACCTGTCAAATTTATTATAATAATATCGTTCCTACTCTACCTCGCTTTCGGGCTCTGGGGATGCACAAAAGTCAAAGAGGGATTGGAACGATTCAAAATGGCTCGATATGATTCCTACTCTCTTGATTATTATGACCTTGAAGACAAATACTTTAGGAAGTACCCTTATCGAATTCAAGTAGTTATCAATGAAACTCTGGATTACTCAGATCCTGCAGTTCAGGAACGGGTGGAAGATTTGCTTCATAAACTTGAAAACAACCGTTTAATGGCTGGACCGCGATTCACAGAATCATGGTTGAGAATTTATCATAGATTTGTTAATGATTCCCGAACACAAGTATTCCTCCAAGGATATAATATGAGCAAAAAAGAAGATTTTTATAGAGGTATACACAAGGTATTCTTCCGTCTCTCACAAGATTATTTCAAACAGGATATCAAATTCAACGAAAATTTTACAGAAATTACAGCTGCTAGATTTGTATTACAAACTGAGAATATAATGGACGCTATCGATGAGAAAAACATGTTGATAGAGCTTCGAGAAATAGCGGCTAATTCTTCTCTTCCAGTTGTTGTGTTTAATCAACTCTTTGTGCTATTCGATCAATTTCTTTTGATAAGAGACACATCCATACAAGCTGTAGGCGTGGCAACTGCAGTGATGATGTTGATATCCTTCATATTCATCCCAATTCCAAACTGTGCTCTTTGGGTGGCCTTTTCCATATTTTCTATCGAGATTGGAGTTGTTGGGTTCATGAGTTGGTGGAATGTAAATTTAGATGCCATATCAATGATCAATTTAATTCTCTGCATAGGATTTTCAGTAGACTATTCGGCACATATCACGTACGCTTACATATCGTCCGAACAAAAAGACCCCGACACTCGGATGAGGAATGCTCTTCACTCTTTAGGTTTGCCAATAGCCCAAGGAAGTGTTTCCACTCTCCTTGGAATTGTCGTTTTAAACGCTGCACCATCTTATATTTTTACAGTTTTCTTTAAGACTGTGTTTTTAGTTATTTTCTTTGCTTCCTTGCATGGACTCCTATTGCTTCCCGTCCTTCTGTCCCTAACGGACGGTTGCTGCAGCGGGGCTAAGAAGGGAGGAGATGCTGTCAGTGAAAAAGAAGGCTCACCACCCTTCTATATAACATCTCCGCCCGACGATATTATCGCTAACAAAGATGGTAAAGTATCTGTTCCGACATACAAAACTCTTGCTGATCCACATTTTCCAACTATAATTGAAGAACCCAAATATAAAACCACAGCCACATGGACAGACAATGGAGATTTAGATCAAGGTATAGGAACTAGTGGAGAGAGTAGTGACGGCAGCTGGAGAGGTGGAAACGATGAAATTATTGACCACGCCACCCAGCTGCACGGCAGCTCTACCAAGCTGACATCCGTCTGTCAGCCTGGAGAATCACCTCGATCCCGAGAAAGAGAGAACCATGTGAATCCTGGGTTCATTGATGACGACGGATTCCGTGCGTCTGATAGATCCCGAATGAAGGGTTACCATCATTCCAATCGGGATGGTAAACCGGCTAGTTACCACGAAACGTGGGACGACTTGCATATTCGGCAAGGATCAGCTACCAAAAATCATACCAATAACAAAGACTCCAAACCGCGTAGGAACAGCGAACCAGATAGTCCACTATCTCGTTATATGTCGAGGCTTAACAGTGGTTATGTAAGAGAATTTCAGATGCCATTGTGATTTACTAGTATTATAATAAGCACTCTAGGAAAATAATAACTTAAATGTGCCACGTCAAGTATTTAAATATTTGACAACTTCTGATGTCATCAGTTCTGTCAGATAGAAAAAGAATATGTCTGATATTCGATTCCAAGGCACGGGTATTCGTTATAAATTTTTTTGTTCTGTTTATATATTGTTAATGTTTCTACTGTTTATTTAAGTTTGGTATAACTGACACTTATTCAATTTGAGAACTTTTGTGTGTGTTGCAACTGAAATCAAGAACTATTACCACCATTATTTATTTTTGTTATTGGTTTTGCATTTTGTTAATGGAGTAAATTTTTTGACGACTGAAAGATAAATTAGAATGAAATGTTTAAATATGAAAAAGCAGCATACGTTATTTAATATTTATCTTATTACTGCAAAATTATAAAAAATGAGCAAATTTGTGACTCAAACATCCAATTAATTTAATCAGCAGAACACTTTTGTTTTGTGTTTAAAAATTTAGATTGTGCATAACTTTCAATTTAATTTTATTGCGGAATAAAGTACTGAATTTGATTTTGAAACAGATACAATTTATACATATTCATGTTTTATGTGTAACTTTGTTTTGTCATTATCAGCTTATGTTCATGAACATGAAATAGTTTCCTCATCCTTTTAAACTAATATTTTTATTGATTTCGGCTAGTCACCTGAATAGAATACAATCTCAGATATACCAGGTATAAATTGATTAACCTGTGCATAAGCCCAGTTTTCATAATTATTTCAACTTTTGTGAAGATCCGACAGACAAGCCGTATACTTTCAATATGTGCATGGTATTTGTGACCTGATATCAACAATGGATATTCAATGCCTCTTTGGAGAAGGGCGTGAATGTATTTTATATAAGAACTGCGCATATGCCTTTTGTATTTATGTATTACTCAGTAGTTTGGCTGAGACAATCATGTTTTCATACAGTGTATTTCAGATATTAAAATGTGATTTTTATATCGATTTTTTTTTTTTTTTTTAGCATTTTGTCCGATAACTACTGCAATTTATGTATTCCAATGCTGGCACAAAAATTTAATGGTTTAGACATTTTAAAACACATTTTGCGGTCTCAAACATTCATATAAACAACTGATAATTTCCATTATATTTATTACCATTTTTTATTATAATTACACAAAGATGCTATTTAATTCTATCTCGAATAAAACATAAAAAACCTCTATTACTTAATTATCTAGAAGTAAACTAGGTATTTTTAATAGCAGAAATAATGCATCAATTACTGATATATAAATTTAAAGCAAAAATGGAATATATCAGTTTAAGACCGTATAATTTTAAGTACTTTTCGAGAAGAAGAAATATTAAAAAGCTATACCTAGTTTGAAATTTGATCTGGATGTGGTTAAAAGTAATTTACTCATTTGAAAATGAATTATTTTTAAACGTCAGCAAAAAAATATTATCTAATGAAACGCTATATTACACAAACAAATGTTTTATGTCACTACATTTTTTCCTTGTAGGCTTACGGTATGTAGTAGCTCCTATGAACCTATTCGCAGTCATTGAGTTAGTTTCCTTCTACTTTCTTGCCATTAACTAAAATTAATATTAAACTAATGATTATAGTGTTATTTCTACTAAGAAAAACTTTTCATATCCATCCCATTCATTTTAACCTAGATACTTCTTTTTTTTACTGAAGAGTTTACTAATTTTGAAATATTTTTTTAGCTTCCCGATCATTGTGTGATAATTTCTGATTAACCTGATGAAGAATTTTTAACTACTACAGATTTCTTTTCGCTAATAGTTATTTCGTTGGAAATGCTTATTTTCTTTTGAATCTTTTACATTATCTTGATGTTCATGATTCTATCAATAAAGTATTTCTAAGCAATAAATCATGATAAACATTAAAACCGTATTATTTAAATAATCTTACAATTGTTCTGTTTCTTGTTATAAAATCTAATAGAATTGAATTCTATTGTATTATAGTGTAATTGAAAATGTAACTATATGTCTCTAAGTGAGCATCGTATTTCGCATTATTTTATATCCTCGTTTTCTTCCTTTATGTGAATTGAATAGATAATAAATAAATTCATTTTTCCTTTACTTTCAAGGACAGAAAAAAATCATTAACAAAATATTTGGTGAAACAAGGAGAAACTATTTGAATTTTATCACAAAAATGAAAAATTATATGAAAATTATGTAAAAAAATCCAAAATTCAAGAAAAATATTATTTGACGATTATATTGTCACAAAAAACCTATCTTTTGAATTCTGAAATGAAAAAGAAGAATTTTCGTGTAATGATATTTTCAGAAGTTTCGGTGAACAAATTTCCGCCTTCAAAGTATAAGTTTGATGAATCTAGTAATTTTTGGTCAAACTTTATAGCATGCCGTGAGGCAAGAGAACATATTATCAGATACATATTTTCCTTTGCTGTTAGTAGCAATAAAGTCAATCATTGCATACAGAAGAAAACTTTTTTAAAAAGGTTTAATTTTTCATTTGTGAAGAGCTTTTTATGATGTATATTTTGATGTAATTCGTAATTTAATCCCTGGGTGTGTGTGTGTGTGTGAATTTTTTCTCTGAAGTAGTAGAATTTATGAAATAGGAGATAAACTTAAAATTACTAAAAGAGAAGTTTTAAAAATACAGAAAGTTAAATGAATAGAAGAATTTGATACAAAATGGGAAAAATCAATGCTGCTGAAAAAATTCGTGAAAAGGACAAAAACTTCTAAAGGGGGAAAAAACGAATTATTCAACGTCTATAATATCAGAATAATTTCAGATATTATAGACATTGAAATATTCATATTTAGTTTAAAAAAATATGTTATATGCAACACAGTTTCAATAATAATTAAGATGAATGAAGCTACACATCAGAACATTGCAATAAATTAATTCATTAGTATAATGCATTCAATTCGTTAAAGATAATCATTATCGCAATCTAAAATTTCTCTTTACATATAAACTACTTATTCACAAGGTATGATACTTATCGCAGATTTATAAATTTTCGCAATTTCATCCGATTAAGGTGAAAATACAAATGAAAGGTATTTAAACCTAATTATTAACAGCACTTCATAGAATGTATAATATAATCTAAATGAATTGTAAAGTAACAAATAAAATCACTGCTGCTAATCTTTAAGTAATTAAAAAAAAGCTAAATTTTTCAAACATTTTAATATAATTTATAGCCATATCGATAATAAATGAAGTAGGTACAATTTTTCCTTCGCTGAAATGTGATAACGAATCTGACAATAATTTTAAAATAAAATACTGTTAACAGATGTTGTTGAAGCCTCCTTTTATCATATAGAAACATATTAATTCAGTTCAAAAATGACAGCTTCATTCTTAAGCTGTCTATAAATATAGCATTTGTATAATTTCATTTAAAAGCATGGATTAAAGTTTTTCTTTCTAATCAACGCAAATAGTTTAGCATATACTTTAAGTTAGGAATTCTAGGAATTAGGAATCTAGAAAGATATAAATTCGATGAAATGAAACTTGCTAAAAAGCTATAAGTTAAATAAAATGCTGCCGGGAGCACAAATATAGGGAGCACATATGTATACACAAAAAGTAAAATTAATTATCATATTTAATACACCAAGTAATAACTTTCAGTTAATAAATTACATGTCCCGAAAAATTGTAAAAACAAAGATAGTTTACAAAATGATAGAAAAAACTAAGGATCAAAATTAGAGCAGAATATAAATAATTAAATTAGATAAATCATCTACTCATTCATATTCAGAATAAAAGTAACAAGATTTATCTGAGAATGAAGTTTAAAATTTTGGCAATGATAGTGTGAAAAATTTAGAATTTTGGTTTCTGACAGATCGAATCAAAAAAGTTTATTTTTCTCTCATGAAAAATTGCCACTCTTAAGGTGAATTCACACGAGGCTAACTATTGCGCCCAATCGTTGCCTTTTAACTGTTGTCCTGGCATTATCTTCGTGTGAACAGTTGAGACAACGATGTTGGGAAAATGGACAACGTTTGTCCGGACCGGACAACTATTTACCATAGTTCCGTAGAGGGCACGTGATTTTCCGGAAATAGGCGTGGTCTCCTATTGCACACAATAGTTAGCCTTGTGTGAACCCACCTTTACAATGAATATAATGATTTTATGTTTGAATATGAAGCAAAGTAGGTGAGCATTAAAAAGCAAATGTTTTAATAAACACAGTTTGAAGAAATAATCTTGCTTTCAACTCTCAAATGTAAACTTTTAATTAATCACTAATATATGCTTTAATTGCTTTTTAATTCATTTTAATATTCGACATAAATCATTTGCATATTTTTTTTAGTTGCATTTTCGTTTTGGCAAGTGGAATTTTTTTTAAAAGAAAGAAATTTTATTTTAAGATATGACACGATATAAGTCCTACAAAGTTTCAACATATTAATAAAATAAAACAAAAGACGCCGCTTTTATTTGATTATTTTAAAGTTGGTCTAAAATTTTAAGTTTAATCCAATATCTATATGGTAAATCTAAATTTATCAAAATATATAAAGGTTTTGATATCGATTTGTAATCTTTCTGTCTTCTAGATGGCAGCACAATCTCTGATATCGAGAAATAAAAACTAAAGAATTGTTAAATGGATGAAATTACTTCAACATCGGCTTTTTTATTATTTGTTTACTTGGTTTTTATTCGCAGATGTGCAGTTCTCAGAATGTATATCAGTTTAAGAAAGATAATTTGAAAAATGAATCTGAAACTCACATTTTTAATTTAAATTAAAGAGTTGGAAATTTTATAATAATTTCATTAAACTTTATTTTAAAAATGTCCACAAAAATGGAGAAATGATTGCCAAATAAACTATTTTGTTATTAATTGATAATTTGTTAAAAATTAATTCAAAACACTTAAAATTGTAAATAACTATTAAATCGTGTCCACCATTTCAAAGAATTTAATTAGCATAAAATAACGTCAAAAATTATAGTCTTTAAATACTCTTATTTTTGAAAATTATAAGTTTATAATTTGTGATTGTTCATTTTAATTTGATTAGAAAAAATAAATCAAAGAAGCATTAACAAAAGATTAAAAATGGAATATTCTTTTATAAAAAAACAGGTTACTTCAAAATAAAAATAATTAATAACAATAGTAATTAAACGTCCTATTTTAATGTTTATCATCATTTTTATGATGAAGATAAAAAGGTCACCCAGTATAATGTCATCAATCTAATCATCATTCTTTCAAGTAGAAAATAAATCCAGTTTTTTACACAGTTCATTGGCTGGCATCTGACGTCATGGGTGAAATCGTCAGTAAACATCAAGGCTACAGCATGATTGTCTAAAGATAATCAACTAACTATTAAAATAATTTAAATACTTTAAAGTAAAACCTTCTAAAGAAAGCACTTTTTAAAGAATGTTCATATATTACGATTTTCTATATCATATTTTTCCCCCTTTGAAATATTGTGTAAATTCGTTGGAAGTTTATAAAAAGTGAAAAAAACTAGGTCCGACAAAATACATATACATTAAAAATTTATATTAAAAATTGATTAAAAGTTAAAAATGAAATCCTTATTCTTCGCATTCATCCCACACAGCATTTTGATTTACTAAAATTCAATTTATTTAAATCTAAGCGATATGAAAATGAAATTTCTCCTGGAAGTGAGCACATATTTCACTGAACAAAAAATATAACTTTGATATTAAAAATGTGATTTATTTTATTGACTTTATCATCTTAAGATATTAAATAAAATAGCGCCTGTTTACTTTTTTTGTTGACGCAGAATAAAATATAAAAAATTAAGCACAAAGGAATTAAATCAAATTAACTGTAAGAGAATATATATATATATATATTCGCTTCTGTTCACTACTAATTTAACTATAATAACAGAGAATATATTACTTTCATTTTCGGAATTTTCAGAAAAAGTTCATATTTGATAAATATTTTGTATTTAATAATATAATTTAATAAACATTTTGGAGCACTTCATTAAAAAGCTCGCGATTTCTTCTTAGCAGATATACAAAATTATGTTATAACAGGCAAGGAGAATAAACATTGTTGTACGTAGAAAACAAATATGGCGTTGTCTAAATAGCGTTGACGATCAATAAAAATAATTTAGTTTACTTTTAAGTGAAATCAATAGTGTAATGCCTTAAAGACTGTCGTACGACTTAAAATTTAACTTAGAGGTTAATTGAAATGTATAAAAACTAACTAATTATAGCTTTTTTTAATTAAGCAAGAGTATGCTAATTTATATGTAAAATATAATTGTATTTATTCTGTCTTCAGAACAATGTTTTTTCAAAGAAAATAAAAATGGTTGGTTAGGGTAATTTAGAATGAATTTTCCATACTATGATACTTTCGCCAATTTAAAATGATCGTATGATATAGAAAATGCACTTATAATTTATGTGACGGAGTAATTATATTCTGAAAGGCTCATTTCAATTACTATATTTTCAAATTAATTAATTAATCACAATTATAGAAATTTTCATAACTACCCAGATATTATACCCAAATTACTCCAGAAAATATGGAGAAATAGTTAACTCGTATTTTTTTAAATTCATTTATTATCAATCGTAGTTACATAAATTGTCATAATTACTCCGATATGATCCGGATTACTCCAAAAAGTATGGGGTAATTGGAAACTCGTATTTTTTTCTTCTAATAAACGAATTTAATATATTTAAAATGACAAGAAACCACTTTTTATTGATTCTGAATTTATTTAACTGTTCATTGCCAACAACTCCAAATTGCTATTTTTTATTATTTTTCAATAAAAGCCTATATTAATTCATGAAAAATCGAATATGTTAATATAAAATCTTAAACTCGAAATAATTTATAACAATTAGATTACCTGTTTTGCAAAGAAAAGTTGGGAAATTATTCTTCATAAAAATAGAAATGATCGAGTATCATGAGACAAAAAAAAGAAAGAAAATTACTAAGATTTAGAAATGAGTTAGGTATAAACATTAAATTTAATAATAAAACGCAGAGCTATCCTTTCAAGCTGAACATTCAATCTCCTATTCAATTCAATGGGTAGTGTCCTCATAATCTAACAAAATATACCTATTTTTTGAAAGGTCAACTGTAAATTATCCTAGTCAAGTTCCTCTATTCAACTATCTCCTCTAAATTTTCAAAGGAATCGAAATCCTCGCCTTCAGTTCTTCTTTCAGCATTTTTTTTTTTTTTTGTTATTGAGAAACTTTTTTTAAAAATATTATTATTATTTCCTTTCTTATTTGGTATGTAAGCAGCATCAATAATTATTAATAATAAAACCTTCTTATACATGATAAGTAATGCGTATGCACATTACATGGCAGCTTCCTTAAAACTAGTCTGTTGATAATTTGGTATCAAATAATGAACATTATTGGTGGAAAGGGACTCTATTATCTTTTTAAATCTACTTCCCATCATATGATAAATTATTTCAAATTACATTAAATTAATACATTATTATTTTATCATGTATAAACGAGTTTTTTCATACATTAAAAGCCTGTTGTTATAGGATCGGCAAAAATAAATAAGAAGAATAATAAATAGGATCGTTAATAATAAATAAGAACATTATAATAATAAATAGGATCGTAAATAATAAATAAGAACATTATCTTGTTTCTCAGACGGAAATCCAGAAATGAAAACCGGAAACCATTATATCTCATAGATTCAAAAAATAAATATTAGCAACTTATCTTTAAAGTAACCTATATAGGAAAAAAGTAAAGTTACTTAGAAACATTTTGGCGTAACTTTTTTAATAGAATTACAACGTCATAAGCAAACGTTAGAAAAAAGTTAATATAAGCAAACTTTAGAAAATAACAGTGAAAAAAACAATAAAGTGTTTTTCGTTTTCCACAACATGTCATAAAGAAAATGTAACATATTTCGTATTTCCCAGCTTGCTAGATCTTCCTCTGTGCGTATTGAAATTATCGTTCCAAATTACTCCTTCTTCGTAAATATATTTATTTACTTTTTTTGAATTACTGAAAATTAACTAAATTGTATCAAAAAAAAAATTGTGCATGTCTGCAATAGCTTAGAAAATACTAATTTAAATAAATAAATATATACGGACTTTCCCAGTTGCGTGGTTACGCCCTCTGTTTACGGGACCATATTTTGTCTTTATTTATTTTCATCGATCGGCTCTTCGCGAAACACGAGATTCAACTTTCATTATAAAATCGAGTATGGGTGCATTTTTTTTTTCAGATTAGACAGTTTTAATGCAAAAGGGATTTTTTTTCTCTTCAGGTAATATAAGAATTATCATATTTAATTAAATAGGATTTCTGATTTGAAAAAAAAATTATTAACAGATTGTGAATATGGCGGGTATTTTTTTTTTTAAATAAAGTTATAATTTCAATCATGCAATTTAAATGTTTACGATTTCATTCGTCAACTGAATAACATTTCCTATTTATAAATGAAAGCAAATATATTTCACAACTATTTGTCCCGTTATTTGTAATATTAGTTTTTGAATACGAAATCAGAAATAATGCTAATTAATATTTAGTAAGAATAGTCAAATCATATTGTGTAAGTTTAAAAAAAATCAAATTCGATATTTTCTAGCTGGTTGACTTTTCTAATTGATAAGTTAAGATTGTGTTATTTAAAGAAATGTTTAATTATTGGACAAAAGTTTAACTAAATGTTGTTTCAGGAAAAATTACAATGCTGATTGTACTGAATAAAATTTACCTTTATGTTATTGTCACAGTAAAAAATAATACTCATGGATATGAACTGCATCAAAATCTTAAAATTGCTAGGTATTAGAAAACTGTGAAACATCAGAGTCACTTCCAACCAACCGATGACGTGATAATTTTTCTAATCTCTTATAACACGAATGCGGGTCTTTTTTTTTTTTTCAGAGATGTGTACTTTTACAACTCTACTGTCACAAAAAATAAAAATTCTATTCTATATAATTAGTCCTTCTTATTGCTACAATTTTACGTAACAAAGCAAAAACTCTTCCACTTTGTCAACCATTAAGCATAATCTCCTTTATTCATTCATGTTATTAGGAATAAAGTATTAGTATTTTAATTAAATAAACCCAGTTCAAATGTGGTGCAAATGGTAACGACAAGAAATGGAAATGATTGTTGAAGGCTCTCAGATATAGAAATTTTAATATTAAACGTATTTTTGTAAGATGAGATCAAAATGACTAAAACAGAAATATTTCTACTGAATTAGATATTTTAATATAAAGTGCACAGTTATAAGAAATCAAAATAGCTAAAACAGAAAGAATTGTATTAAAATAGATATTTTAATATTAATCACATTTTTGTAAGAAGAGATCAAAACAGCTAAAATATGAAGAATTCTACTAAATTAAATATTTTAATATTAAGCACATTTTTGTAAGAAGAGATCAAAATAGCTGAAATGACAAGAATTCTACTGAAATAGACAATCAGGCTAAGTAGGAACTGTCTACAGGTTCAATATTTTTGCAATGTTTTGAAGTCTAACTTTTTGTTCTATTCTTTAATTTACAAAAAAAAAAAAAAAATGTAGTCGACTGTTTATTAAAATTAAAATCAAGTGAATTCAATTTTCAGAGCATTAGAGCATTTTCCTAATTTTTTTTATTTTTTCCTATTTTTGCCATTTTTATTCAAATTATGCAATAAATCATTTGTTGCCATCATAAATATTGTTGCACTACCGAGTGAAACCAATATTTAAAAAGAAAGAAAACGAATGTTACAATCTCAATACCAATATATTAAACCACATAAAGTCGAGAAATAGTATATTCTAACAGCGCATTATTGAAACCCTATAAATGACGACAATATCGAAATTGAGTATATATTGTCAGTTGATTAATTGACTGATGCAAACACTCATTGAAACAAGATTCTTGAAATATTCATCCAGAAACCACACAAATGAAAGCACTTAAAAGATTTCTGCGTTAAAATCTTGATAACAAGTTGTAACTTTGAAGTCATTGGCGAGATTTATCAGATACGAAAATGCTTTAGCGATCGTTTCTGATTATTCTGTGCTTTGAAGCTTTTAGATTTGTATTGGCTAATTTCCATTTTCTAATTTTACTAAGGTTTGTCAATTGCAACCAGACTTAGAAATACTGAATTTTTTGTTGATGCTAACAGATGCATAATAAAATGTTTTTAATTCATGCAGTACAAGCAGGCGGCATTCTGAACTTTATGAATTGATTTATAGTATATGTTTAATAGTTTTTATATTATTGTGATATGTATATTAATGCCCTTTGTTTGTGCCATTTATGATGTCATGGGAATATTCGTGGACATTCCATTAACGATATCACCTTTTCTTAGTCTTATAAACTATATGTTATCTAAAATAACTTTTGATGGTGAATTTAGTTGTTTTACTTAATCGTAAATCGAACCATCCAGTTCTAACTTGGCACCTGGGTTTGAATGATAGGCGTCACCATAGCACTGACATGAGAAGTATGATTGAGTCTAATGACTATTACTAGCCCCATAACTATATCAGTTACAGCCATAGAAGGAACATCCCGT
Source organism: Argiope trifasciata (assembly GCA_026543055.1). Taxonomy (NCBI): domain Eukaryota; kingdom Metazoa; phylum Arthropoda; class Arachnida; order Araneae; family Araneidae; genus Argiope; species Argiope trifasciata. Next base: position 1,513,823 of record JAPMOQ010009202.1, read on the forward strand.
CCTTTAAGAGGTGCCGACTACTTCCCACACTTTATTTTATCCATCAAGGGAGTAAAACCAACCCCTATATCAGAGGTTTCTTACCATCTTTTCAGAAAACCATCCAGCGAAGAAAATATCAGATAACCACTCGGCGGCTACTTCGCTCCACCTTTCATAAATCATATGGATTTAATCTGAATGACAGATTGCCCACCACTAGTAGTGGGAATCAAGGATGAGACCAAGGGGCCATCACTGGTAATTGTACAAACTTCAAATCTGAAGCAAGTCCCATCATCGATAGGAGGTAGCCGATTCTCACCATTTTAGAGCTCATTCGGGTAAAGTGAACCAATTACCATGTCCGAAGCTTCTCACCCTCATGTCTCAGGTGATTCCGGTAAAAGGAATGCATCAGATAAAAAGTATCCTACATATATACTATAGAGTTTGAACAATAGCATCCATTAAACTAATTTAATCTCCTCTGACATAACGAAAAGGCATGCAATTCCCATTCAGAAGAAGAAATGAAAAAATCAAAAATGTAAAAACGATTTTATCAAAGAGGAAAAATTGTGTCTTTCTTACTATGGTCTCCATCTGAGGTATAATGTTCTTTTTTATTTCATCCAGCATGTATTCATAAAGAAATATTTATAATACCCCAAGGGAACTTTCCATTATGTTTATTATTGTTGTGAGGGTGTGATGGACAAGCAATAACAAATTCGAGTTGGTATTTTAGAATTTATTGGATGACAATAAAATTTGGTTAATGATGAACAAATTGCAAATGATGAAATAATTTACAGAATGGAATAAATTATCTAGTCTTTTAACAATACGTCGTAATATTTCGCCTTCTTCTTTTTAAACGCGTTGTAATAATTATGCCCAGTCTAGGCGTGAACTAAACGTCGATCTTGTTTCCTCTGCAAGAGGCGCTACTTAGTGACGGGAAGTGAGGTCAGAGGCGCAGTTCAATGGCGGGAAATGAGATACCTGGGACCACATTTAAATCTTCAGCAAAACTTTATCTTGCATGAAGACGTTCTGTCCAACTATTGTCCAGTATTTAGATCAATGAACCAATTCTCTGTATTTTCACAAATACAAATAAATAATAATAATAATAATATACATCATTCTGCTCGATATTCTCTTTTTAATAAACAATATACAAAATTCTGCTAGTTTTTAATTATTTGTTATTGTCGTAATTCTCTGTTCTACTTATAGTTACAATAATAGGAGTTATAATTTAAATTATATATTCGAAAATTCAAGTCAAAAGCTGCCGCAATGCAAAAATCTTCCTTCATAATACATAATCAGCAAAAGGGAGCCGTTACTCGCCACACAATTCTTAGTTTTTTGGTGACCGATGTAATATTCCTCGATTTTGAAATGTATTCTTTTCTTTCGTATAATTGCAGTCCTTATCCATATTTATCACACCATCCTTATCATAGTCGATAATAAATTTGGTTTAAAAATTTGAAAAGAATGAAATTTTTTTACACATTAGCGATGTATTTTTCTTTAATTAAAAATGAATATTTGCAAGTTGAATTGGATATGAAATATGAAAATATTAAAAGCAACTGGTTTTGAATAAGTTATCAAAATAAAAAGTATTATTTATTGAAAAAGTATCATTTTTATAACAGTGATAATATGATAGAAGAGGATATGATTCGAAATTGAGAAGTATTACATTGATCATTAGAACAATAACTGAGTTGTCAATTATTGCTCATTATGCATATATAAAGGAAGATTTTTACATTTTCATTAAAAATTAAAGTTCACAATCACAATTGTACATACATTCCCTGGTTCTAGATAAAGTACATTTGTTATCAGTATATTCAGTTGCCGCAATAGTTATCACTTTCAGTGAATCCACCGTAGAATTTCATATGCAGTTTTTAAATTATTTGGAATAGCTAATATGCTTTGTTCTTTGTTGAAATTGGGTTATATGCAGTTGATTATAAAAGGTTCCAATTAACAAAATGTATGCCAATATGACAGATTTTGTTGTTGTTGTTATTAAAAACAAAATCTTTAAGTGGCAACACATTTTTGACAGCTATTTGAATCAATAATAAACAATATCTTTTAAAGTATTTATCAAAGAAAATGCTTGGAATGCATTATCACTATTGGTAAACGCTGATTTGTTCGAGTATATCCGGCAGAAACAACAACAAACAAACAAAAAAAGAAAGAAAGTTTCTTTTCCAGCAAAAAGTTACAAAACTTCTTTTAGTATACCGTTGTGTTTGTCAATGTTTTCTAAAATTAAATATATATTAATGAACGAAATTGACTATAAATATAACTTATGGGTTATAAATATTTTTAATTGATAGCTATAAATTAGAAAAAGGCATAATAGTAAATATTTCATGATTTTTCTACTTATTTCAATTATTTCAATTATTTTTACTGTTGCAGGAAATCTAAATCCTGCAACAGGATAATTTGCTTTTTCTGGAAGAAAAGTAGATGTATATCTCGATCAATCATAGAAATCTTCTAAATACATTATAATAACAAGCATTATCCTGAAAAGGAAATAGCATTGCATAACCCTTTTCAGAAACAGATCACATAGGAAGCATTTTATTTCATGTGTTAAATACTCTCAACTAATGGTTGTTTCCAATTTTCGGAAATACCTACAACGCCAACCATTAATTGTAACTTTTTAAGGAGCAAATGTTAACCATGAAAGTGAAATATCGATCATCAATTACCTTAATTTCATATTGCAATAAATAGATAGATATAATCTGAGCATGTTATCATTTAAATAATTCTGAAAATGTTTTGAAACTCGAACAGATCAGATTCAAGCCGACACTCCAGGTTAAGCACTTAGATTATTTATAGTAAGTGTTTTGTAAAATCATTATCAACAAAGGGAGAAATTTAGAAAATGAAAAATTATTTCATAATAATATTTCTTATTTAATAAAAAATAAACATTGATTTTGAGGCTTTTTAATCAGTTTTAGTTAATTAGTTTTCTGACAATTTTTTAATACTTATTTCGGTTTGTATTTAACTAGAGGATTCTTCAATCCATTCAAATTCGAAATCTTGATTTTCCCTTTTTCGACCTGAACTTATTTTAGTTACACTTGTCCATGAATCGTAAAACTTAAAATCATTTTGAAATTTCAATTCTCAAACAATAAAATCATTTTCAAATTCTCTGTATGATTTGGAAATTTTAAATGCATAAATTAGAGAAATCTTAAAAACAATAGTTTTTTTTTTTTTTTTTTGCTAAGAAAAAGATGTTGATATAAAATATTTCAAAATATTTTACAAAAATTTAGCTAAGGATTAGAAGCAGAATAATAATAATATTAAAAGCTTAATTCTTAAAAGCAAAATAATAAATGATATTTTTCTTACTAGTAGAGTTACAGCAGTGTGAGTCTGAGTTATCAACCACACCCAAATTTTTAGTCTGAAAAGTAAACTGTGACGAGTTTTACCGAAATGTTGGCTGAAATTGATCTTCTAGAAAATGTTATTTGTTTAAGATGATGCATTAATCTTGACAAATCCCAAAAATGAAATTTGTAAATATAGGTGGATCCCCATTACTTCCTGGATTTTATAGTACCTTTATACGCGTTTTATAGTGGAGGACTTTATAGATTTAGGTGATACGGCTATAAATGGGCCAACCAGCTAAAAACAGCAAGATTGAGGTTTTTCTGCAGTATAATCAAATCCAGTCGGTTTGCAGCAGAAATAATTCTATAAAAAAGATAAGTGGAAAGATTATTTCCCACGGCAATGTTGGAGTAAAGTAAACATCTTGATATTAATCGATATCAAATGATTCATTAAAAAAGCATGATAATTAGTAATGCAATATGAAATATTGCATTCTTTTATGTATTCGAACAAATTAACTTCTATATGTATTGCTATTTAAAAAAAAAAACAGTTTAATTGAGATTAGAAACGAACATCAGAGTAAGATAATATTTTAGCTGTGATTCGTCTATCTTTATTCAAAAATTAAAATTGATTCTTAATTACATAGCAGTTATAATGTAAGCAGAAAAAGTAATAAGTTTAAGATAGTAGCAATACGTGTAAATATGAATCCAGTAATTTTAACAATAAAAAATTGCAAAATGTATTTAATATTATTTTTAGAACTCATTGATCAAATAAAATTGGCATCAATGATAACATTTATTGCATTTTAATGTATAATATCAAGAATGCAATAAGTCCAAAAACTATCGCGAAAAGCATTAAATTTTTTTAAGAATTTTTTAATTAAAAATATTTTATTAAAATCTCGAAAAACTTCTTTCTCAGTAAGCACTAAATATCATAAAAATAATTATAAGTTAAAATTGGCATTTCTGAATCCAATGGTTGATCTTGTTTAAGGTTTTATGTAAATTTTCATGACAGCTTACGCATGTCGCAATTTACGGCGAATTCACCTGCTATAAACGTTATCTTTCTAAAATAAATTTTCTATCGAAAATACATTTCGTCATTTTACCCCTGACCTATACATTATCAGTAATGAAAGCTCAGATTTTCCGAAATTTGGAAGGACAAAGCCAAAAGCAAACTTTCCGGTTGTGTTTATCTTCAATACAAAATTTTTCAAATACAAAGCTATACCATGAATGATCAAGAACGATTTTTATAATACTCATTAGTTGCTAATTTCATTTCTGGGAAATGAATATTTTTAGTCTCAATCCGTCAGTGAAAATCCCTATGACCTTAATATCAAAAGACTTCATTTCTAAATTGAGAAAATATATTGTGTATGTCATTCCAATAAACATAGTATTTGCTACAAACCCTTGATAAGAATCAACAATAGCAAACTATGATTACATTACATATGATCAAATGTGCAGAAAGAGTCTTTAGCGCCTTGGTTATGTAAGACTTTTCCGACATCAGTCGTCTTAAGCGGCTTAATGAAGGTCAATGCTGTACAGAGCTAAGTATTACCTTTTTCTGTATTTTTTAAAAGCAATATGTTTTCAAAATGCACTGATGTTTTGTCTTCATGATATCCCCTAAGACTGGTGTCGGAAATATCTATATTCCCTTCTCCTTTCCCTCATTTCGCTACACCACTGACCACAATGCATAAAAATATTTTGGTGATTCTCATTTACGTTAAAACTAGTTTTTACCTGTCTTAATAATATCCATTTAACATGAAAAATTATTCCGAGAATTTCGATATTTTGTTAGACTTAAAAACTTGGTATTTCCTTTAAATATGAGTTTTCAGATGCTTACTTGCTAAATTTGACAGTAATCAACCATTGAGATATAACTATTGATTCAATACATTATGTTTACTATCGAAAAATACAAGAAAAATATAATTTCATGTATTTCAGTTTTAATCGAGGTTTTTTTTTCTTGCCAACAAGAAAGTTTTAATTTTAAATAATTACGCATTTAATATAAATAATTTAGCAATTTTTAAATCAATATTCCATGCGAATAGGTTGATCACTTCAAGGGACATTTTAATAAAAGCAGAAATGCTTTGTAAAGTATCAACAAATTTTATTTTTGTGTGAATGTATCATTATTTACAAGAAAAGGAAGCATTCTTTAAATAAAGGAAACATTGATGTCTATACTATACCTGTGAATTACTAGATGTTCTTAAATCGTCAGACATATTCATCCCTAATCAGATCCCTAATTAGACCCTAATCATCCTAAATCAGACCCCGAGTTTAAGAAAATGGCTCATGCCTGATTTAGTTAATTTGAGGTAAAAGACAATGCATGTTACAAAGAGTTTTTTTTAATAAGATGGCTTATTTATTACAGTTTTTCAAAACATTTAAAACTTTTTAATGATTACTAAATATTATTTCAGAGTAATATTTTTTTACTTTAGTAACTTTGTGAATAGGTATTTTTAATATACTTATACGATTTCAGAACACTCAGTACTTCCATTCGTATACAATATTATTAAAACTAATGTTTAATTTTAGAAATATTTTAAGTGAGTGTAATAAAACATATTGGAACTCGATCTATTATATTTGATAAGATGCTAAAATTTTATCATTCATAGAATGTGTACATTTTACGAACTTATTTACTTGACAATTAGGAAAAGAATTTTTTTGTTATCATTTTGAATGCGACTGCTTGTCAACCTACAGATCTTAGGCAGTAATCTAATCTGTTTAGCTGCAAATTCGCCTCTGACAGTAACACAATTATATCTATTGTCGATTGAATTCAACTATACCAATTATAGAGGAAACAAGCAGGACATGTATTTCTAGAGCTATGACTGAAAAGTGAAGAACTGAAACACATTTTTCTTACTTTGTTGTTTTACACAAAATTTACAAAGACCAAACATTATAATCATTAAAAAAATCAAATTTGATATATATATATATATATATCATCATCATTTTCTGCAACTTTTTCCCATTTTCGTCCAATAAATCTTGCAACTGATTTTGGTTTCGAAATTTTTTGCTTCTCCAGGCCGTTCTTTGTCATTGACATGAAAATCACCACTATTAAATCGTTGAAACTAAACCTGAGAGTTGGGATGTGACGGAGCATCATTATCACAAATTTCTAAAAATGCCTTATGGACTTCGGGGACAGATTCCTTCGAATCATACAATAAAAGCAAAGAATGTCGAAATGCAATTCGGAACGTTCCATGATTGGGATTTTTATTCATTAAATAACTGAATAATATTAAACTTTAACTTTCAAAACTTTCAAAATGATAACAATAAAGCAATAGCAAATTGGTCAGATTAAAAGTCATTGCCTTTTTATATGTACACTTTACATGTTTACTAACTGATATCGCTGATTAAAATACATGCAAACACCTAATTATTAGTATACAAGAACGTTGAAGACTAAACATTTTCATTTTTTTCTTTTTATTTCTAAATTCGAAACTCTAAACAAAAATTTGAGTGAATAATTTTTATTCCTTAAGATAGCCAATTTATACTTTTCAAATTATCATTTTATTCCACATTTTATTTGTGGTAATGACTTATATTATTCCATTTTCCATTTTATGACATTGTGGTGATATTTTAGTTAGCCAGTAACAGCCACTGGACTTTGGCAATCACTTTTGTCTGATGGCTATGTTACGTGGCTGCGAACCTTAACGTCGCAGATTTGTTCCTTGGTGAAATTCAATCTCCACATTTGCAATTCAACCGCCAGAATATTATTTTGCTATGCATTTAAATCAGGGATATCTTTTTTATTCCTATTGCAAATTAAGCATGCGAATAAAGCCGTACAAAACTTATTATTAGTATAGTAAATTACTCAACTCGAACAAAGTTTTTAAGTTTCTATATAGAAAATGAAATTAAAAGATAGTGGGATTTGCTTGCTTAAAATATTTGACTAAGCATTATATGAAACAAAAAAAGACAGCATTTAATTCTTGCACAAATAGCAGAGAATATTTGCAATCACAATTGAAGATGAAGTAAAATAAAATACTAGGTGAATTCAGAAACTTATCCATAATTTTTTTTTATTGATTTTATGTTTAACAAATATCTTGTAATTAAATTTAACATAATATTAGTAGTTCTTGAAAAAAATGATAATTTGAAACAAGCAAGCAAAAAACTCACTAACAATATTTCAAAGCTTTATTTCTCCAAAACTTAATAATTTCCTTTTGATACAATTTTAAAAAGTTTATCCGCAATATTATACGAGCTGCAAGTCTTGTCTTATTTAAATAATCATTTTTCCCAAAATAATGCTGTCAGTGTAAATGCGGAAATTTTTTTGCAATTTTAATTGATAATAATAAAATCTCAGAACATACATTGTTTTTGACGCAGAAAATGAAAAATAGATTTAATAACTCTTTCAAAACAATTAATGAATTTTGGAAAGATTTTCAAAAATGTTAAAATAATAACGGGGATCTGAGAACAGATAAAGCAGAATGGATTAAAAATGCATAACAAAACAAAGAGAAACGAAAAGTAATGAAAGTATAAAGCTTCAGGTCAAAGAATCATTTTAAAAAACAGATGAGCAATCAGCGAAATTATATTAGATTTTATTATTTTTCTTGTATAAATGTATCGCTTCTTTGATTTTTTTTTTTTTTCGTATTTTGAATTTTAATTAAAGTTTGTGGCTCAGATGGCGAGCAGCTGTATCCAATATCTCTACTGCTTGTTGATTCACTTTCCATCTTTACTGCGTGTGCTTCTCTTATTTCGTCTAAGTGTTTTTTTTTTAATATTATTTTGTTCCATTGATCATGAAGCTATCACTATAAAAGAAAAGTAACTGATTAAAATTAAAAAAGAAAATACAAATCTTAAGAATAATATCAGAAAGCTGTTTAATTTAGAAAACAATTCTTAGTAAACGAACACTACTGTTTGTCATTTAAATTTAAAATTTACTTCCAAGAAAACAGCCATATAATTAAGAAAAGCTTGATCTCTATAAAAAAATATTCTGATAATTACATTTCTTAAAAAGCATAAAGTATCCTAAGATATAAGGAACTAAGGGAAAACAGAAAAAATAGATACTCAAAATCTATAAATTTCATACTGAAATTACATTTTTAGACTTTTGTAGATCAAATGTAGACAGAAATGTTTTTTTCTTTTTTGTTCAGATATCATTATAGAAGAAAAGTCAATATAAGACATTACTATGACATCAAACTTGACGTCCATAAATATAAAAGTTTTGTTACTTCGGTACTAACATTCTTAAAAAACATGACTCTCGACCATAAAATGTCTTTCTCACGATATTATTTTTATAAAACTTGATTTCATATAAGAAAAGAAAAAGTGATTTTGATTGGATAAAGTAAGTAACGTAACATTTTAGTTATTTAAATTTTTTTTAAATTCATTTTCGTGCTCTTCTATTTGCCCACAAATTCGAGTTTTCCATCTCCCTATATAATTATCATTAGTTTTAAATTACTTTTTGATAGTAAAAATCATTCATACTCATAATAATAAAATCATTTTCAGGCTTATATTCATCTCATTCATATTTAATAATTTCTTTTAAAAGTATAAAAAAGTCAAAAGCTTTTTAGTTATTTCTTTCAAATATATTTTTGTTTGATTCACAATATCATTAAAGAAAAGTCGTAGTGAATAAATTGTTCATAAAATTATACAGCTTAAACATGAGTAATATCCTATATAACAAAGAGAAAAAATAAATATACAGATTCCACTTGTGTGTCAGAAAATTTCAGATTCCATGAGTTTCCTTATATATTAGATTGGATACAATAACATTTATATGTAATATTTTTATGTTTTGATTAAGATTATTATTATTTATTATAATTTAGGTATAGCAAACCTGAATTTAGTATTTCTAAATCTAGTTTTACGTACGTGTTTACGACAAGATAGGTCACACAATACAACTTATTAACCAACTTGATTTCTTATACCATTCGCTAACGATGTAAACATTATTAGAACAACATTTTAAAGCCTTTAATAGTTTAGTATCAAAGAACACTCACCCATACAAAGTATAAGATTTCATTAAATCAGTAATATTAAAAATGAAATTGCAATGAATTGGTAACAAATATAAATGTATGGAATTTAAAAAAATGACTGAAAAAAAAAACCGTCATCTCTTTATTTTAAACTAGCCGCCTTTGGCGACCAGCTGGCTCGCCATGTGTAATGCACTCTAAAATTTTCAATTAAATACTTACGTACCTTGCTGCCTTTATAACTTATCAGTCAAATACATTGAAATTTCAAACTCCGATAGTCACGTAACTAGCATTATTATAGAGGCTTTACGATCATTTGTTCATAGTACTATATATCTCTCTGATTTGTGTGTAGTGTCGTAACACGCACACGTGCGCATTCTTTCATATACACAAACACATATTTATTTGATAGCAGCCTTAGATAAAGTCCGGGCCTTAATTGGGCAAAAATTGATTTCTTCTTTAAGATGGTGGGCGTAAAGATCTAAAGGAATTTCATTATAATATTCTTTTATTTTTATAAATCAATCAGTTTTAAAGATTGATTGATGTAACAACTTTTTTTTTAAATGTTTATAAAAATATTTTGTAAAATATGTCTTACAGAGCAAAGTATGAAGAAACCTAAAACTCATTATTCTTCAATGCATTGTTTGATTGAAGCTACATAAAATGTAATTATTTACTTCATTTAGACCAAACTAACAGTACTAAACAATATGTAGGCCTATTACTAATATTTTACAAATTGGCCATTGGGTCGGATTTTGAATGCATATCCTGTCTAAATTCAATAAGGTTTACCGTAAATAAAGAAGATTTGTTGAATTAATTATTTAGGTATTACAAACGATTAAAGAAAATTTTTCTTTGCATTTATTTTTCTAGGAACAATCACGTTTTATATTTATTTTATTTTATCCAGTCACATGCTGAAAGTTACATATTTTTAGATTTGATATGCAACTATAGTGAATTTTTTTTTTATAATTTGAACTTCTCTCTATATGATGGCAACACGCTAATAAAACCTAATTTTTTTTCCCCATAGACGTGCTCGTGCAGATTAAATTTTATTATTTTGACCGAAATATATTGTTGAAAAGCATAGTTAAAATATTTCTTTAAAAATTCGTAAAAAATAGAAGCTTAAGCTATATGTTAAAATATTGGTACTATTAGAAAGCTAATTTTTAATCTTTAAATTGATGTAAGAATTATGTTTGTGAGATAATATTTTCGAAAGTTATTGCGTAAAAGCATCGAAATTTCGCTTGATTTTTAATTAATTCAAATTCTAATTTTAAAAAATAAAAAAAAAGGCTCCGAGGGGCCTTTTAGGCATTCCCAACCTCCAAGGTATACATGTACCAAATTTGATAGCTGTAGATCCAACGGTCTGGACTGTAGAGCGCCAACACACACGCATACACACATTGAGCTTTGTTATAAGTATAAATAGTTGGCAGAGAACTTCTAAAATATTATGTCAGTGTTTACAACTGTTTTGCTTTTTTGCATAATAAAAGAAATTGTAATTATCAAATAATTTGACCACAGGATTTTTACGTTTCAGATCTCTTACAGATGGGAAAACATAATTTTGAATCTTTCATGTATGTCTGCACATGATACTCAGAAAATATTTAACTAAAAGGTGAAATTTGATATCTACACAAATTTTTGAACTTCTGTCAAAATATGAAAACGAAATCTATGGAAAAAAATGCATATTTGCTCGCTCTCTTCTCTTTATATATTTGTTCATGGATGTTAATACTGCAATTCATTGACTTATTTAATTGTGTGGAAGAAATTTAATGCAAGCTTTATAATCAAAATCATAAATATGTATAAAATTTTGAATCTGACTGCTTAAACGGATGTTAATCTGTACAATTGTTGGATGAATAAAATTAGCTGCTCTGGTTTTTAGTCAAAATTACAGATGCATGTTAAATTTTGGATCAATCCAATCATTTGGAAAGAACACATATAAAAAGGGACATTCATTTTTTTAATACAACGAAACAGAAAGGAAGTCTAGATGGGGACACTTCCATTGTTTTGTGATAATATTTAACTTTTGTGATATTATGCTAATTGATAGAATGCATAATTCCCAAATATTACTGTATATTATTATATAGAAATATTTAGCATAACTGTTATTCTATAAAATAAGAACAACAAATTTTTGTGATATTTTTTCCCTTTTGCTGTCATAGTTTCGAGAAAAATGCAGTTTTCCTTTTAATCAAGATAATTTGGGAACTTACTTCCTTATTATTTCATAGTGAATGTTCATTTATCATCCTAAACATTAACTAATTAAGATCCTATCATTAATTCAAAGCGAAGATTTTAGTTTCTGCTGTGGAATAGCATTTAGAATAGACAACTTTATTCCAAGCAAATACGTTTGTAAAATACATATATTTGCATATATTCAAGTATGAAAAAAAAAATGTGCTTAGTCGTCGTTTATTACAATTATAATTAAAACTACTTTCGCATTTGCTTAGATTTTTTTAATGCTCATTCTTCTATTTTTTAAAACATTTCGATTATAAAAACATTCTTAAAAATATATATTTACTTTTTCTTTGTTGAGCAAGACGCTTATGTCCCGATTCAAAATACTTGATTTTAAGAAGGAAAAAAAAATCATCAAATTGTGACAAAACTAACGACAAAAAATGCAGTTATATTTAATTCAGCTATTATTTGGATAATGATAAAACATTTTAACATCGGATGAAAGGAGATTTGGATCAAAAAATGACTGAGGATGATTAATGACTAATTTTAGTTTTAATTATTTCGTAATTAATTTTTTTTCCATATCACATTGAGAATTTTTTTCTAATATTGAAAAATGCTATATTGTAAAAAAACATTTTAATAACTTGATAACCAGTTCAAATAAATATATTAATTAAATCAAAATTAGTAGAATTTTTAATCGGTGAAAAAATTATGAAGTTCAAAATGGGGGATCTTTTGCTAAAACCAACACTCATAATTTATTTTTCATGTAATAATACTCTCATTTATCAGAATCAACGACTTTTAATAACTTAAAAGGTATAATGCGTGGAAGAAACTATTCGAACAGTAAAATAGAAACAGAATCAAAGAAGAAAAATCCGTAGTTTTAGAAATAATATATACAAATATGATGGACTTGAATGAAGAGAATGATGCCAGGTAAGAAAGTAATTCCACGAATAGAAACTTTGCAAAAAAAAAAAAAAAAAATTCTCAGAAATATAGAATTTCCAGCATTTTTACTTTTGGAAAGCTTCTCAGTAAAAAAAAAAGAAAAGAAAAAGAAACATAAATCGAAAGCAGAAAATACGTGCAGGCATCATGAAAAATAATCGAAAAAAAAATCCTTTATTTTATTTTTATACTAACACATTCACTACCAATTTGTGCTCAAAGGGGGTTTTCTTTTATGGACTCTCAATATTTCCATTCAGGTTTCATAATTTATAGAGTATTTATGCAGGACAAAATATGGCAGGGTAAGTGTAATGACGCTGTAAATTAGGCCTCTCTGCATGGCGCTGCGTCCTATCCATGAAGAAACGAAAACAAAATAATATTCACCATGTCAAATCCCAGTAGTAGCGAGACTGCGCGGCCAAACAGCACCTCATCTTCCTTCATCCGCTGAAATCAATATGGCTATCCCAGTACCATGTACACGTTTTAGTGACAACTATGAACTAAAGGAAGAACTCGGGAAGTAAGTAAAGTTTAAATTCATGAAAAAGCATTATATTAAGCGTTCGTATTTCTACACCATATTCTAGCGAAATGAGGATATTTATTTTAAGGGTTCACTTAATTTGATGCCGGGAGTTAGGGTAAAGTACGGTCTGTTGAGATTCATATATTGACAGTATATTTTAGGCTTACGTTGTTGTTTTTTCGTGTATATTTCAAATGTGTGGAACAAATTCAAGTGTAGAAATTTTTTCTGAATCACAATAGAATTTAAATATAGCTTAAAATGCAGTTTCTGCATTGATCTGATTATAAAGGACATTTTCTACATGGCGTAGTCAGGATCTGTATATTCTCTGGGACAGAATTTCCCAGTAGCCAGTGATTTCTAATGAATATGCTGATGTATATTGTTTGCATATAAATATTAATAGTTTGAGGTAACTTAATACAATTTGGAAGAATTTAAAAAAATTAGCTGTAGCAAATTATTGTAGATTAGATATATTTTTCATACACAAATTCGTGCGCATTTAATTACAATTTATTTCGTTAATTGCTGAGGATTTCTACGCCCGAAAATATTTCATAAAACTATATGACTGATTTAATTCTAACATAACTCTTTTTATCATAAATATACACAGTACGATAAAATCGGTATAGACATATTACGGTGATAATGGGTTTAAACAGATTACATCTGCAAATATAATCCTAATAGCTTTTTTAATATTTTAATTTTACTATTTTTCTGGATTGAAAGTTTATTTAAACAATTTGAGAACATTTTATTACAATCATATAGCTGACTTTATAGAGAAATCAGACAGTAAAACATTAAATATATTTTTGTTAAACTTAATGTTTTGCTTTAGAATGTAGTTATTGATTGAACCATATATTAAAATCTGTTCCTAATTTCCTCCTCGAGACAAAACACCCTGATATTCTCACATAAAAAAATATTAATTTTCAAATAATCAAGTTCCAATTCAATATATTTATTTGCCTTTGGTAATTAATATATTTTTTTTCAATAAAGTAAGCATCCATTTTAAATTAATATTTTTAAAAGAATATTTTCAATACTCTAGTTTCGAGAAGTTATTCCATGTTTAAAAATATAATTAGAATGTGTATTTGATACATCCATTAAAATCATTTCAATTTGTTTATGCAGATTTGTTCACTTAGTTTTTTTTTTAACTGTCTTGCAAATATCATCATCTTGTAATATACTGTTTATGGAAAACTGTTTAAATTAAAACTTGAATTTCTTTTATATATTTTAATTCAAATAATCATTTTTATTTCATATTTTCATTTTTAAATATACTTAGATATATGTATTTATAGATATAAAAATAACTACTAGTTTTTGCTATAAAAAGAATTCAAAAGAAATATCTTTTGGAAGTAATAAAGTCTATGTTTAATTTAATTTACTAGTAAAAGCCAATTTCTATATGTTATTCATTTTAACATTTTGTTATCAGCTGTAAACATGAAAACATTTTTTGAATTTTCAAATACTAGGATGGATGTAGCTTTTACTTAACATTTAAATGATATTTATTAAACACATTTAAAACATATTTGAAAATTGTTTTCTTCTATTAGTGTGGGAGAATTCACATAAGATTCAACATACTGTAATTCATCTTAATTGGTTTTTATAATATTTTTAATATATAATCTGTAACCAGCTGCATATATAATTTATGATTTCTGTATTTGCCAATTCATTTATATTTCATACACATTATACTTTTAATTTTTAAGAGCTTTTTTTAAAAAAAAATATTAGATTTGCTTCTTGTATGATTTATTGTTTTAAATAATTTTACATAATAATTATTATTTTACAGGGGTGCATTCTCCATTGTTAGAAGATGTGTACAAAAACAAAGCGGATTAGAATTTGCTGCAAAAATAATCAATACAAAAAAACTATCGGCAAGAGGTAAATTTTTTATGCATTAAATGCTTTTTCAACTTTTATCAATGTGAAAATACTTAATTTTTAAAATTTTTTTTACCTGACAAGAAAAAATATGTATTATTTGAAAAGGTCAAATTTTAAAAATATATAGAATGAATATAAGAGAAATGTTATCGATAATTATTGTAATATTTGCTGAAAAGCTATCAAGTTTTTAACGAGTAAGAAGAATCATCAAAAGTTTATTTTCAGAGGATAAGAAAAAAAAAAAAAAAAGTGGTTTTTTGTGCATTAATTATATCATTTATTTATAAAAATTTCTGATATGTATTAGGTGTTGCCATGGTTTATTTTCTTGTTTAATTCAAATACTTCAAATTAAATAAATTTATTGGATGAAATTCTTATAATGAAACTAAATTTAGAGTTTATAATTATTAAGAATTTAAAATATAACAATATGATTTCCTTATGCTGGTTAATGAAAAATCTGCCAAGACATGGAAACAGTCAAACCTGTAATCAAGGATGACTAATCAGAATACAAGTGATCTGCAAAAGGTGTATGATATAAATCTATAATCATTCAACAAATATCTTTTTGCACAGTTTAGAACTGCAGAAAATGCTATATGAATAACAAATTTTACGAAGAATTTTGAAGTTTATTGCTTGAAATATTGTTCAGTGATGTTTGAAAGTAGAATTTAACTGGTGCTTTAATGCATTTATATGTTTTTTCTCTATACACTAACATAGCTATGAAGTTGGAAGTAAATCTGCTCCCACCTTTTTTGTTAAAACGTTGAATATTTTTTCCATTAGGGATTTGTTTTTTGAATTCATGTTATATTATTTAATGTCTTTAACTTTCAATTACTTTTATTTTTTATAACAAATACCATTTAGATGTAACAAATTTATAATCATAAAATGTTTAGGAATTAATATTTGTGTACGAATGTTATTCAAGTGGATAATTTGTTTTGTATTATATAGCTTATAATTCACTTTCATACATGATGGTTTAGCTCATTTTTTAAAAATAAAATAATTCACCTGAAAACAATTTACATTGTAATCTCTTAACTATTAAATCAGTTTATAAAGTAACCCATAAATTTTTTTCTATATTTTATTAATGAATTAATGTATTTGTTTATCAAGCTATTTCTAACAGTATTGAGTTTTAAAAAAAGATGCTTCAGTTTTTGTGAAATTTATTCTTTATTTTATGTAATGTTTTTATTTATTTATTGTAATTTTCAATTATTTTTTAATGAATTCAAATCATATGATATATTTGATTATGATGATATGCTTATTTTCTGATTGAGGAATAATGTGGTAATTAATATATTAATATAAAACATGTAATTTTTTGTATGTTCTTATTTTTATTGCTTGTGTTATGAAAACTTCCTTTTCTCTTTATTTTGGAATTTCATGAATAATTTTACCAATATTGAATAATAATAAGTTCTGTTTGCTCCAGTTTTGTTTTTGCTCTATTTGTTCCAGTTTTAAATTATGTTGTTTTAAATTAAACATATTAAGATATCTTTTTTGAAAAAATTAGTTTTAAAGTTCCTGTTTATATTGATATGAAATCAAATGCATAACTATATAAATTTTTATATATTTATGCATTATATATGTTTATTTTGTATTAATATAAAATAAAATAATATAAATGCAAATCAAAGTTATAAAAAAACTAGATTAATGGTAATCTTATTCACTACTAAATTCCATGATGAGGAACATGCATAGTTTATATAAATGCCTCTCTTCTTCATTAAGGGTATAAGAATTTCATGCATATTTTAATACTAGTCGCATTAAATGATTAATATGGATTGCATTAAAAAACAACTTAATCTTATTAATTATTATGACTGAAAGTCAAAAAATCAATTGAATATATTTATTGAAAATTTTTAAAAAATGTTATGCATTAAGAATTAAAATTGAACATCAGAATCTTACTATAGAATGAGTGATTGGCAGAAATACACAGTTGAATGCTTTGATGAATTAACTTGAAATACATCATAATATTTCAAAACATTATTATAGACTGTATGAAATTGAATAAAATATTTTTTTAAAAGTTAATTTTTGAGTCTTAAACTATTACAAAGACTAATTTTGTAAGATAATAGTTTTAAGATTTAAACATCAGTTTTCATTAACAAGATGCAGTGATTATCTATCTGGTGATAGTTATGCTAATTTTTCTTTTAAATTATTCTTTTTGCTTAAAGCCTGTTTAGTGATCCACTTATTAGCTAATAGAATTATTAAATTCATTGCAACTGTAAAGGCATTCAGTGAAGCAATCTGAAAATTTTATGTTTATTTATTTATATTTGAATGATAATAAGTAATAAGAATTATTTTTCTATTGGATACATATATTTTATGCTTATAAATTTAGATAATCTTGCATCATTTTATTTAATTATTTCATATCTGATTTATAATTCATCTTGAATAGCTTTATTGCCACCTTTTAAAAGTTCGCCTCTATGGTATGTACATATTTAAAAAGTTAAAAAAAATAATTCCATTTAAATGATTGATAGGTTTAATTTAGTAACTTTAATTTTACTAATTGACAGATATGTCATTTGTTTTGTTGGGTGTTTTATAATTTAGTTTCTCTACGAAATTTTAATTTCTCTGTTCTGTTTCTTTCTCTGTTTCTCTTAGCAACCAGCCTAGCCATTCTCCTATTGTAAGCCCTTGAATATTAATTTTATGTATGGGAAAAATTGCATATATTATATAGTTAAATGAATGGGAAATGAGATTTGGTACACAAAAGAGAAGCAAATGTACTGGACTATTTGGATGTTATTAGTTTTATTAAGTAGTTTTTATATACTTAGCTTTGGCTTATCATGAAATGTTTCAAGATGATATTTCTTTTTCTTTAAAAGAAATATTCCTAACATTAAATTATGAAATGAATTTCTTTCAGATAAATATTTATATCTGTCTATGAAGATAATATTTTTTAAAAAATTATTGGGACTTTTTTTGTTTGAAATATTTTTGCTACTTTCACTGTTTTTTTTGTTTTTTTTCCTTTGCCACCTTTCCTTTATTTTCATCAAATTTTTAGCTAGGAATTTTTTTGAAATTTGATTTTGTCCCTAATTTTAAAATTTTTTTTTTATAACAGATTTTCAAAAACTGGAACGTGAAGCGAGAATTTGTCGGAAGTTGAATCACCAAAATATAGGTTTGAATATTTAAATTTTTTCTCTGTGTTTATTATCATTTAACCTTGGTAATTTATTATTATACATTGTTTACACATTAAACAACTCTAAACAGTACAAAAAAATTATTAAATTAATTCCTAATTCTTTTTGGTTTAAAAAATGAAATAAAATGAAAATATATCAAGTTATTTAAAAAACTACATTGTTTATTTATGTAAAAGTACAGTAAAAGTTCCCTTTGATTTCAAAATATGACAATGTTTATTTTTGGATACGAAATCATTGTAAACTGAAGAAAATTTTTATTTAAACTACTTGAATATAATTTTTATAGTTTACCTCTATAATTTCTAAATTGTTAGAGTTATCTTTGTATATTTCTTCACAAATAAGAATAATGTATATATCATAAGTTTTTGGTGATTTGTTTCAATATAACAAAATAATTCAACTTTTGCATTTCGGCTCATTAATTTAAAAAAGTGTTAGATATTCTAATAATTAGTGTATTTTAAAATTGTTTTATAATGCTAAATTGTTTTATACTGGCTAAATTAAGTTTGTTTTTCTGAAGAGTCAATAGATAATTTTATTTTTTAAACTTTAATATCTCCTACATTACAAAACATTTTTTTTAATGTGTTGAAGGAATTGTTAATAATTGCAAAACAGGAAATTTTTAATATATCATATGGGAAAAGGAGACTACTAGTTATGATTTTTAAATGAGTTAATTTGATATATATATACTTTCATAATGAAGTTTAGAGATATTTTATAAATTTCTTTCTTCAGTGAAATTTTTGAAAAAAAGTTTATTTCAATATTCTTTTTATAAAGTAATTTTCTTGGAATTAGAATGTATATATAATCCAAAAAATATTACCGGTACTTTATTAATAACAATTTTAATTGATAGTGTAGTTTTAAATTGGAGCATTTTTCATTGAAGTGTTACACATGGTTTACATTAATGGGAATGCTCTTGACTTTTCTCAGTTTTATTGCTTACATTTTAGTTCTTTTGCTTCTAAAAATTCTGATAGTTGAATTTATAAGCTTTTAGTAGCTTTAATTCTTTTTAAAAAATGTTAATGTAAATTTTTATTTGTATGCATATACTTTTACTTCAATTTATTCATGAATATTAGTTTAAAAAAATATTTTTTTATATCAACAATCTGAAATTAATCCCTATTGCAATTCCCACTTGTATGATTTATTATTATTATTATTATTATTATTATTTTTGAAAATGTTGTGAATAATTCACTTAGTTTACCTCAGAAACATGTAAGCTATTATTTAAAAAATTTAAAAATCAGTTTATAAGAAACAAGTACAAAACATGAATAAATTATTGATATAAAACATTTTCATTTTCAACTGAAAAGTATTTAAATAAGAAATATTCTTAATGAAACTATATTTAATGATTCCACATTATTTTATTTTCTTTATCAAGGGTTTATTATTTTTGAAGGTCCTAATTGAAAATATAGGAGCAAAGTTTTCTATTGACAGAATAATTTAATATATCAATAATTTTCTGCACTATTTTTCTGCAATTTTATTTGAAATTTTGGCATTTCCTTTATTGATTTATAATATCAAAAATCATCACCTTTATTTTCTTCTAATTAAAAAAGTTACTTGTCTATTTTTCAATAAACAATTTCAAACTCTTCTATTATTTTTTGTTTTGTATTATATTACATTTTAATATGAATATGTTGTGAAAATACAAAAACATGCTTTTAATGGTACATTAATAAAATAAAAATAGTCAGTTGTCTTTGTGATATACTACTATTTGTTATTTTTCTTAAAATGATGTTTTAGCAATCTGTTTTTAAAAAAATTCATAAATAAGTCTCAATTGTCGAAATGTAATGAAATTAAAATAAATGTTGTTTTAATAAAAAAAGTGTAATTTTATAATACACTGTGAAATATATTAAAAAGGGGAAAAAATGTTTTTGTAAGAAAAAGAATCTGATCAAGTTCTGTTATTTTTCTTCTATTTAAATGAATATTTATCAATTTATTTTATTAATGTGATATAATTAAATGTTGTCATTACCTAGTAAATAAATAATTATATGAGTACATATTATTATATTTTAGGTATTATTTATTTATATCCTAATGATGTAACAATCTAGAAATATGCAAATGCAGTGAAGCATGAAATCAATTAATAATTAAATAGAAAATATCATGACTGGAATGATATGTTTTTACTTGGCATCATTAAGTTAAAAGTGCCAAGTCATTGATTTATACAAATAATTTTAATGAATATAGAAAGTGTTTATAGGTTTAATCCCCCTTTTTTTAAAAAAAAATATTTAGTCAGTTTTCAATGTTTTGTGCCTTAATGAATTATACAGCTAAGATTCAAATCTTTTTATTGCTGTAATTTTTTAAAATTTTTATTAAAATTACTTGTATTTTGTTATTATTGTTACATGGATTTTAATATTAAAAAATAAATATTACTCAAATTTTTTTAATAAATTTTTAAAAATTTGTTTATATGGATGTGCATTCTTTTTGAGAAATCATATTTCTGTAATTTTCAGTGGTTTTCTTTAATCCCATTACCAATACTTCAAAGAAACAATTATTTAAATCCAAAGTGGTTAAAACAGTTCTTGCTTTTTGTTTAGCATTCCACTACTTCATTATTAGGTGTCTTTAAATCTGTATGAAGTCTTTTTTGAATTTCTTGAGTTAAAATTTTGGACATGTAAAGCAATTTCATAATGAATCCTATTGTACTCTAGATTTTCTGTAGCAAAACATTCAAAATAATTGTGTATGAACTTTGCTGTTGTGATTGTATTTTTCCTTATGATAAGAAATAGCATTATAATACAGTGATATTTGATATTATGTACAAAGGTTCTGCTGTTAGTTTCATTGGAATTTCTTATGTTTTTAGAAAATTTGCATGCCTGAAGCTATACAAAGGGTATTGCACTAAATAATATTTTATTGTATGAAAAAAAACTGAAATTTAATATTGAATAATTAAATTATCTGGGTAGAAGGTTATAAACTATAGAATATTATAGAAAATACTTTGTTAAAAATACATCTGTTCATTTGGACCCAGGGAAATTTTTTCTGTGAAGTATTTCCAGAAATATGTTTTAGACATTGAATATTTCATTACAAATGGGAGATTATGATCACTTAAAAAATAATAGGAAAATGTAATATCATTTGCTTGGTAGACAGCAGTGAACTCACATTTTGTGATTTTAAAGAAATTTGTTAATTGCTTTAAAAATATTTTTAAACCCATTTTGAAAATGAATATATGCAATTCCAGTTGCAATGACTGATCAGATTTTTCTTGCAGTGATATGAATTTTTAAATAGGGTTATTTTTCCAAAGAAAGTAACCTTTTTCTAATGAAAAAATACTCTATATGTATTATTTACCTAGTAATAGAATCAGATGAAAATGATCTGAGCATTTCGATACATTGGATTGGGCTAACTGTTGAGATGCCAGCTTTGGAAACTTTGTATTGCTATTGTAAAAGTAATATTGTGTGATCCCACAAATATTCTTGACTTATAAAAACTATGTTTAGAAGATGACTTGTTTTCTTTTATCATAGAAGAGGCAAATAAATACCAAACCAGAATGTTTATAAATTTCAAAATGGTAAAAAAATCTATAAAGTAGGAAGATATTTTTATTTTGGAATTGAATAAAAAATTGATTAGTTTTTGATGTTGGTAAAAATGCTAAAAGGTAGCAGAGACAGGATTGAATCTGCAACATTGTGATTTTTCTCCAAGTTATGTGCAGAGATTTTACCATTTATGATCTTTGTACTTTAATGATAATTTAACATTCATTAACATAGATAACTATAAGTTGATAAAATTTCTTCCAGTATTGGATTATTTCATCCCAAAATTTTTAAACATCTACAAACCAATGTAACTATTATTGCTGGAAGGCTTGTCATCTCAAGTATGTAATGAAGGTAAAATTAGGAATTTTGAAATACTTATAGGAATGATTTTATGGTATGGAGGAAATAAAATTGCTTGGCATGAAGCAGTTAAGGAATCTTTGGCATATTTTTTTAAATCTTCATTGTTATATGTGGCATCATGTTTATATGGACAATATGTATAATAGTATGGGGAATACAGAACTTTTATTACAATGTGGAATAAGTGGTTATAGTACTATATAAATAGAAATTTGAGTATATGTTTAAGAATTATAAGTGTACAAAAAAAAAAAGTAAAGAAAACATTAATGCATATTTGGAATGGGAAAAAAGTATATCAAAATGATAATGAATATTCAATTGGTTGTATTTCATGAAACCACAAAAAAGATTATTGAATGGGGAAATGATTTATAAAAACTTATATTGACAATTACAATAAATTTATGAAAGTTTACCATACAGACCAATACATATCTTACAAAACTATGCAAAAAAAAACAAAACAAAAAAAAAAACTATGAAGTTGACAAAGTGAATTGAAATGCAATTAATAATTTGCACACTATTTAATTCTTATCACTTACTTATAAAGTTTTATGAATAAAATAATTTATATGGTTAAATGCAAATGAACAATAGTCTATTCAAGAACATCCAAAGTAATGCCCTCAATGTCGAGATATGCTTGAAGAAAAAATAATAATCCCGGGTTATCAGCTGACCTTAGGGAACATAAATTAAAAAAAAAAGTAAAATAAAATATCTCATTTGCAAGTATCGTAGATACATTATTACATTTATTATGTATATATGTTCATAAAATTTATGGTGAAGTTTGATACCTCTACAGCATTTTTCAAAAGGTCCTTCATAAAGGAGACTCCATTGAGTATTGCCATTCAGTAATTAAATACTAATTATCTGTAAAATGCATCTTTATTTTCAAGGAAGTCACAAATA
This sequence comes from Argiope trifasciata, assembly GCA_026543055.1. Classification (NCBI taxonomy): domain Eukaryota; kingdom Metazoa; phylum Arthropoda; class Arachnida; order Araneae; family Araneidae; genus Argiope; species Argiope trifasciata. Next base: position 1,537,235 of record JAPMOQ010009202.1, read on the forward strand.
AAATTCATGTAATTTGCCAATATTTATTTTCAATGTTAAGTTTTTTCACAGCAATAATCAAACTATCAAATTTATTAAAATGTGACCAAAAAAAAAACAAACTGGATTTGCCCTCTATATGTTAAAAAATATGGAAAATCGTGAAAGTTTGCGATGTGTTGAATCAACTTCATTTATGAAAATGTCCATTTTCTTTTTGATTTTGATAATCCATTGAGAAATTCATCCTTTCTTGAAGTTAATGTTTAGGTTGCAAGTTTTGGATAGAGCTAGGATGATGTTAAAAAAAAAAGTTAGAATTGCATATACTTGCTAGCTTTTGATTACTCAATTATTGCCATTTTTTTTTCACTTTTATTGCTAAATAATATTTGAACAGCAAATAGAAAATAATAAAATATATAAACTTAACTTTTAGCTTATACATTAAGTAAACTTTTCTTGGGAACACATTTATTATTTTAAATTTGTTTTAATAGTATACAAAAGCTTATCATTAAGGAAATGATGAATTGCTTACCTTTTTTTATTAGAATTGATTTATAATTATTATTATAAGGGGGAATTTGATCAGCAAATAAGAGAACCTTTTAGAAGACATGGGTTAAATTAGGATAAAAAATTAAGATTTAAATTAAAAGATATTAAACACATATAATAACTTATTTAAAACTTCTTCATCAAATATTAAATTTTCTCGTGTTAGACTAAAGAGAGAAACTTCATTTTTGTAACTTTCTTTGATTCCCTGTAAATTCTTCTTTCTTTCATTGCATTTGATTTCCTTATAAAATATATTCATTTTATTCCATCTTAAAATAAGTAAAATACTTAGAAAAAGTGTTTAATATTTTATACATATATATTTATATGTTACATTTCTAGTTAATTTAAAATTTTCTATTTTTTATTGTATATATATTGTATTTTAAAACATGGTACAACATCTATTTTAATAAAGTGTTTTAGTTCTGATTTTCCGTTTGTTTCATTTGTACTTTGTAAAAAAATTTGAAATCAATCTTTAAGCAAAGCTTCCTATTAATATTTTACTGGAAGTGCTGATATAAATAGTGATTAACAGGTTAATGCTAACGAATTTTTACTAATAAAAGAATAACAAAAGTTTAAAGAAACTAAAAGACAATTGATAAATTGATTTTCCCCCTAATTTTATATTGCATCGTTCTTGTTTGCTTTATTATTCCTCTTAGCATACTTCTCTATATCTCAATAGTTTTATCAAGTTTTAATTAACATTCGCTTCATTATTAAAGTTATGATCAATGAAAGTTGCTTTCTTTATTCTATTAATACTGATAATAAAGAAAATATGCACCACAAATTAGATTTAAAAATTTTTTTTATTTAGAATAATAATTTATTGAAATTAAGCAAAAAAAAAAAAAAAAAAAATTTTCGGTTTATTTTTCAAAAATATTATAGGAAAGATAATTTCATGATCTGCATGTTGCAATTATCTGCCTATTATTAATTAATTTTGATATTTTTACCAAATTTTACTTTTTATTGCTTTATTTAAAAACTTGATGAATTTTAATTATTTTCATTGCTACTAATATTACATTCTGTACTTCACCACCATTATTTTTAATTAACATACTATTTATTTTCCCTTGTTAAAGATATCAGATAGTTTCATATCAAAGGTATGAACACTTTTAATAAAATTTCCAAGATTTAATTATAGTTAAAAATAATGTTTAACTCATAACATTAATTAATGTTTAATTAATAAGTGGTTGAAGCTCCATTCTAAATTAAAGATAAAACTACAAATGAGGAGACAAAATAAGAGATATTTTAACTTTTATTTAGCAAAATCAACAGGATAATATAAGGCTTCTGAAAGACCGTTATCGTCGTGCCCGTGTTACTCGCGGACATCAAATTATGGCTTCTCAGAAGTTTGATCTGAAATCAAATCATTCAAAGCCCTGTAATTTTTTTTTCTTTTTCGAAAATTGCACATAATCTGCAAACACCTGTAGATTCTTAATTGAAACAATAAGAAGTACATTCCAGAAATGCAAGGCGTTTTCTAATCATATAAGTTAATAAAAGTCTAGGAATTAAATAGAGCGAATACCATGAAGTGACAATATCTTTTAATTTCTAATCAAAATACATTTTTAGCCGTCCGATTATATTTAAGTTTTTTCTTGCCTTGAGACGTTTCATTTATAATTTATTAATCCATTTAAATTGAAATCAGATGAATATAGCCTAAATATAAAATTATGTGTATTCCATGCATTATTTAATTTTTTCTTTATCAGAGTTGATTAGTTAGATTTGTTTTAATAAAGTTCGCACATAGTATTTTAATTTCTGAGATTTATACTCAAAGACAATGTGCTCTTTTGAAGACTAGATGCATTTAAATTCTCATTTATGTTTGTAAGTTAAACTGCTTAAAAATGGACGTCTTCCTTGATTTTTAGGGCAATGGTATTTGTAATAAGAGTTTGAAACAAGATGTAGGTTACCAACTTTGCATTTTTATGTTATTCCTCCCCCCCCCCTTTAGTTTCTTTGAAGAAAATATTCAGATTTTTAGTGTTGGGTAAAAAAAGCAGTCATAGTTTAAAAATTATTAGGTGTAAATGATCAAACTTAAAAAAATAAAATCATAATTTGGTTGTCAAATAAGCAAAGAATTTTATTTTTTGTTGCAACTTCAAGAATATATTTATATTGGTTAGAAATTGATAAAAAATCGAATGGAGGTAATATAAAAAATATTATACTGAAAACCAATATAAATCAAATGAAATTAAAAAGATATATTGAATAAACTATAATGATAGAGGAATGCCATGGTGATTTTGCTTGTCATAGGAGAATTCCTGATATTTAAAATTTAGTGGTATGGTATTATCTCCTCTCCCCTGTTCACTTTAATTGCATTGACAAATGATTGAATATTAAAAGCCATTAATGCCGCCATTTGTAGATGAAATGTATCTTCATAAAAGATTCGCAAGAAAGGTACAGATGTTAAATTAGAATATAATTATACACGTACATTTTGCAATGATTTATGTGAATTAATAGACTTCTATATATTTAATATTTTTTATTTACAATTTTTTTACACTTCTTTTCAATTTAAAGTATACAAATAATTATGTTGAAAAAATTTAAGGAAAAATTTGATTTGTTGGGAAAAAATCTGGCATATGTAAAGTAATTTCATAAAATTTCCTTTCTAAAACACTTTATAAATCCATAAAAGTCTGAAGAAAAGAAAATTTGTTAGAAAAATCATGTTTTTAATATTTGAATGAACTGTTTATAATATCTGCAATAACTAGACAGATCTTGAATATCTGAATGAATGAAAATTGGTGTGTGGTCGTTTCTTTTTTGAATTACTTTAGCGTTCAGACTGAATTTTCTTTCAGTAACTTTTTAGTGGTTGTAAGTGATAATATACATGAATTTAAATTATGAAGCTTGGATATTCTCAACAGCATGTTATTTTAATTTATAATAAATAAGATTTTCCTTATATGGCTTTTTTGCAGTAGAAATTTTCATTTGAACTTGCTCTTAATAGTGCTAGAAAATAACACTTAATATAAAGATCTGATTGCAAATATTTGCATTTAGCGAAATCTCAGTATTTTCGTTTTCTTTCTTTCTTTTTTTTTTCTTTCTATTCTTTTTTTTTTTTCATTATGAAAGAAATAATAGTATAAAATTTTGTTCCCTTAAAGGCTTCTTGCAATTTTCATATCTGTATCCCTTCTATTGATGAAGATGAATGTATGTATCTGTGCTAATGTTCCAATATGCCAAAATTTTTTTTTAATTGTAATGATACTGATTTAATATTTGTGCGATTTTTTTAAAATAAATTTTGTCTATTTAATATATATGTCTGATTTTCAGCAATAGGCTATGTTGTTGCCATAAAATTCATTGTTGTATTAAATATTCAATCGCGTGGTTTTCTGCTATTGTCGAAAGCTTAGAAAGATGGATTCTGAACAACACTTTGACTACCGTGGGAGTGGCAAATGTGTTGAGGTTTACAGAGTAAGGCTAAGCTACCTGAGATTTAGAAATTATACGAACCAAAAATTTTTATACTATAAAGTTATGGGAGTAATCTGTATTTAAAACAAATCATACAACAATAAACAGAATTTAAGACAACTTACTACCTTTAGTATTATTCTGTTTGGCTAACCTGTATGGGTGTAAATATATCTAAAATATTTATATGAAATTAAATATAATCAGTATTCCTAGTGAACCAGCTGATCACATGGGGCAGTTAATATGTGGATAATTAAAGGACGTAAAAGTTAATATTTATTTAAATTATAAGTGTTTAAATTTAAGTATTTGATTTATGACTATACTAATTTTTCTGTTTTCATTAATCGAATTAAAAGGCATCTTTATTATTATTTGTTATTTGGTTTTAAAAAGTTCGAAATAATTTTATGAAAATCCAAATTAGTAATAGTAGAAATGCGTATAACTATTTATAATTTAGTAATAACTTTAAAAAAAAACTGCTCTTTTGTATTTATATAATGTTGAATGAGGATTCCGCACTTTTCACATTGTTATTTACTATAATTTTTTTTTCAGTTAATTTTTATCTATTTGAAGAGTTACATTGCTCATGTTTAATCGGTAATTATATTACTATTTAATGAAAGAAAAAAAAAATTGCTGTCTTTCTAATTACTAGCTTTTGGTAACTAGATAGTTCACCGGTTTTAATGATTTCTTTACATTTATATAGAATTTAATTTCTCTTAACTTGGATTCCCTTGAACAAAGTATTACTATACTTCTAATTTTGACGATAGTAGTCTCGGAATTTTTCTTTTTAGTACGTACGCGATGGATTCAAATGACATCTGTTCTTTAATTCGTCATCTAATATTGCGCGATGTCAGCGCCTATTACATTTCCTTATGAATAATAAGCATCTGATCCCAACATTAAAAATAATACGGCCTATCATATGTCCAGCAGCACGTGTATTGAATTGAAACCAAGTCGATAAAAGGAAATACAAAGTCAGAAATATAATTTTGCTGCTAACCTGATGTGTTTCCCAGTATCATGGTGGAGATCTTTGTTAGATTCCACATAAAATTGGATGAAATGAAAAAGAAAATGAAATTCTTTTTTATTTTATCCAAAAGTATGGACAAAAATAAGTGGAATCTTTATTCTTCAGCTTTATATAAGAAAGATATTATTGAATATTGATTTTAACGATGAAAATTGTAAAATTTCATTGCAACAAGTAAATTTTTGCATTTTTAAATGCCTTGAAGATAATTTTCGTGATATCATATTTACTAAAGGTTTCGCCAAAAAGTACTTACATTTTGCTATATCATAATTTTGAAAAAATTGCCTCGTTATTGCTGAGTTTAAAGTAAATTTGCGCTAAAATTTGCGTCAAATTTTGTATCTAAAACTAAACAGTCTTTGGAGTATCAGCACTCGCAAGAAGTCATGCTTTCGATTTTATTATTATTAAGAGATTTAACCGAAGAATTTTTTTAAGCGCGAATTAGAATTAATATGATGAAAAATTGGTCAATTTGCAGGTTTGCAGTTAATTTTTTATAAAAGACATTATATGTATTTATAACGAGTGAAATACGATGAAGCAAAATGAATAAATAACTAAAAACGTAGGCTTGTTTTTCTCTTCACGGATAAAAATAGATTTTATTTTCCAACTCCAATTTTTAGCCCTAAAAATCATTATTATGAAGCCTGTTTTTATTGATATCTTTTGCTGTACTTGCTTCACTCGGAAAAGTCCAAGAGCGTTCTGTGCGAGACAGACCAATCGATACCAGTTGCTTTGAATGCATGACCTAAGCGTAGTGGACAAGTAAACAGTGCGCAAAATCGCGTGTTCGTCGACCGCTGAATCTCGCGACCGTTTTCCCACTAACATACACTGCGGCAGTTAATATACTTGACTTGTGATTAAATTGCACAAGAGTGAAATTCGAAATGCTTATTTCCGCTTGGGTACGCCTTGTTTAAACGGGGCCGTCTCTTGTAATTAAAAGGGGAGCGCATCCATTCAGAATGTGGTATATTAATAATTTGTTCATAAAGACATATCGTAGTAAGGGCTTTAATTCAATGTAGTTAGCATAGTTTTATAAAATTGAAGCGTCCACGCTTATATGTTTGATTAAATAATCTTGTGACAGCATATAAAGAATAAAGCATGGTTTTTTCATATAAAGCGAATGAATCAAACTGAAAATGTATTTCTCCTTATTAGTTAGAGAAAAAGAAAAGGATGTTCGCTTTATCGAAAACATTTGAAGTCGTTGGGGCTTATTTGTCAAATCTGTGTGAAAAATATTCTTTACCCAGAGTTGACTAAGTAGAATTTTCTGTGTTTTGTTTTTGAAAATTCCAGTTATTTTTTCGATTCAAATGAGATCATTCATTTGGATTCATGAACATTTTGTAAATTGTCGGGGGGAAAACTTGTGTGAATATTATTTTTCACATATGCTACGAATATTATTTGTCACATATGCTACGAATATTATTTTTCACATATGCTACGAATATTATTTTTCACAATTACTATTACCTTACAGTTTTTTTTAAAATTTAGTTCTGTGCATTATACCTATGGTATAAGGCCATTTTATTTTATTGAAATTTTTGTAAAACCTTCAGCTGTTGATAATAATCTTTCGTTTTTATGATCTTTCTTGTATATTTTATAAAGTTATTTTATTACATAAATTAATGTAACAAATATTTTAAAAGCGTTACTTTTTGTATATTAGGGTTAAACAACGGCTTTTTTTTTATGTATGCCTTATAGTTTTGATGTTTTGGTATTTATTGAACAAAAATATTATAAGATTTAAATAACATTGCTTACTCAAATTAAGAGTTTTATAATTATAAATTCAATTTTTAGTAACTTTTAATATTCATTTAATATCAATGTATCTGATATTGACTTCTAAATTCAGATCTAAGCCTATTATGATTTGAATTCCGTTACCGCTCTTTCTTTAACATTTCTAGTACATTGTAATATCATCAAATATGATGTTGAATCCATCTGCTTGTTATATTATGGTACATAATTTGAAAACGCAACCGCTTACATTCTCCATAATTATAGAGAGCGCGAGGAAAACGAAACTTTTGGGACACTCGTGTTCTAGAATGAGAACTTCAAGCATTTTTTACTTACATGCATTAAGGAGTGAGACTTGGTATTTATTGATATATTCTTGGTATTATATCGTGTATCTGAAAGCTTTAAGTAATAATTAATTAGTGGTGAAGTTCCTATAACTCTTTTGATTGTTTGAAAATACGAACGCGGAAACAGTATGACGTAAAGTTATGTATGTAGTACTTTCATGCATTTCAAACTGATGAAATCGAACTGAACTGCTAGTGCAATAGTTAGTCTTAATATAAAAAAATTCATTGTGGCTATGCATTAATATTCAGCATCTCCTTTTAAAAAGTGTCTAAACTTGGTTCGATTGAACATTGCACACTTATTCGTTACTAGCCGCCTTTGGCGACCAGCTGGTTCGCCATGAGTAATGCGTTCTAAAATTTTCAATTAAATCACATATTCATCAGCCAAAATTTAAGACATAGTTAAAGTTAAAAGATTCAGTTATTAGTAGTTAAAGAGTCGGTAACTTTATTCGAAAAAACTTTTTGAGTTTAATGCTCTAACAATTTATCGATTATGCTTCCAAAATATTAAAAATGTTTTTTTCGGTGATGTTACCAAAATATTAAATATGTTTTTTAAAGAAAGCGAAAAAGGGAAAAATTATTGAATTAATGATACAGATATTACAAACGATTATAGAAATATGCCATTAAGTCGGGATTTCAATGCATATCCTATCTAAATTCAACCAGGTTTACTGTAAATAAAGATAATTTATGGAATTAATGATATAGATATTGCAAACGATCATAGAATCCATTGCCTTGCATTTATTTTTTTAGAAGATATCTCATTTTATATTTGTTATTTTATCCAGTCACATGCTGAAAGTTGTATTTCTTTAGATTTGATTTGCGATGATAGTTTTTTTTTATTTGAACTTCCGGCATTGTTTTATTTTATTTTATCCAGTCATGTGCTCAAAAAAACATGGTTAAAATATTTCTTTAAAAATTCGTTAAAAATAGAAGCTTGAGTTATACATTAAAACACTGATGTCACAAGTTCATCTCTTTTTAATTAAAAGCTAAATATTCTTCATTTTTTAAAGCATTTATAGACTCGTGCTACATACTATGCAGCTATTTACTTCATTTAGACTTTTTTATAGATGTACTAGCTGACCCGACAGACTTCTTCCTGTCAAAAAGATTTGTAATGTGGCAGTTCTTGTGCCTACGTACTTTAAAAAATTCTCCTGAACAGAACCGTCACCCTGGTGATAGGGCGTTGTGAATAAAAAATAATTAAATAAAACATATATAAGGATTTAAAAGTAAGTAATCGCTTTATTGTTAATCATGTGAATCATAATTATTATTATTATCATTGTAGTGCTTTGTGGTATACGATGTTTTTTGTTTGATTACCTGGCGCATAGATAAACAAATCTGATGGTTTTCCAACACGGGAACAGGCAACATACAATTGACCATGTGAGAAACATGGGTTTTCTAGATTAATACCACAAACACTTAATGATTGCCCCTGGGACTTGTTTATAGTCATAGCAAAAGCAAGCCGCACTGGAAACTGTAGTCGTTTAAACTCAAATGGCACATCAGTCGGAATCATTGGGATGCGCGGTATGAGAACATCTTCTCCTTTATACTTTCCTTTGAGTATAGTTGCTTCTATCACATTGTTTAGTAATTTTTTTATCGCTAACCTTGTACCGTTGCAAAGACGCGGTTGGTTGATATTTCGCAACATTATAACCACCGATCCAACCTTTAATTGAAGATTGTGAGGTGGCAATCCTGGCAAATCCAGCGAGTTTAAAAATTCCGGTGGATAGTTGACTACATCATCTTGATTAGTAGCCGAATCAACTGATTTATATATCCTCAATTCGCCTGTAATTTGTTCTTGAATTTTGAAATTTAATTCATTTACATCTATGTTTTTTGCAGCCAGTATAGCTCGTTCGCTCAACCAATCATGGTTTTTGTAATTTTGAGAAACATCTGGAAACACCTTCTGAATAAGTTCATCTTTTGATCGAGTTAACTGACAAAAACTTTGAGGAAAGTTAATACAGCCAGTCAACATGTCTATAGGAAATTTGCCATTACCAATGTCAATGAGTTGTTTAGAGAATATGTTTCCAGATTGGTCATTTTGCAACTCGACACGCATATTCTTGCTTAAATGAAGTACTTTGACATGTTTCCACAAATTGGAGGACTTTAGACATGCATTGAGTTCATCAGCTGGCGTTGATCGTGGAATCACTGGCAATGTTTGACGAAAATCTCCTGCTAATAAAATCATTGCACCACCAAATCGGTTATTATTGCTCCGTAGATCTTTTAAGGTTCTGTCTAAAGCCTCCAAAGATTTTTTATGTGCCATCGTGCATTCATCCCAAACAATCAATTTACATTGCTGCAAAACCTTTGCCATTGCAGAGTTCTTCGAAACGTTGCAGGTTGGAGTTTCATTGCTTTGCATATTTAATGGCAATTTTAGTGCTGAATGGGCTGTTCGACCACCTTCAAGCAAAGTTGCTGCGATTCCCGACGAAGCGAGTGCAAGTGCAATTTTATTTTGTGAGCGAATTGTTGCTAATATTAATGAAATCAAAAAAGTTTTTCCTGTACCACCAGGTGCATCTAAGAAGTAAATCCCTCCAGTTTCATCATTTGTTACTTTCATAAGAGTTTCAAATACATACTTCTGTTGTTCATTTAACAGTGGAAGATTTGTTTGAATTAATTCTTTCAAAGCGTTGAGATCATACATTTTTTCTCGATGCAACTCTTGGTTAAAAGCGTCATGCATTGGACGATTGGGCGCGGTCAGGCCTAATTGAATTAATAGTTTGTTTGACATTATCAAGCACATGTCCTCAATTGAAATCAATGCTTCATTGTAAATTTCTTCACTGATTTGTATATTTGGATTTCCCATTCTATTCCGTATTTGATAAAAAATATCATCACACATATAATCTTTGTACTTGATCCACAAATCAATTGGGTTTGATGGGAAGCATGTAGATATGATTATAGAAAACAATGTTCGTATTTGATGAGCGTGTGATGATATTACAGCATCATTGAGAGTTTGATCCCAATGAGCGTCATTTTCAAGCAATTGCAAACGTTGACAGGCTTCTCTGTAGGATCCACACAATTCACCGTCAACAGTTCGTAACTGTTGGAATGATGTTGGGCCACGTACATTGACTAATAGCAGTCGTAAATAAAAACATTCATCATTGCTTGGATGTACTGAATAAATTCGACCAATCGCATCGGTGGAATATACATCTGTATATCCTGGAACTGGTTTTCCTTGTTTCCGTCGTATAAATCTCCTTGAGGATTGATTCCAGGTATAATATTTTGGCATTTCAGAATATAGCAATCTTTTTGCGAAATCATCGTTTTGGCATGTCTCAAAAAAACTGGTTAATGTAGTAGATGGTGGCTGAGCAGCTCTTTGTACTGCGTTCTGTGCTGTAAAATACACTCTTTGTCCATTTTCTAAATGCACAGCTAAGTGAACAACAGAAGGGTGTCTCTCATGAATAGGAAAAGAAAATATTCGCCAAACTGCTTCATTACTACTGACATAGCGGCCCATTTGGTATTGGGTAACTTCATCATTGGAATTCTCTGCACCAATTCCAATCACAGCCATATCACTCCCTTTGGTTACATATTTGCAAATGTATTTAATAGATTTCACTGAATGGCAAGATTCAACGTTGATGTGTGCTTTGAATGTCTTTGATAAAATCGGTGAATATGGAACAATCCAACGATTATCTATTTCAATATCTTGTTGATTTAATTTGACAATTGTTGATTTTCCATTGTCTGCTGTCGATCTGCGACGATACAATGGATAACCGTCATTACCAGTAATTGTTTCCGATATTAATGTCCGTGGATATCGTTTTGAACATTTACCATCCATCATACACGGTGAATTTTGATTAAGATTTCCACATGGACCATGTATCATGTTTTTGATAACTACCTCATGCAATCCAGGATCTACTTGTACATTAGGGATTTCAGCTGATATCACTGCATCAACTTCATTTGGCCTTATCTTTTCAACCAACCAAATCAAAATGTGTGCATGTGGCAATCCTCGTTTCTGCCACTCCACAGAATACATCCAGCAGCGTGTCTCACCAAACACATTATGTTTTACGATGAAATCCATTAAAGATTTCAACTTTTGTCTAAAGACTCTGGCTGTAATATCATGACGATCAATGGGTGATTGCCCAGGGAATAACTCCTGCTTGATTTCTATCCATTGCGGATTGCATGTAAATGTGATGAACAAATCTGCTGTACCATAATGACGAACATACGACATGGCATCTTGAGCATATTCGTGCATATGCCGAGGGCTTCCGATGTATGTTGCTGGAAGAATAGTCATCCGACCGACATTCTGTGCATTTCCATCAGTATTAATCGCATCTCGAAGGTGAATATACTCTTCAGATCGGAGTTTGGTTTGATTCAACCTGATGAATGTTAATCTCTCCGTTTCAATTTTAACATACATGTCAACAACATATTTGTGATATAATCGCCGACATTTCAATATGTGATTATCTTCATTTTCCCGAATCATTAGGCGGTATGAATAATAGTTCATTGAACTGACTTTTTTGTTGGTTTCAGAACCTGTAAATAGATTTTGTTTTAATAACATTCAAATATAAAATTAAAATACATAATATAATGACTGAGATATTATCGCCATAGCTAAATTAATATTTTAGTTACCTGTAATGGGATTTATCATTTTTATTGAGAAATCGTAGCCATCTTCACCTTGCCAAAATATAATGGGATATTGCAGTGCATCATATGAGCGGTGTGTTTCCTTTATACGTTGTAATTGATCATTCCGACGATGTAAAACAATATCACGGGATTCTAAGTTTTCTCCAACTACAACGATAGCAACTTCATCAATAGTTGGTGCATTAAAACGTCTTGTATGTTGACCTGCAGGTGTTTTATCAGCTCTGATTACAATTTTGTGATTATCGGATGGCATCAGATCCAGGGCAGTTTTAAACAATATAATCAATTGATTGTGTTGATGAAATAAAGTTTGTAATTGTTCTACAATAGACCTCTTTACTAAATTGTTATGTGCACAACGCAGATCAATTTCTTGTGGTGAATTGCCCATAAAATAAATTTGCAGGAATTTGTTGTCGCTATCTGACACTGGTAACAGCGAACCTGCTCTGTGATATATTTGCCCTTGTATCTGTAAATAAAAAAAAAATATTATGGTGTGGTATAAATTAATGGATTGTCAGTGATCAAACTTAAATAATATTTGATCTTAAAAAGTATATATTTAGTTTTAACTAATATCTATCAAATATAAAATATAATAAAAGTGTCACTGAAACTGAATCACCATATAATATAATGACTAAGTGATATATAAGTGATTAAGAAATTGAAGATTAGTGACACATCTTAACTTTGGTGACAGAAAATTTTGTTCGCTAAAATAATTATGAGTAACTGCTATAATACATACTTTGAAAGTTGGCATAAAATTTTCCCGAACTACATTTGTTGCCCCAAATGAAGTCATTTGAAAGCAATTGTTATATTGTTGGATATGTGTCAAAAAGTGTATAGAATCTGTTCCTATTCCTGAAACCAATGAGTACAATGGTTCTGGTGGTGGATCCAATGGTATCAATTTCACTTTACCATTTGCGCAACACAATCCATTGGCTTCGTTTTTGTATTTTAATGCCTTACAGTGTGAGCAAACCGAGTTCATAGAACCAATAACAACACATTGGTAGTTACTGTAGTCAATTGACACATCGTAACTGAAAGCAGCTCGATTCAAACTTTCTCGATTATTAGTTGAATGTCGCGCTCGCGCTTCACGCTTTTGTGATATCCGAATTCTTTCACGTTCATTTCCGTCGTCACGTTCTTGTGCAGTACGATTAGATCGGTAATTAGCTTGGTTTGTAGCAT
>JAPMOQ010009202.1:1550492-1720930 GCA_026543055.1 Argiope trifasciata
TTCGTGTATCAGTTCACAAAAGCAAACTCAGTAGATTAGGTAACAGACAACTTTTTTTTTTTTTTTTTAATTTGATATGACTTGAAGTCAAATCCTTTTAAGCCGTACGAATTGTTTTATTTATTTAAAATTTGGATATTAAAAATAACAAAACACTGTTGGTAACGCGATTTTTGTTTTACTGATGTAATAACGTGAAAACTGATGCATTTTATCTCGCGTGCCGAAACTAATACAAAAGAAACGCGAGTTTCGGAACGCGACATTATTACTTTATACCATAGCAATAAATCTCAAATTGACTACGTTTTAGTTACAAATCATTTGTATGGGAAAAAGAAAAGGGCTATTTTTAGGGTTTTTCAAGCAATAATTCTAATTTTTCTCGCCGTAAAAACCATCCTTGAACTTCAACGAACATTTTAAAAAAAGATTTGGCCAAATTGGTCCAGGCGTTGTTGAGTTATGCGCTTACCAACACATTTTGCGATTCATTTTTATATTATAGATTTCTATTATTAAACAAAGCTGATTTATTTAATTAATAATATTGTAAAAGTCACAAAAAATTCTTTGCATTTTCTTTTTTTTTTTTAAAGAAAAAAACATATTTCATATTTATTTCATTTCATGCAGACACGTGCTGAAAATTGCATTTTTAAATGTTTAATTTGCAATAATTATTTATTTTTTTAATTTGAGTTTTTATCTATCTGATGGCAACCTATTGATAAAAGATAATTTTTCCCCTTCCACTCGTAACGTGCTCCTGCAGATTAAATTTTATTGTTTTGTCCGAAATATATTGTTGAAAAATATAGTTGAAATGCTTCTTTAAAAATTCATTACAAATAGAAGCTTAAGTTAAATGTTAAAATACTGATACTATTAGAAAGCTAATTTTTTTTATCTTTAAATTGATGTTAAAATCATGTTTATCCGATAATATTTTCGGAAGTTATAGCGGAAAAACGTCGAAATTTCGCTTAAATTTTAATTAATTCAAATTCTAATTAAAAATTCGAAAAAAGGGCTCCGAGGTGCACATTCCCGACCTCCAAGGTATACATGTACCAAATTTGGTAGCTGTAGGTCCAACGGTCTGGCCTGTAGAGCGCCAACACACACGCACACACACACATTGAGCTTTATTATAAGTATAGAAGACAAGAGGAAATATACTATCAACTTTTAAAATGACAAAAAGTAATTAGATATTTAATTAATTTTTAAAAAATAACTCGAGGTTTACCACTTTTCTGTAGCAACTACGTTATACTAATCTTATAAGAAATATTTTAATACAATTTTAAAATTAAAATAATTTACCTTTTCAATGTTATATTTGCCTAATTTTTCTTTAAGTTGTTGCTATTTAAAAAAAAAAAATTAAGCGCATTAAAACTAATAATAATTGTGAAATATTCTATTACTTAAAAAAAATTGTTTTATTTTAATACAGATTTTTTTCTATGCTTTCCGTTGTTTCATTGTATTGGTTTAACAATATCCAAAAGAAATACAAGTCAAGCCCTAAAACGGTGGCAAGAAATATAAAGATCTTGCGAATAAAGAAAGCACTTACGTCGATAGCAGCCGCTTCCGCCTGTGATAAATTAATCAGTATTTTGCCTTTCTATCATCGATACTTCAGAGGAAATTAATTCAAAACCAGCGGTGTGGTCTCCGAAAAACTTTCCCGCGTGCTCTTGTAAATATGTAATGCCGGAGAACGCTTTGCATAGCAGTGGTGTACAATAATTATGAAATATTGATTTATGGCGTGAATTTATCATTTTTACTGAATCTGTTGTGTTTTTCTTAGCAAGTTTTTTGGGCGATAAATCCTTAATGTGCCATTAATAATACTCGAAAATAGAATTTATACTTTAAATATTTATTTTTTAACAGATTGGAACGAATATTTGACTCAAGACTGCACTTGTAGACATAAAATTAAATGTCAAATTTTGATACATAAGTCATTGCTTTTTAGAAAGATCGCATTTACACATTTCTGAAAGTACAGATTGAAAAACGGGCAATTCCTTGTTTAGTTTACTTAAAATTTGACTGGTATATACACTTCAGATATTAAATATGTGTACCGAATTATATCTATCTAGTTCACTTCTTTTTATAACTATCTTTCTATTCGAATTACCGGATGGGCGAACTTTCTCTGAACAGGATTTGATAGAAATCTGCAAATTTGGTGTAAAAACTGTGTACCAAATGTCATCCCTTTAGCTCTAAGCGTTATGTTTATCACAGACGGGTTGGCGAACATTTTGAAAAAATGTGTTTTTCGAAGTCAGGAATGTCTAAAAAGAGATTCGTCAAATTTTGAGATCGAATTTTTTGACGATTTACTGTACTATTTTTTTTTTTTCTTGTACTGCGTTTACGAGAAAGTAAAAAATTTACATTATTCATTAAATAAAAAATATCTTCAAAGATACCAATTTAATTATTATAGATTCTTTCTTAATTCTTTAGAAAATTTTACATGTGTGATTTTGAGATAAAGAAATTTGTAGACAGATACTCCTTTGCAGACTTTAAGACTCCATCAACTTTAAGACTTTGAATTATATCATTAAACTTCTAATTTTTAAAAATTTCTTTTTATTTCAATAGTTTTTCTTAAAAAATATTGAATGCTAAAATTTTTATACAAAAACAATTTCCGCTTTAAAAAATGTGTGTGAAATAATTTTAATCCTGTGCAACTCCCGGTATAACAGCTAGTTATAAAATAAATATAAAAATTAATAAAGTTGATATTAATAGAAGCAAATTTTTGCTCTTTGTTTATTGAATGAGATGCAAAAATATATGTTTTTCTTCAAAGTTTTATTATATTGTATTTGAGATTTTTGGTAAATGTAAAAATCATAAATTAATTTACATATACTAGAATAAGGCGTTTATTTGTTAGAAATTGGATATAAATTAATGGCCAGTGATGAACTATCATTTACTGATGAAAGCATTTTATAAAGAATTGAGTAATTTTTCTTTTTACTTGAATTAACGAATTTTACATTCACTTTCATCTTAAAGATGCCTTTCTTTCACACAGTATTAGCTTACTCATAAAATACATTTTGAGATACTGCTGTTTGCAACGGATTTTTCATGTTAACGTTTTCACAGTTACTAGATCCAAAAGTTTTGAACTTCTGCTATTTCTAATGCGAATCCACGTCATTCCTAAATCTGCATTCTTCCCTCCCTAAACACCGTTTCCTAGTAATTTAAATATTGATCCAAACGAACTCTCTCGCCGATAAAGAGAAGAAGGGGGAGAAATCTTCCCCTTACTATCGTGTTACGTCTGTGTATCCTATTTATGTTTTTAATTGGAGCTTCTAAGATTAATATTATTTCGTGTCATTATATCTTTACAATATTTGAAATTTCGGTGAAATATGTTTAATTAGTGTTAATTTTTCCTAACTTATTTTCATTGTATCTAAATTTTTTTCTTCTTTCCGCATTTAATTAATTAAAATAAGCTAGTTGTACTTGCAGCATCTTTAAAACTTCAGCAGAATAAAGTATTCAAAGTATGCCGTATTCAAAAAGTCGAATCCCAAAAGCATAACTTTTGTTTATTAACTTGTCATTCTAAACTAGAAAATTGTTTGATTATTGCGCTGTTTTTTTGTTGCTACTACATACCATGAAGATTTTAAACCCATATCACATTTTTGCAAATTGTTGAGAGATAAATAAATATTTAAGATTCTGGATGTTCCACAGTTTGGAAACACACACACATATATATATATATAATAAAATATTACTATTTTTCATTTTTTGGGAAAAAGGGGTAATCATTTTGTTTCCTTTGCCTATTGTTAATTTGTATCCGAGCAACATTTGATAAATTTTAAATTGTTGATTTAATTGTTTTATTTCAATATATTAATTCATTTATTATTTTTCATACATTTTTGAGACATTAATAATTTTTTGCTCATCATGTTTGCATTGAAATTATAAGAATTTATTTGTTTCTTAGTCCAAATAAATTGTGTCGAAAAACGCTTGCATAGAATACCCTGAAGAAAGGGATAGGCTTTACCTTAAACAAAAAGCTCTCTTAACGCATAAAGTAGAGGATGTGGATTTTGTTACAACGGCTTACGGAATAGAGGGTCCCCATTACGAAAATTGCTATCCTCTTCAATGACCATGGTAGGGGGGAACTGAGGCAACGTTATCATTTGCAGTTAAGTGATTCATGAATATTTATAAACCTAGAATATTTGAATGAGGCTGGCATTTTACACACCGTTCAATGAAAGTATATAGGAAGTATATGCGTTTAGTAGTTGTTCGGTGCATAGTTAAAATACGGTATTCGGAAATCTTCCAACCATTGTGTATGAAGTTTGTGATAGTAATTTTTTAAATTTTTATAATGATGTGTTATAAAAATGAAAATGATGTGATAAAATGAAATGTTCGAATAAAGCAACTTCAACTTAGGGAGAAATGTTCGCATCGTAAATTAGATTAAGCAGTGAAATAGGTTTAACGTTTCGACCAAAACATAGGTGCAATTTTTATTTAAATTAATTTCGAAAAATTGATTAAGAAGCAAAGAAATTTTACATAGAAATGAACTTGTTGTCACTGTAAGGTAATTCTTTTTTGAATTTTAAGGTGATGTAGTTGTAATTTTAATGGCATGATTTGTTCCAAAATTCTTACGGGAAAATATTGTAGCAGAATTTTTTATACGGGAATATTTTTTAAATCCATTTAATCTTTTTAAGTGTTAAGCGAATTTAACAAATTCCTTTTCGATTTCATTTAGGATTGTGGAATCGTATAAAGTTCAAATAAACAGTCAGGCTCATTCATTTTTATATATACCAATTATCTAATGTGTTTGTGATTATTTTTTCAACTAAAATGTTAACTTAAAAAAAATGTAATTATTTATTTATCATTTTTCATGTGTTTCTTAAGTCCTATTACTCGAATTACACCAATATAATAAATAAAAAAGTGGAGTATTTAGAATTATAAAGAATGGAGAAATTTTGAAAGTTCGAAGCAACAGCTTTAAGAACGAACTGTAATATATGATGAGCCATTTGATTTCCCTTTACCCATGATTATTAGCCATCAAAGTTAATTGAATTTGAAATGTCTTCAAATTACACTGCATTAAAAAAATTTTTTTTGTCGTATATTATGAACAAGTATAATATTATCCATCACATTTCAAAAATAAAAAAAGGCGGGGGGAGATTAAAGTCATAAAATAAATGTCTGAAGTCTGAAATAAAAATTATGATTAATAACCGGAAAAACTGCTTTTAAGAGCAGGGAATTATCGTTTCTATAGTTGTTGTAAGAAGGACAATGGAAAATATTCTAAATTGTTTTAAACCAGTTTTTATGAATGTTTCTGTATTAATTTATTTCCTTTGACCTAACACTTCTAAACTAGGTTCTTTATATTATCAAACTGCTTGCAAATAACTCATCTTTATTCTGTCTCACACTATTCGAGTTATATTTGCTTTTTATCATGGTTTATATATTTTCTAATCCGACATTCCTCAAGTTATCTTATCAAGCTGATTCTTAAAGTTAATTGATATTCTTTTATTTCGAATCATCTTAAATTTGGGCTTTTTTATTATTAAATTAGACGAGAAAAAAAGCCATTCGATTTAATTTTTTTCATTACATTTACAATGCTTTCAATTCGTTCCTCACGTGTTTGTTGTTTCCCACAAACTCATCTCAGACCTTCTTTAATTAAAATTTTCCTTGAAGGGCTCTGATTACTGTCAGAAATCTTTAGAAACAAATTGCAACTTCAACAAATCTTTGTAAAATTTATTTTATTTTTGTTTGGTTTGTCCTAGTTTCTTTTAAAGAATAGTTTCTCAGCAAGTTACTATGGCTACTGGTAATGAGATACCCGAAATCTGCAGAAGAATAAAAGTAAGGTAACTTAGTAATGCAGGTAAAATCGCCATTGAGATGAGTAATTAAGACAATTAAAAAAACTGAAATAGCGAGTTTTTTTTATTTCTATTTTGTTTTCTTCTAATTTAGTTCTTATTTCCTTTCTAATTTCGTCTTAATTAAATTGCAAATTATTTTTCCAGATCTTTTATACTTATTGTTTGAAATCACACAACTATAGCTATTATTTTCTGCTAAATGTTTAGAGTAAAAACTCCTCCTTTCTGATTTTGGGTTGGATGCAATAATAATTGCTAAGAATTATTTAGTTCATGAACGGTAATCTATGTTTTATTGAAAAGTGGCCTTTTTTTCAATTGTTTCGTATTATAACATGAAGGAAATATATAAGATTAATACTCGCTTTTAGAATGACGGGATGCACTTGAATATTCCCTAATTTTATATCATACTAACCGCTTATGTTGACCAGCTGTATCACCATAAAATTAAGCACATAATGTGTTTAAATGAAATTAAATGCTCTATGCTTAAGCGAATATTTTTAGCATCGAATCGTTACAGATATTAAAGTTATGTAAATTTAATAATTTTTCTCCTTTATTGTTTGTTGTGTCTTCCCAATAAAGTCAAGTCACATGACGTTGTAATGCTGTAAAAATAAGTGTCAACTTTAAATTGTTCCTTGTTTTTAGAGGTAATGCAATTAGCAATTTTTTTTTTTCTTAGCTTTCACCGTTGAGAGAAAATCACACGATTAAATATTTGATGAAACCATAAAAAATGGTTGAAATTGCTATTCCATTATACAAAAGTAAATAAAATAAAACTATCAAAATTCTGGTAAAAATCACAGAATAATTAAATTGGCGCAATTAGGAGTTTTTTTTTTGTAAAAATCCAAGGGACCTAAGCAAGATACTCTGTCTTGCGTCATAAACTGCCCAAAAGATGAAAATCTGGTTCTTAATAAAAAGAGGTCTGCTTTCTTTGGCTCAAAGTATATTTGACCCTTTGGGTATATCTTCCGTAACCATCACTCCAAAGTTTATGCTTCAAGTATCCTAGAATCCTTGACTTAAATGGGATGATGCCCTGCCAGAAGGTCTATCAAAACGATTTTGGAGCTGGCTGACGGGTATAAAGAATCTTTCAGAGGTCAAAATACCCCGGTAGATAAAACTGAGTCAAGGTAAAGAAGAAACCGCCAGTGTTCACTTCTTATGTGATACGAGTGCTAAAGCGTATGCAACTTGCATTTTCAGTAGAATGAAGGTTTGTGATGAGGTCCTTGTTAGCTTTGTTCAGTCTCGAACTAGAGTCTTGCCTTTAAATAATTTAATAATAATTTCCACGTCTTGAACTGCTGATGTGTTTTATTCGTTCTAGGCTGAGTGCAAAAATTATAGAATCTAAAAGAACTAAAAATACCCAATCTGAAGATATTTTATTGATGCTATTCATTGACAGCACTTACATGGATAAAGAGAAATACGCCCTGTTGAACATTTGTGTGAAACCGAGTCCAAGAGATACGTACCAGTACAAATGTTGAAAATTGGAGCCATATTCTTGGTACACAAAAACCGGCAGACCGTCTCAACAGAGGATGTTCAGACCATTATTTCATTTAAAATGGTAAGAGAACACCTATGTGGCTATATGAAAATGAAGAAAATTGGCCATGTAGCATAGAAAAAGCAGACGAAGAATTGATAAATACTGAGAAACGAAAAACCATATTATCAGTTCATAATCACACCGGAAAAACCAGATGATTGATATTACAGATCATTCTCTTCTCATTAGAAAACTATTCACATCTTACGTTCTGCAATAATACCAGAAAAAGAGTTGCTTCGAATTCATTGACTGTTACTTGTTTTGAGATAAAAGAAGTCGAATGTCTAACCATGCTGTTTATCCACAGTGAAATGTTTAATGGACTTTCAAATCCAAGGTTGCACTCTTTAAATATTATAGCTGATAGGAATGGCTTACTGTGAGTTAAGACCCGCACTTATTGTCAAGATACAGAAAATTTTAAGTACCCGGTGATCCTACCAGAGGAACATCCAACTGTGGGGAAGTGGATCATGTATGAACATCGAATTCTGATGCATTGTGGAATTCAAATTCGGATGGCCTTTCTCTGAGAGAAATACTGAATTTTGGAAGGCAGGAAGTCTATTCGAAAAAATTTTAACGGTTGCGTCTGCTGTAAGCGTTTCAACGCTAAACCTGCGGAAATGAATTAATCTCCTTTACCAGAAGACCATGTGAAAAATCCAGGCATATTTGAAGCTACTGGAATGGATCTAACTGGACCATTGTTTTTAAAAGTCGATACTAAAACATTTGTCGCGCTCTTCACATGTGCTATATATCGAACGGTTCACCTTGAATTTCTTTCCTCGCTGTCAACGGAAAATTTCATATTAGCGCTGAGGCATTTTATTGCACGTTGTGGACGACCTTCTGTAATATACTCGGATAATGGAACGTCTACTATTTCATTGTATTGACTGGCAACAAGTAGTAGATAGGAAAGAGAAGGAAATCATTTTGAAATTTATACCCATCTGCTCCATAATGGGGAAGATGGTGAAAGCGCCTCATTGCTCTAGTGAAAAACCTTCTAAAGAAAGTTCTAGGCCGAGCATGCCTAAATTACGAAAAATTGAATACGATTCTATGCGGTTGCGAAGACATCGTAAATTCAAGACTCATTACCTATGCTTCTGGACATGATGATTCGGAATCTATAACATTATCCTCGTTCCTCAGATAACGTAGGAATAATGGAATTCCATATCTTGACCATATGAAACTATTTTCCGAGTATCTTCGCAAGCGCCGGTTGCATAGGTGTAAACTGCAAAAAGATTTCAGAAGTCGATTCCAACTAGAATACTTGGGGCAGCTGAAGCAACAAACCAAGAAAATGATAAAAACCCGCGATTTCAAGGTAGAAGAAGTATTTATCTTGAAGTATCCAATCAAAAACGGCTGAATTGGTTCCTGGGGAAAATAACAGAAATATTTCCTGGTAAAGACAGTTCAGTTCGCCTTGTGAAAGTAAAACGAAGAACGGCGAATTTCTAGGATTTGTAAACGTCTCTACGTCCTTGAGGCTCAAATGCCTTCAGCAGAGAATCTACTGGAGAAGAAAGCACCTGAAATTGAAGAAAGAAAGAAGAGGCAATACAGAAGCAATATATTGAACATTTTGAGAAGCTACCTGATTCGGACAAAAATTTTCTACCGAATCTAAATACCATGAAAACAAGTTTCGGTCGTAAGATTCAAGCTTCCAAACGACTAAACCTGATAACTGTTGGACTAAAGGCCATTTTGAGTTTTCTTGAGAAGAAAAGCCCAGAAGGTGGGAGTGTCACTTGAATCCGCGGTCTTTGAAGAAGCCAGTAATAAATAAACTCGGTATTGGGATTAAAAACTTGAAAAACGTTATGAACAGTAGCTGTAAAAGACTCTGAACTATTTTCTTTCGAAAATACAGTAATTTAAATTTAATTTGTATATAGAATAAATCGACTTGTTGAATTAAATGTTGTAGTTTTTTTCCCCCCAAGAAGAGTAGTTTTTTTGAATCTCAGTAAAAGAATCCGTGTACCATAGGCGAGTATACGACAAACGGTTTGCTCGAGAGGGAGTTATATAATGGCGATTTTTCCAAAACAATGCATTCATATATAATAGTTTGCTGTGGGGGAAGATAAAAAATAATAATTACTATTTATTGTGCGTTTTGTCAACTTTTCAACAAAAATTGCTAAGAAATTCATTTGCATTCACTATCTTGATATTTCTAAATCACTAATGTGAACTGGATGACTGTCAGCTGTTTCAAAAAGCGATGTCTCTATTTTATTTAAAACCAGCTGTCTTTGACGACCAGCCGGTTCACCAATCTTAATGCTCTTTAAAATTATCAGTTCAATTCTTTAAGTAATGCCTTTGTCAATTAAATATTTAATGTAACTTGTCTTTTAATCGCTACTTCATTAAAATATTTTTAAGGTTTCAAATTTTGATAGTCGTATAATTCATTCATGCCGTTATAAAGGCCTTAAACCCGTAATCTATATCTATACTTTTAATAAAGCTCAATGTGTATGTGTGTGTTGACGCTCTACAGGCCAGCCCGTTGGACCTACAGCTACCAAATTTGGTACATGTATACTTTGGGGGTCGGGAATGTGCACCTCTGAGTCTTTTTTTTTTCTTTTTCGAATTTTTAATTTGAATATGAATTAATTAAAAATTAAGCTAAATATAGATGTTTTTCCGCTATAACGTCCGAAAATATTATTGCACAAAGACGATTTTTACATCAAAGATAAAAAAAAAATAGCTTTCTAATGGTATCAGTATTTTAACAGATAGTTTAAGCTTCTATTTTTTACGAATTTTTAAAGAAATATTTTAACTATATTTTTCAACAACATATTTCGGACAAAACAATAAAATTTAAGCTGTACGAGTACGTTACAAGTGAAAGGGAAAAAATTATCTTTTATCAATGTGTTGCCATCGGATTGAAAAAAAAAACATAACTGAAATTAAAAAAATAAATAGTTATTGCAAATTAAACATGAAAATGTGATTTTCTACGCGTGATTGGATGAAATTAAATAAATATGAAATGTTTTTTTAAAAGAAAATCTAAAGATTTTTTTAACTTTTACAATATTATTAATTAAATAAATTAGCTTTATTTTAGGCAAACATGGTTTAATATATATATGTTTTCAATTCAAGGTTCAATGGCTAATTTGCAAATCTTTAATAATAGAAATGTATCTATAAAAATGGTCTAAATCAAGTAAATAACTACATAGTGACACGGGTCTATAAATGCTTTAAAAAATGAAAAATTCTTAGCTTTTTTAATAAAAAGAGATAAACTTCAATCAACTGAGTCTTCTAAAAATGACTGATTTATGAATATTTGAAGATCACTATTCAATAAAAATGATTAATTTTAAACCACTTCATCGACCATTTCAAAGGTGATACTCCAACCAACGAACAAGATTTCTCAACCCCAACCAACGAACAAGATTTCTCAAAGCCTAATTTTGGATTTCTGACTGGCCTAACAATGAAAATGTTGAATGTTCTTAAAATTTCTATTCAAAACTTCATAAGTCGATCAAATTTGAAAGCAAAAGATAGAAACTTTCATTTATTTATTTGAAAGTTGAAATGTTAAAAATATTCCGTAGAATATGATTCCTTAGAACTAAAAGATTCATAAAATTTTGACTTAATATTTTTTTAAATTATGTCAATAGACCAAAAAATATTATACGAATCATTTCAATCTTTTTGAAAATAAAACTAAAACATGAATTCTATGATGAATTTAAGCATTTTTTGTTGAATATTCTGGAAGGAAATATTACTTAAATTATTGCAATTATTCAATAATACACATAATGATTCTCTTTTATTTGTATTAAAAAAAATGCTTGGTTATGGTAAAATATATATATATATATCAATTTGCAGTTTAATCATTTTCGCTTTAATTTAAAGTTTAACACACACACACACACACACACACACACACACACACACACACACACACAGTGAGCTTTATTATAAGTATATAGAATAGATAGACTAGTTGATACCCCAGATACTAGTAATATATTTAAAAATATCGTTTGAAATAGCTTTCTTGTTTAATTAATAATGATAGGAAGAATATTTTTTTTCTAGTCTACAGTGAATACATTCATAGAAATTGAGTTATATATAAAAGAGATGTATAAATAATATGTATTCTGTTTTTCGACTTTATTATTCAAGTGCTTTAGGATAGTCAGTACTATTTGTTTTACCGTCTTCAGAAAAAAAGCAAATTTTTTAATTGTCCGACGCGGGAGCATTCAATATAATGTGGAAAACATAGATTTTCTATGTTCACTCCGCAGATTTGAAGTGATTGACCTTGCGCTTTATTGATGGTCATCAAGAATGAAAGTGGAATGGAGAACTGCAGTCGTTTGCAGTCAAAAAAACTTAGTGAGAATAAAGGGAATGGGCACAACTCCATTCGACTTTCCTTTAAGAATAGTTGCCTTGATTCTTGCCGCATGTTGGTCTTCTGATTCCGATGTGCAAGATCAGGTATCACATAAATGTCTTTCGATTCTTGCCGCGTGTTAATCTTGAGATTCTGAAGCAGCGTGAATTTGCAAATCCTAAACGATTTACTTCATTGCTCGCTTGTTGTTCTACGTTTGTTTGAGAATCTCTTTATTTATTTCTACTTGCTTTGCTGATAAATCTATTGAATAACAAACCATAAACCATTGGGTGGCATATTTTGATAAAGCAATAAACACGATATACGCTTGTAAAACTGAAGTATCGTTTGCGGATTCACTGAATAAACATAAAAATTACTGTTTGCGCTGAAAAATTTCCATTACATATAATTTATTGTGATCCAGACCTATAACAATAATTATATTTTGTATGTGGAAGATAAATTCTGAATAATATGTTCGGTTCACCGCTGCTAAAATATTGTGCACGCTGAATGACAATATCCTGTGTAGATGAATATTTATTCACGAAGAGACAAAAATTAGCCCTTGCATTAAATATTTTCGATTTCATTCAATCACATTGATCGACATCTGTGATCATAATTTGATTTCTTTCGGTATATGTGCAGTTAACTTCGAATGACGTTTACCGTTCATGCTGCAAGAAAATTGCTTGTTTTTTTTTTATTCGTATGAACTGACATGGATCAGAAGTAGAAAGTTTCATATTTAATTTAATATAAAATTCACAAAATGTATGTTCCAGCTGCTAGGAGCTTGTTTTAAGTCATTCGAATTTTTATTGAGTTACATACTTTGCAATGTTCTGACTATTTTATGAAAACTTTTTCATATGGTTCTCCATATAAAAGTGCGATTTTCATATCAAGAAGGGATTTTCTCTAGCTGCAATTCTAATAAGCATTCTGGCTATATCAAATCTAGTTACAGCACTAATTGACTTATCATAATCAATACACGTTTCTGAGACTATCCTTTTGCTATTAGATTTGTTTATACCTGTCAATAGAACCATCATTTTTTCTTTTGATTCGAAGGGTCCACTGGTTTGTAATAACTTTCTAGTCTTAAAAAGATTCAACCAATTCCCATGTTTAGTTTTCTTTCAAAGAATCCTTATCCATAGCTTTTTTCCATTTATTTACTTCATCTGATAACATTGATGAGACATAAGAATTCGGGATGGAATATTCTGCCATTAATATGTAATCTTGCAAAGGCTTTTTTTTTTTCTTTTCTTGCACGACTTTGGAGGAAACCATTATTTAACAGTATTCTCATATTCCTCTGAATCTGAAGATTTTTCATTACCTACAGACTAGCTACTATCAACATTTTTATCTAATGTTGCATCGGTTACATTTGGAGCCATAGCTTTAAGTGTTTGTTCTTGAAAGACTACATGTCGATTAAAACAGCCATATTATTTGTGGTCCATATTCTATAGCTAACCTTGCCCAACGGTATCCAACAATTCTGTCGATACTGCTGCGTTCGGTGGTGGTCGGCTGTATGCAAGAAGAAGGTATCCAACTAGAATGCCTCTCTTAATTTTTGGATCCCATTTTCCTCTCTATTGCTTTGGAGCATGGATGTAGCTCTCGGTTCTCAAAATTCTTATGTGGTTAGTGCATGTCTTTTTTTTTTTTTGTCGAGCCATATTTCATGACTTTTTTCTGGGGTTTTTCTGACTGTTTTTCAAGCTCTATTCGTTCTGCTCTTAATTTGATTATAAGTTTCTTAGCTTGAATATGAGATGGACTACATTCTACTTATGTGCGATTTCTTTCTTTCTTTTTTTTCCCCCAGCATCAATTTTTGCTGCTCTATGAAAGACATTGAAATTCGTGTATATATTCCATTAGATGCAAAGAGAGATTTAATCTCACAATTATTAAATTAACTCTATCATTTAACAATTCTTTAATTCTATACCCAGCTGTTTCAGACTGATAAATATTTTCAGACAAGTCACATCCGACTTTTTACCGTTAAAAATTTACTTCAAAACTTTTTGAAGTCATCTTTAAAGGATTTAAAGAATCTTGATATTTGAGATAGTTAGTCACAGACATTTGCATTTATCGATTCACTAGAAAACTTCTCCATATTTACCAGAAATATTCGAAATCTCCCTTTGTTGCTTGCAATCTTTGCAGAGATCACTAATTGCTGATACATCAACATCATGTCCCTTCATCTTATTATTATCATGCTTATTTTGATGAGATAGCCTGTCATGTCATAACTGTGAAATATCTTCCACTGATATTAAAATATCTTATCTAAAGGTATTGCTGCATTTATCTTTTAAGTATACAGTCCGTGTGAAGTTCTTTTTCCTTTTAAGCAAATTCAACCATCTTAAGAAAAGTTGCAATTGTTTGTATTTACTTTAAAATCAAAGCCTTTATCAACAGATCTACTAACAGAGGATAAATTTTTACTCATTTTGGGAACGAACCATACATTACTCGGGCAATTATTTTCTTTTTTTGCGAGATACAAACATTTTAACATCGGTAGTTCTTTGACAAAAGGTAAATATAGTTTCATTATATCCTATTTTAACCTCTTGGTGAAAAGAAAGGCTCATAGGAGAGAAAATATTCTTAATGAGGAATCATGTGAGCAGATGCCCCAGAATCTGCAAGCTACACATCTTTATCTTGCATTTATTTCTTCGGAACACATAAATGCATTATCTTCTCATCGTTTGTTATAGTTATTTTTCTAATAACAATGTTTTTCCGAGTGCCGAGATTTATAACACTTAAAATATTTAATCACGGCTTTTTTTTTCCTTCTTTTCTTTCTTTCTTTTTTTTTTTTGTTTGTTTGTTTGTTTGGTTTGGTTTCTCAGTTCTCTTATTCAATGAGGTTTTAGCTACCTAAGCAGAATGTTTATCTACTTTCGTTGGAATCTCATTTTGATGAGACAGAGATGTTTAGTTAATTTAATTGTCTTTTCCTGCATTAGAGCACTTTCCCATAACTTTTGAACTCAAAATAGACCTCTTTAAGAGTTTACAAAATTCTGTTCATGAGTAAATGCTCAGATAGTTTCGTTTTAACTAATCTAACTCATCGTTATAAATAAAATTACATTGTAGATCTGCAATGTGCGTGAAAGCATCTTGAAAGGGTTCTTTGTCGAGAGTGGAAAACTGCTACATTAGTCGATCCACATACTGTTCGGAACTCAGCTCTAAATTGATATCAATTTCTCCCAAGTGCTTTTAGTTAAATTATGACTCAACAATTGCACTGGTTAACTCAACATTTGCACTATCCATTCTATCAACTGTTATTGGCTGTGGAGCGCATCTCTCTTTCTGAAAGCTTTCAATTTGCTTTACTGCTTTTCTTTTGAAGCAGTGATTCCCAGATCGTTAGTCTTAACCGATCGCTGGTAAGCAAAAATAGAGCATCGTGACGCAGGATCAATAATTCTACCTGCCATTTCCATTTCATCCAGTTTTTTTAAAACCAATTTTTCAATTTGCTTCTTAAAGACCAATATAAATGTTCTTAAAAAAATCACAAACAAGTTCAACTGAATTTCCTTTCATACTTAGACTTTCCGATATTAAATTCAATTAGTTATCACAGTTTCATAATATCTGAATCTGTTATTTTAAGATTATAGTAAATATTTTTGAAGCCATTGAAATGTATAATGTTTATTGAACAGAATAACTTAATGTCTTACGAAGATATTTTATAATAGAAGTAATCCAAAAACTATTTCAATATATCTAGCAGTTGTAATGAATATTTACATTTGTTGTCATGGATAGTTGGAGTTTCGTTTGTACCATCTAAAAGTTATGTTTTTCTATATTTCACAGAATGAACTTGGAAATAGAGAACAAGAAGCAGAGATAAATTAATATTTTCAAATCATTTCATTTTTGTATACTCTTTTATTTATGAATATAGTTCTTCTCTTTTGTTATTATTATTGCTTAATGACATTTTAGCTTTTTTGCTGTGTACATATTATTAATTGTACTTCATTAATTTTTTTTAGTTCGGTTACATGATAGTATACAAGAAGAAGGTTATCACTACTTAATATTTGACTTGTAAGTATCACTTGTTTTATCATTTTTATAATTTAATATGTACTAAATGCTGAAAAATTATCAGATATTTTATAAGGTGAAAAATGTGGGCTATTTCTATTTTATGGTCTCTTCAGAATGTTGTTTATAATTTACTGAACAGAATATTATTACTTTCTTCTAAATGTAATGATCACTATTTATTCAAGTGACAAAATATTGTGAATTTTGGAAAAATAAAAATTTACTTCTGTAACAGTGAAGAAGTTATAACAGCATAATAGTGAACTCTAAAAAAATAGAATGCTAGACTAGAAAATAGAAACATATGATAATCACGGAAAATCATTAGACATTTTTTTCCCTTTCTTCTTTTCTCCCTTGTTTTGCAGTGAATAACATGTCTAGCTTTTCTCCTTGAGTAAAGAAAAATCTCCATTTCGTCTATTGCTGTTTAGTTTAAATAAACAATTTGGATAATTTTAATACTTGTTTTTCATATAGATAAATTTTTAAATATGTATTTTTATTCTTATTATTTTATTCCTTAGAGTTACAGGAGGAGAGTTATTTGAAGATATTGTAGCTAGAGAATACTACAGTGAAGCTGATGCTAGGTAAAAATATTTATTCTATGAATTGG
Organism: Argiope trifasciata; assembly: GCA_026543055.1. NCBI lineage: Eukaryota > Metazoa > Arthropoda > Arachnida > Araneae > Araneidae > Argiope > Argiope trifasciata. The sequence goes on from JAPMOQ010009202.1 coordinate 1,567,268, forward strand.
TCATCATTAGTTAAAAAATGAAACATATTCCTGAAATATTTAATGCTTATAATTTTATTATTAAAATATGATCAAAATTTGGAAATATATAATAGTGATTTTTTAAAAAATATATACCTGCAATGACCAATGTTTACCAACCATATTAGTATTACTAATTTATTGCTTTAAGTGACCATTGATCTAAAAATCATAATCATTCAACTGAATTAAAAATAATTCAGATCAATGGTTGTGATTGAGAAACGACATTGTGAATTTGTGAATGGAAAATATACAATGTGAATTTTTTAAAAACTTTCCTTTGAAAATGGAGAGCAGTGGAAGGCAATCAAGCATTGATGATTTATACAAAGGCTGTGAGCATTCACATGAAATATATTTTAGTGAAATATTTACAGTGTGGTTTATGAATTTTTTCACAAAATTGGTGGATAAATTGTCCATTGGTTATATATCGAGGATATGGTAAGATGATCATTAATGATAGACATAGCATATTATCACATTTGGGGAGAAAGGAAAAGTATTGAAATTTGCAATAGTGTTTAGAAACATGTGGTTTTCCTAATTGCTTTAACTATATAAGTTTTAAAATTATTCATGTCACTATACTTTATTTCCCTGTAGTTGAATTTTTTTTTCTTTCAGTATAAGGCTATCATAGTATTTTTTGCCCCTTTGTTATTTTTATATTTGATTATTTTCTTGCTTGTTATTTATTTATGCTTGACACAGCAGAAACTCTGCATAGAGAAAATTGCATTAAATAATGATTGTAAAAATCTTTTTAAAATATATATATTCTTTTTTTCAGTATTGAAATTTTATATTGAAATGATACTGATCTTTTTATTTAATTTATTTTGTTTAATTTTCTAATATTTTGAGAGTGAAATTAATTTTATCGTCTTTTCTAGCTATACTATCAATTATTGTTTTTTGTGTATGTAAGCCTTGCTTTTATTATAATGCTTTGAAAAATTTAAAATTTTAATAATAATTTTAAGTCGAATAAAACATTTGAAGCAATCAAAACTAATTCCTATTTTTGAAAATGATATTTTGTATATTGATTATTTTATTAATTTGTGTTCCATAATTTGAGAGAGATTTTTAAAACATGATTATGAATACTGTATTTAAAATAATTCGTTTTATTTATAGCCATTGTATACAACAGATACTTGAAAGTGTTCATCATTGCCATGTAAATAGCATTGTGCATAGAGACCTCAAGGTAATTTAATTAATTATAAGTTTTAAAAAAATCCTTTGTGATCTCTAAATTTGATTATGGGTATCTTTTTAATGCATTGCAGCCAATTAATAATCTTGTTTATATTTTTTTGTATGGACTTAAAAGAATCTTATCATTTGGGATGGCGTTAGAATGGGAAATCAGAGATATCAGTGAAAAATCAGATGCCGTTTTTAGTGCATTTTTATCAATCCAATAAGATCATGGAAAAGCAAGAAAAATTCACAAAAATATCTAAAAAGGGGGCAAAATTGTTGATTAAAACATTTAACATCAAAATACGAGAGATGAGTGATTTTGTTCTGTCATTTCTCTGCACATGAAGCTTAATGTCACCAAAACAATCATAGCAATAGTAATCCAGAGCAATTTTCTTTCAAGTGTAGGGCATCATTATGTAGAATCAGACTGATAATTTGAGAAGTGTGGATAATAATAATGTTAATAAAGCTTTTGGGAGGATGAATTTTCTCATGTCAAAGAACAGAGCGGGCTAATAATTTCAGTTCAACTTTTTCTGGAAACCTTGCAATGATGCCATATCACTATTAAAAATATTTTCCCTTGATAATTGTGGTATTGAGAAGTAATTATCGGTCAATAAAAATTGTCTGTTGTAGAATATGAAAGAATAAATACTCACTGCTAGAAGAATTGTAAATAATAGCATTTAAGCAAATAGGGAAATGAACAATTCTGAAATGTTAAAACAGTTTATTTCAAGTATAAACAATTCAGGCACCAAATATGAAGAGTATAAAGAGAGAGAGAGAGAGAGAAAAAAAAAAACAGAGGAAGAAAATAAAATAAATGAAAATATTAAATGAAGGAACTAAAGCAAAGAGCATACAAGTTGAGAAAAAGAAAATTGCAAATGTAAAAAATTTGCAAAAGGAATATTTCAAAAACTTTTTTTAAATCACTTAAGGCTGGACTGTTGTTTTAAACCATTTTTTTATTAGTATTAACAATCGATGTTTCAATTTTTGCATTTTAATAGCAGTACAAAGTAATTGCTGTTTGTTACTGGAGTTATGATTTCTGAATTGCGCATTTGATATCTAGCATTATTTGTAACAATAAATGAGATTCAAATAACTTATATTCATTTATAAAAGCTTAAGTTTTAATTATAACAATTTCTTATGATTTGTTAAAGAAAAGGATTTTAAGTAATATTTTGGCTGTTTTTATTGTTAAAATATATATTAGGAGCATATAATGGTACTATTTTTTATTTATTCTGCAACATGCTATTCTGACACATATGCAAAAAGCCCTAATTAGTTTATTGAGCTGTATTAAAATTTTGAGCAAAAATCATGATAACCTTTTCTATTAACATAACATTGGTTGGAAAGAGTAGTTTCAATATTATTAGAATTCTTATATGGTTTTAAAAATAAAATATTTTGTTAAAATTTCCCGTATTTTTTTATGTACCAGAAATATATTCTGTTTCAATACAATTTTTTAGGACTCGCATTCCATTAAAAAAATTAAACTTCATAAAAACATATTATTTTCCTGATTAAATAATTATATTGGCAAATACGGTGATTCTAAATTGTCAGAAAGACAGAAAATCAATATAATTAGTAACTATATATAATGGAGATTTTTCAAGTTTAGTCGTTAATTTTTTTAACAGTTTCTGTAGGTACCCTGTTACTACAATAGCAATATTTTTTTATGTAATATGAAACAAAGTTATTGTGTTCATAATTTATTCATTAAAGTTTTTATAAATATTTGAGTTCTTTGTGACATAATTTTTATAAATATATATATATATATATTTGTGAAGCATTAATTCATTGTGAGGATAAAGCATTTCTCTCAATGTTAATGTTTTAAAGGGGAGATGATGTCAGTGTTTGATTCTCAGTTATGAATACACTTGTATTCAGGTAACTGAATATAAGCTTGAGTGTTTAAAAGTGTTTGAATTTATAGTAAATTTTAAGTTGCTGTAATTCCATTTAATTAATGGCATAATCATTACTCATTATCAATTTTTTTTCTTTTTGACATGGTTTAGTCATTAGAAATATTATGAATTTTCATGCTGTTAAAATATTTTTAAAATTCTTTACATTTTCAAATGTGATGATTCCTGTTATCAAACTATACTAAAAATCATTTAACATTCAGAAGCACAGTGAGACTGTTAACTTCATGAAAGTGCACAGCATTAGCAAAAATATTTACTTAATAATATTTACTTTTACATGTAATGAAATTAGTCATTGCAAAACTTGTCTTATCTGAATTTTATGCTATTTTCAAATGCTTTATTTGAATAAAATAAAATTCAATATGACTTTTGAAAAACCTGTTTACCTCTCAATAATTGCAAAGTTCATATATATATATATAAACACTCACACACACAAATACTTGGAATTTTTCTATGATGGTTTTCAAAAATATGAACTCCATTTCAAATAGTTAATATTTCTTTTTGTCTTTGTGGCACAGCATTAATCTCTAATGTATGTTTATTACATATGCCATTTATCATCATTGTAAAGTTTTTATCTTTAAAGTTCTATTTTCAGAATTTTATATTGAAGGCATCTTATTTTATTTAGGGAGTTTGTTTATTTTGTCGTAAAAAAAATTATGATCTGTATTTGTTTATGTGTAGTAATAAAAATTGTTTAAATTTAAGCCTGAAAACCTACTATTAGCAAGTAAAAGCAAAGGTGCTGCTGTCAAATTGGCAGATTTTGGGCTAGCTATTGAAGTTCAAGGAGAACAGCAGGCGTGGTATGGTATGTAATGAAACATTTCTTCTTTTGGCACTAAAATTGTTTTTTTGTGTGTGTTCACTTTAACGCAATATTTTTAAATTAGCTACTTTTGGCAAACAGCTTATTCTCCAAAAATATTTATTGTCCCTAATTTCAAATAAATCCTTTTGGCAAAATTTAAATATTTTTATTTTTAATTCTATCATCAGAACTTTTTTAACTTCAAATTATTGTAGACATTTAAGCTTGTTTATTTAGTAGCATTACATGTATTCTGATCTTTATATAAAAAAATCTCTGTAATGGATCCAGTTATATGTGTCTCAAACATGGCAGGGGTGTGCATTTTCTAAATGATGCATCTACTAATTGGATGTAGCTTCATAGAGTTCATCCCAACATTGAAAATGATGCAGGAAATTTTTCCATGTATAATGTTCTTATGGTTTTTAGCCAACTTTTGTTTTATCTGGATGAAGGGATTATACACGCAAACTACAATTGCAAGTAGGAATTAGAATTAGTTTTTATTGTGTTGGCTAGCGTTTAAAACTCGAAGTGTTTATGAATATACATATGAAAAGCACTGCTTTCTTTTTCTGGTGATATATAACCATTTTCTTCAATCTGATTTTAATGATTTAATGATATAATAAGTTTTAATGTGATGTACTTGAATACAAGTTTGTTAAATAATAACAATCTTCAAATTTTATATAGATTTTTTTATGGTGGATTGTTACAAAAATTGAGTAGAAGTCTGTTAATATTTTCTTTCAGCATTATGTTTTAATTTAATTTGGCATACATTGCCTTGGAAATGTAGAATGCAGCATTTTCAAAGTTAAGTTTTCTAATTCTTCTGGACAATTATTTTTCTTTTATATAATAACTCTGCAATATTATTAATATGTTAAATTTGTTGTATAAATTTATTCATTTTATTGCTCATTTAATCATTCTTATTTTACTTGATGACATTTATACTTGGCACAATTCATTATTTTATAAAGCTCAACTTTTTTTCTTTGTGTTTCAAATTGATTTTCTTAATTATTTCTGATTTGAATGTTCGCAGGCATTATGAATATCCTACTATAAGGAAGAAAAAAGAACCATCTTTCTAAATAATTATATCTAAATTATGCTACAAATATTATTTTTATTTCCTAAGCACTGTTGATTTCTATGAAATTCCACTACAACTTTAAAATAAAATTTAATGGAATAAAGTAAATTAAACAAATAAATAGTAATAATGGATTTGCTAATAAATATCGTGTGAATTATATAATAATAAATATCAAGGTGAAATTTTCTATCCTTAGTCTCTATTAACAGAAGGAAGATGTACAATTCAGTATTTGTAGAAGCAACAAATACGGTTACAGTTACATAGCACACTTGAAAATTATTCCTATAAATTATACAAAAGAATATTTCTGTGCAGCCAGTGTTAAAAATTAATGAAAAATAAAATGGGGAATGAGATATTATTTTAGGAAAGGAAAAGAATGTTTTATTAAATATGTTAAATTTTAATAGAAAAATTTGAGACATTATTTTTAACATTTTATAAATTTTCTTGCATACTCATATCAGAGAAGAAATACCATGTATCAGGGCTTTAAAAAAATCCTACTGGGTGGCTAGGCATACAATTGAAGAAGACATCATTTGCACATATTGCTAAATTTATTCTTTTTTTTTTTAATGCATTTTATTGTAGGCTTTGCTGGGACTCCTGGCTATCTTTCACCTGAAGTGCTTAAGAAAGATCCATATGGGAAGCCTGTTGATATATGGGCATGTGGTAAGGAACTTTGATTTTTAAAAGAGAGATTATATATAAAGTAATTAGTTTCTATTAGATACATTTTTTATATTAATAAATTATGTTTTGATCATTACATAGTTTCTAGCTCATACTTATGAACACAATCATGTTATCATAGTGTTACCTGCATACAATTAATTATTGATAAATTTATTTTTGTAGTTATTTAGTTTCTTTTCTGAGATGTTTATCTTTAATTGAATTTTCATGTTTAAATGTGAATATTAATTAAAGCTGATATTCTTTTCTTTAACATCAATAACAACTATTTCAATTTACTAGAAATTTGCCCTCTTTTTCTTATTGTAGAAAATTAAAATATTTTTCAGCAAGGGAATAAAAAAATATATGGTTTAAGAAGGATTGAATTCTATACTTGCCTTTTTCTTTTTACCTAATTATAAACTAAGTAACATATCCATGTATTATATCTTTATGCCTTTATACCTTGATACCAAAATAAGATTATATGTATATTATATATAATTCCCTATTTATAAAGGTAATATAAAATAATTTTCTCATAAAATTCATTTATGTATTACATATTCCTTTTAGTAGGCATTTAAGGTAAATAATTAAAGAATTATCTTCACAAATGCCAGAAATTCAAAATATTTTGTTTGTTTTGTCACAGCATAAAACCTTTTTTTATCAGCTGTGTTCTTATCTTTCTCTTGCTCCTTTTTACCACTGTAAAATGCAGTTTAATGAAGTATATATGTGTTTATTTAGCATCATTTAGTGTGACAACATATTTTTTTACTAATTTATTTTATTACTTTTAGATATTTTGAGTAAGTACATTTTATTTCTAAATTTATTATTATTTTTATTTTCTAAAATTTTAATTAAATTTTTATGATGTATTAAATGAACTTTTTGTTGGCATTGCACACTTTTAATTACAAGAAAATTTTAAATTAATTTTTATTTTGGAAACGTTACAGTTTAATTTTAATATTTGCTATATTTATTAAAAAATGTGTTCAAGTGATTTGTCCTTGTAAGTTCAAAAGATGTACTGACATAAATTCTCCTTTATTAATACAAAGGATAAAATAATAATAATAATTTTGTATATTTATATTCTTGAAGTTGCATTTTAATGTCATTGGAAAATTAAAGATATTTTTTTTAAATTCATTTTAAACTATTGTATATATTTTGAACAAGTATTATTCTTGTTTTAAAATCTCATGTTAAATATTATAGATATTATTTCAAAAATCGGTGTATTTACCAAGAAAGATTCTTATTAATATAATTGATATGGTAAAAGATTAATGTAAAAGTATTCTAAATAAATTAATTAATTAAAAGTACTCTAAATAAATTAATATTTATTTACTTATATATTATGTATTTAAAAATTCTTTATATATTTATAAAAAAGAATATTTTATATATATTCGTTCTAGGATATTGTTAGTAGTTTGAAAAATGATTCAGCACCTAATGTTCCTGAAATTGTTGATCTTAATTTCATTCGGAATCACATGGGAAATGTTTAAGATTGAAGACATTCTTTGATTGTATTTCACTTTCTGTTTAATTTTTTTTTACTATTTTAGTATCTTCAGATTTTGTATCATTAAAAAATTCTGAGTTTAAAGTATTTTATTTAAAAAATATATTAATTAGCTATTTTTTCTTTAAATTTCTTTTTTTAGTTCTCATAAGAAAATATTTTATGCATTTTCTAACATTAATGAATTAACTTTTTGGCGATGGTTATTTGATTTAAAGCTATTTTTCTCAAGAATAATTCATAATTAAAAGGATGTTACACTCAATATATAAATAAAAACGTATATAAATATTAATGTTTTCAAAAGATATTATATACATAACAGATCTTATATCCATTTCAATATAATCTACTAACATATGTTGAAATCTTTCAAATCATCTGATTCTATAGAATATGCTTTACTTACAGTAACCTCTTGTGTATAAAGTTTTAATTTTTTTGAATACTATTTACAATATTAGTCTCTTAAATCTAAGAAAAAACATGAAATTATCATTTTTAATCTTGTGTCTCTGATTTTTATTTAGTTTTTATTAACTTTACCCTTGTCTAAATGTTTATATAATTTATAAATATATCTGAAACTACATAACTTTGTATCATTAGGTGTCATACTTTATATCTTGTTGGTTGGTTATCCTCCATTTTGGGATGAAGATCAGCATAGACTGTATGCACAAATCAAAGCTGGAGCTTATGATGTAAACTTTTTTTATATGTTCAACTAATTCTTCACTTTATTTGCATTTTCTTCTGTTATTTATCTTATTTTCTTTCATTCTTTTTTATTAGTACCCATCACCTGAATGGGATACTGTTACTCCTGAAGCAAAGAATCTTATAAATAGTATGTTGACAGTTAACCCGGCAAAAAGAATAACAGCTTCTGAAGCTCTTAAGCATCCTTGGATTTGTGTATGTGTTTATTTTCCTGTTCTGATATTTATCATAATCAATTTTTTTCAAACAATAGACCAATTTATTGTGTATTATAATAATTTTCTTTCACAGCAACGAGAGCGTGTTGCTTCAACCCTTCACAGACAAGAGACAGTTGATTGCTTAAAGAAATTTAATGCAAGAAGGAAGCTAAAAGTAAGTAATTTATAAAATCTTTTAATGAAATATTTCTGGGTTATTTATTTTACTTATTGTGAAAGAAAAAGACAATTAATTTATCTGAAATTAAATTTGAAGTACAATAAGTAATTGTCTTAGTTTTTGAAAAAATTATCGCAATTTTGCATGCTTTAGCTAAATAAAAATTACTGGACGCTTTGATGAAGCTTATAATGTCTAGTTAGTCTTAACTTACATTTCTCATGCAAAACTGTACTTGTTTCTTGATTTGGGGATTATTCCTAGTCTTTAATATTTCATTAAAGTGAGATTTTTTTAGAAAAGTGCATCTTAATTATAATATGCATATAATTATAATTAAGATTTTTTACTTTTATTTTTCCAATTATAATGTGCATATATAATTAGAGAAAATAACTAAATTCTGTTTGATGATATTTCGGTATTTAATAAAATTTATTAGTTCCTTCGTTACAAAAAAGATCTATGCTGGACTTTGGCTTCGTGTATTATCTGAGTGATATTTGTATCGAAATGCATAGGCTGGTGTTGATCTAACTATTTTCTCTCTTTTTTTTTTTTTACATGTATTGTTTTACTATTTTTATTATGAAATTATATTAAACTTTTGGAATCTAAATTTGAATAACATATGGTGGCTTCAGGTTTTTAAATATAAATATTTATAGTTTATAAAATATAATGAATAACATTTATTTATTATATTTTATAAATATTTAAATTTATATAAGATTATATATACTGCAATTTTACATGTTTTTAGAATATTTTTTTAAACCTTTTCCTTGCTGTTTAGTGTTGTGCATTTGTATTTACAAATTATTGAATTTATTATTTCATAATGTATTATCTGATTCTTCTGAAATCTCATCTTCCATTTAGGGTGCAATTTTAACTACCATGCTAGCGACAAGAAATTTTTCTAGTGAGTTCCCATATTTATTATATCTGAAATATTGTATATAATTACTTTTTTTTCTGTGTGTTTGTATGTTTCTTTAAAGGATGTAATTCTCTTCTTCAAAAGATATTGTAAAATTGCTTAACTGCTTGTACGTTTACTTTAAAGGATGTTATTCACTACTCAAAAACTTATTGTAAAACTACTTAAATTCTTGTATGTTTTCCTAAAAGTATGTTATTTACTATTTAAAAACATAAAAAATACTAAATTATTTGTAAAGTATATTTTTGTATAAAAAATGGGTATATGAGAAGGAGTAGTAGATGTACTTCTTGCTGTTGTGGAATTGTAACAAAAGAAAGTTATTAAAACAATTTAAATTTACTAATGTTAATGATTTTTCCTGAAACTGATATTTCAAATTCTAAAAGACATAAATTTTCTTTCGAGTCTGTTATAGAAATAATTCTAATTAACCTAATATGCGTTTGTAAATAGTGCAGGTGTGAAATATACATTTGAGCAACATTTCCACAACTTCGATATCATTTTTTTTTTCAACTATTTCACTATTATTGTAAAGATTAGCAAATCTGAAGAATGAGGCTTTTTAAAAGTATTTATTACTTGCTTAAAAGCTCGTTATTAAAAAATGAATGCTATAATATTTGAGAAGTGAAACTCATCTTTAAATTTCAAAAAAAAAAAAATGCATTAATAAATATTTTTTAGATCTTTCATCGTATTAATAGAAACCATTATTTTGAATATAGACATTAGAATTTTGATACCATTGGTAGAAATTGGTTAAACTAAAAGCAACATCTAAACTTAATCAATTAATTCCCATTATATACCTTTTATAGCCTGTTTTCTAAATGTAGAGTAGTAGAATGAAATGCATTTATATAAATTCTTAAAAAGTAGAGATAAAAAAATATTTGTCAATTTATCTGGAATTAGTTGGACCTTTTACAATGGGAAACATCTTTGATAAAGTATTAATTGATATGTTGTTAATACATTTTCAAGTTTTAGAATATAATTAAAATATAGTTAAAAATTTGAGAGTGAATTTATGTTTAATACATATTGATTTTAAAAGTCTGCTAAGAGAATTTTTAAATTATACTTGTTTATGTGAAATGCACACAATGCAAAACATTAATTTTCTAACAGCTGTATTACAGTGAATGTTCAATGAGAGTGGGTCATAATAATTTTTAAGTCTTATAAACAAACTAGCTTTTGGACAATAGAAAAAATACATTCGGTATTTTTCATTTAATTCCAAAGTATCCTTTATATTCCCTAAATTCCTGAAATATTAAATGCAAATTTTAATAGTTTTAGCAAATATTTCACACCTTAAGGACAAAATTTTTATTTCCTAAAAGGACTATTTTAAAAGCATGCTAATTAAAAGTAGAAAGGGGGGATAAAAACAGAAAGCATTTTTTGAAATTAAGTAAGGGAAGATCAGGGATTTTTTTAATAGAATTTTCCTATCATCTAAAACCTTAGAAATAATTGCATTAGGAATTCTTGAAAATTACATGCCTTACAGAAAGGCATTCTAAGTTAATTGCCTGATTTTCTTTTTGTACAGAATAAAATGGTTTCTACAGTGCATATAAAATTATGCATTATAAAAGATATAGTGGTAAAAAAATGTAGCATGTTTTAAAAATAGCTGTCAGTCATACTATTATTTGGGGGGGAAATTCTGAGGCACAATCTGCCTTTTAATTTTTTTCACTTCTTGTGCTTGGATGATTTTTTCCCCTTTCCCCATGGAATTCAGTTAATTCAAAATTCACCTGGCAGAAATAATAACAATTTTAATTAATAAAATAAGGATTTTCTGGCCTAAAACTTATTTAAAATTTTTGAAAATAATAAGAAAAATGTTGCTTTAATGGATTGTGTTTTGATAATTTGTTATTTAACTATCTTAAATTAAATTTTGGAGTAATGTAGTATTTTGTAATTTATTCATTTCATCTGCATTTCGACATTCTTATCAAAATAGAATTCATCACTGTGATTAATAAAATCAAGCAAATTGAATCATTTCTTAACTTATAAGCATTATTTTATGTGTTCTGAAAATTGTTACAATCTGATTAAAACTTTTTTTGAATTGTAATTTTATAATGATGTGAATTCAGAATAATTGTTTAATATTTAAATTTTACAGATGATTTATCAACATTTAGATATATTTTTAGAATTTAAAAAAATCTTTTGGTAAATAAGAATAATTTCAAAAATGTATCTGAATTGAAATTTATAAACTCATTCTCATGTTTGTAATCATTTTTTGTGCTTGATCACTGCAGTGGGAAGTGAGTTCAACATATTGTTTCGCCTGCTTGTGATATATAAATAGATGTAAAATACATGTTTGATATTGCTTTATAAAATGAATATAACTTTGATAAAATATTGCTGCAATTTGCATGCTTTCTATTTCTCTCTTAAAAAACATATTTATTTAATTATTGGATTTTATTGCCTGTGAAAATTGCAAATTTTTTCTCATACCTCATTTTTCTCATTTCTATTTTGCTTATATTATGCTTCGTATTTTAATTTTAATAAATTTTGCATATATATTATTCTTTAAATGCATGTTTTCTATGTACTTTAAATGTAATTAAGTTTCTTATACAATTTTAAGTTTTGAAAGTTATTAAATAAAATATATGTATGAATTCGGGAAAACATCATAGCTTAATTAAAAATTAATTGATTTTATTGTAATGTATGTCACTCAGTGTCATGTAGATGATATTCGGGAATAGTAATCTTTATTATTTATATAATAAAAGAAAATGAATGTATCAGAAAAGGTGGAAAAGGAAAAATATTAAAACCAAAAACAATGAATTCAGGAAAAAAAGAGTGGGAAAAAATTATTTTATTTTGTCCTTTTCCAAAATAATAACTTCTTTATCACATGTAACACATCTCATATTTTAGATAAAATAATATTAGTTTAAGTTGGAATGATTTATAAAAAATATTTAAGTTTTTTAAAATTAAACATTGAAAAATTAAAATTGATTTTTCAACTGAAATTGCTTTTTTGATTATCTCATGTAACTTGTCATAATAGTTAGGCAAAAAATAACTTAATAGATAGACATTGGAAAATATTTTAATACATAATAAAACTTGAATCACACAGAAAGAATAACTATTTAATAGATTGTTTTGTAATTGAAATTTACATCATACTTTATTCTTCTGCAAAATTATGAAATCTTATGAAAATAAAGAAAATCTGGCATCTAAAAAAAGAATTCTAATATTAAAAAAATTTACATTACTACACTTATTTTAATGAAGTACAAAATCGGATAATTTTATGTTAGTAATGTTTTGAGGAAGGATAGAACATGAGATTGAAATTTATATATTAGTTCAATGTTTTACAATTTAAAATGCATGTGAATGCGAAAAATTTTACTATGTTTTTAAATCATATATTTTTTGTTTCATTTATGGTTTTATTTTTTGTTTATTAATTACTTTTTATTAATATTTATATCTTCTTTATTTTAGTTTTAAATTAACATTTGAAAAAAATATTCAGCATGTTTATCATGCATTTGATGTTTTAAAAAATTTCAGTAATTAATATTTATGCAGGATTGAAACTTTGAGAAATTGCTTTTATTTCTATTCATTTTTTATCTAATTCATTTTCTTTATTAGGCATGCCTTTTCCTTTTCATAACTTTATTCATGCCTTAAGAAATAATTCTTATTAGGTCGTAGCATGGTAAATAAGAAATCCGATGGTGGATCGCAAGTGAAGGAATCAACAGATAGCAATGCTACTCTTGAAGAGGATGATATTAGAGGTATTTTTATTAATATTTTAGTTTTAATATACATTATGTGTAATAAATGTTGGTGAATTTCATTAATAAAACGTTTTTTCTAAATATATATTGTTATACTTTATTTTTATCTTAGTTATATTTTCAGTGAATCCTATCAATTGAAAAGACTAATAAAGTATACATGTTAAGGTTTCTATCTTATATTTTAATATCAATTCATATAATACATTTTATTGGTGGCTCCTTAATTTGATGAAAAGCTAATAAAGATTAATTGTTTGGGAAAAAAATGATTTCTTATCTTTCAATTTTTCTAATTTTATATATTCAAAGTGTTGGTACTATATTTTATATTCATTTATCAATGTTGAGATCTATATGAAACTGTAATACAATTTAGGATCTGATTGCAATAAGAGCAACTTGAATTTCTTTTGACCTTTATTTTCCTTATAATTTTTTTAATCAAATTTGATATTTTTTCTGATTAAACAAATTTAAACTTAATATATTATCTATGAGAATATGACCTGAATTTTTAAAGTATATGTGAAAAATTTGTAGAAATTTTAATATTTTGTATATTTTAGACTAGAATACATCGAATAAATATGCATTTCTTTTGCCTTTTATTATATCTACCATTTTGTATGCATTATTCCTCAATAAAGATAATTGTTCTTGCATATGAAATAAAATATTGCATATTTTGCTGCATTAAAATTTTTTATGTGTAATATATTATGGAAATATGCATATAAGGAATTTTTGTGCATTTAGTGTACATTTTAACTAATTCTGATTATTTTCTAAATTTAATATGTGATCATGAAATTAACTTGATTAAAAGAACAACCTGTAGGTAGCGAGTAATCTCCCACATTTTTAATCATTAGTCAGATTATTTATATAATGTAAAAAGTTTTAATTACATAAGTTGAAATCGGGTTTTATGGTTGAAATGACAAAACTTCGTCTTACTTTCCTTTCTACATAAATATTTTTGGAATAATATGATAAAAATTGTTATTAAATTGTGTAAAAGCATCATGTATAATGAATTAATAATGTAAAAAAAATGTTAGGATATTTGTTTCCTCATTCTTGAAATTAGAAATGAGATCAAATTTATTCCATGATTATGTAAGCATACAGGTGTGAAAGTTTAAATTTTGTAAAACTTTAATGAGACTCATTTCCTTTTTATAGGAATTTCAATGAGATTCCCCTATTCATTTTCATTTGTTTTCAATGTCTATTGTAAGAATCATATAATTGTTTTATTGTCTTGCATTTGATTGATTCAAGCAATACAATCAAACTCATTTCTAAAATTATAAATAATATATTATTTGATTAGACATGTTATCATTAAAGCTTTGAAATTGTATCAAATTTTTTATAAGTAATATAATATTTTGTGTTGGAATAGTAATATAACTATATCTCTGAATTATGATTTGGTATTCCAAAGCTATATGTTTAAATTTTAATGTAAAACACAATTAAGGATTTGATAGAACAGTTGAGAGAAATTATATTTTATTTCTTAAATAAATACTGATTACATAAATTTATTTCTTAGTATCTTATAGTAATGCCGTAATATTTAAAAACTTTTTTTTTTCTTTTTAGCACATTTGAACTTTTGAGTAGAAAAAATAATCCTTTGTGTTTTTAGTATTATTGTGATAGTTGATATTCATGTTAATGGTTTTAAAAAAATTATTTGTTTCAAATATTCTTAAAAGATGTAATTTTGTCTTAAATTCTTGAATAAGAATCAATCTTTCTTTGCATTTACTGAGAATTTTTATGTGTATATAATGACTTCAGATATAAAAAGATTCTTCACTTGGGGGGAAAAAAAATTATAAAATAAGTATTGTTAAGGAAACTCTATAAACAATCTGTGTAGGTATGCACTAGAAAAAAAAACCCTCTGCACTTTACTTTATTTAAATATTTTTCTTTTATTAGAGGAAAGTATGAAATTAATTATATTATTTTATTTACATATAATGAATTTCAAAAAAATCTAATTCAGTTATTAATGAAACTAAAGTAATATTTAGGTGCTATAAGCTCAGTTTTAGTTTTGTGTTTCAATTATTAGACTTCTATTTATGATACAAGTATATTAATTGCCATTTCAAAAATGCTTTTAATCAGCATTTAAAATGCGTGTATATTGTTCTAAAATAAGTTATCAGTATTGCCAGAAAGAAGTCTTCTGTATCTAGTTTTAAACACTAGGCACAAAACTGTATTCTTTAAATTATCGAAAATTTATAAATTTTGAACTTCATATTTGTAAATTGTGAAACATAAACCAATAGTGCTAATTTTAAAAACTTGCAGTACTTGCTTTTGCAAGTTTTTTTCTTTTTATATAAAAAGTATATTTTTTGAGTAAAATGTTTCACTCTTAGGCTAAGGAACAAAATCGCTATAGCCATTTGTAATTTAAATATTTAATTAAAATTCAATATAAGATTCTCTGAGACAATAAGAAAGAAAATGAAACTTTTCCCTCCTTGCTTTATATGTTGGCATATTTCATGTAATAAGTGGCAGTTGTGAATCACTGAAATTCAAATAAACTTTATAATAATAAATTTATAAGGAAAAGGTGTTGTGTGATTTGTAAAATTTGCCAATCAATCATAATTATTTCATAAGAATATTATAGCTACTTGCTCATAATGTCTTTTTTTATGTGTATAAAGTTATAGTATGAATTTTCTCTCTCTCTCTCTTTTAAGCATTAAATGCAAGAGTCACCTTTATGAAAAAAGGAAGCTGTTTGGTTTAAATTTAGGAATCTTAATTTTTTTTACTGAATAATAGATTTCAAAAATAATTACTGTCTCTGTAGTTTTTTTTTTTTTTTTTTGTAAGATTTTAGATGTTAGCATCCTAAATCACAATCATGCTTCACTCTTTTAAACATAAATTTATGCATATTGCTTCTTTTATTTTTAAAACAAATCATCCATTACTATGAAATATTCCTTTGTTTGACTATCTAATTTATTCCCCGAATTTTATTTATATGAAAAAAAGTCCATCAATGGTATATATAAATTATGTTATTTTATAGGAATTGTTTTTAACTCAATTTATATCTTATCGTCATTGCTATTGATGAAAGTATTGAAAGTAAACATTTCAGATTAAAAGATTTCAGATCAAATACCTCTACATGTCGTGTTTTTCATTAGTGATATCTTTAGGATGTTTTTATCTTCATTCTTTGAGTAAGAAGTGTGTGGGGGGATAACAGTGACTAGCTTGTGCAAACAACCTTTTCCTCAGTCTAAAGGTCCTATGTTAGAGTACTGTTGACTTCTTTCTGCAAAGGAAGTCAACAGTTGTTTCTTTATAAATTTAAAATATCAGATTTAGTCACCATCAGCCTTATATTTTTATATATCTTAGATTTTATTTTTCTGATTTTAAATATTTAGGTAAATTTCTTTATTTGCTTTATTAAGGTAATTGAAAAGGATTTTTTTTTTTTTTTCAAAAATTGTAAAATAGTTTTTTTTTTATTATTTTAAATTCTTGTTGCTTTATGTGATAAAATAATTTATTATTTTCAAGAAATCATTTAACTTTTAAAACATTTGTTTGTCTCTGAATTCACACTGTTTGGACATAATTTTATTTTTTGTATGACAATATGGAATTTTTTTTCCATTTTAATATAATCTATGTAAGCAAAAATATACTACTGCTACCATAAAATGCAGTTTCAATTCTTATTTATATATTCATGTTTTAGTGAATTTTGCTTGATCTTAAGTTGGTTTCTTTTCTGTCTTGTGCATCAAATTTGTGGTATGGAATGCTTGAATTCAGGAACAATTTTCTAAAATTTTGCTCTTGGTATGCTGTTGAATGGCAAATGTATTAATATTTCTGATGCTTTCAGTTTGCTACATTTTACTTCTTTTTCTTTATTATTATTTTTTTTCTATTCTTTTTCTATTTCATTTTTCTTTCGTGTTCTTTTCTTCTATTCAGACGGTTCTCATTCAGGCCCCGAAAGGAGCAAAACAGTTATTCAAGTTGAGCAAGGTATGATATATGTATATTCTATGTATGTTATAAGTTTTTCTTTTGCTTTGCTTTACAATATTGCACTTTTTCACATTGCTGTTTATGATAACAATGTTAACATTAAGCATCTTGCTTTTTTTTTTTTGTTGTTTCTTTTTGTTCCTGAACTTTTAATCTTTTTTTTTTTTTTTAAATTAATTTTGCATTTGAAAATTTTATTTTTATCTTCTCTCTGTGTGTATATATGTTTTAAGTTCATCCGACTACAATAATTATTTTTGTTTTATTTTATTTTTCTTTCTTGCTGCATATATTTCTTAAATTCGCATGGATGATTTAGAGATCCACATTATAAAAATGTCATTAAATTAATACAAAAGTTCCAAAAAAATTGTTTAGAAAAAATACTTGTCTGGGCAAAAAGCACTGTCTGTTTATTTTACTGAATTATGATTGTAACATATTTATTAAAAATTATAATATTTCTATTTAGTATAAGCTAAACTTTTTTTAAATTATAACAATTACATATTATTTTTTATTTTTTTTAATTATGTAAACAAAATATCAGCTCAGTTAGATTTGAATCTATTTTATATCTTTATTATATATCACATTATAATATATTTTTTATTTTGATAGTAGTTGGATTTAAATATTTATTGTATTTTATACACTTTTTTTTTTTTTTTGTATTTCATTTTTAAGTTGATAAATATTTAATTCTAAGAAGTATAACTCAAGTAAAAAGGAAATTATGATTTTTGTGTGTATTTTGATTTTTTTTTCCTAATATTATTTGGAATAAAATTGTTTTGTTTTAAAATTCTGCAGAGCAAAGTAACTGGTTGATTTATTAACTGATTAATTAATTTTATCTTTCAATTTGCACTGCAATTAAGATAGCTGCTCATTCAAATGGGATCTTATTGCCCATACTTTTTTCGTGTATGATGCTGTTCATAATCTTTTTCATAATTAAATTAATTACCTAAACAATTTTTAAACCATTTGATAAAATAATAAAGTGATTTGGCTGTTAAGCAAGTTGTAAAGGATGAAAACAATTCAGTAGGAGGCACAGAGATAAGTAAAGACAAAAATTGGCTGAGAGAAAGGGATAGCCTTGCCTTTGGATGACACTTTTCTATAATCTATTATTACATTTTGTTAACTAAGAAGGGACTTTTGACAATCATGTAAAGAGAAGCAATGTAATAAAAAATTAATGAATAAGTAATCAAAGCATCAATCTGCCATGTTTGTGGTTTTCAGGTGATGAAAGTATATAATTGCCTTCTTATTTACTCTTTTCTCTCCTAACACAAGTTTCCTCATGGAATAAAGTTCAGGAAGTTTTACTTTAAAAGTTATTTTTTAAACTTTTATGTAGGTTTTTGGGGGGTGGGACTCTGGAAACTTTTTTTATACTAAACATTTTGCTTATTTCTGGCCTATAACACATGCTTTAAACTGTTAAGGGCATATTTTCAACCATAAGTTTATGTATTGTTTTTTTAATGATTAATCCAGTTTTGGTATTTCTATATGAATGTTATTCTACTTCTAGGAATATAATTATGTTAAGGCAATGCAAAAAAAAAAAAAATTGATTTATAAAAAAATTTGATAGTTTAAATATAATGAATGTATATTCATTTTACAAAAATGAGCAAATAACTCTTAAGTGGATAATAAATGTTGTTATTATTTATTTTATTTTGAGCTCATATGTATATGAGAATATATTATTAGTTTAGTTCATTTTAATTTACCCAAATTAAATAATTTAAAAATATATTTTATGAAATATTTAGTAAAGTTTTTAGAAGTATTGTGAGTCCAATGGATTTCTTTAATATGTACATTGGTCAATAAGAAATATAAAAAGATGGTTAAAAAATATAGGAATATTAATGTGATAATGTCTTATGGTTAATAAAAGTAGTGAATATAAATTCTCTTCATTCGCTACACTGATAAATACTTTTATCAAATGTTGATATTGTACTTGAATTTATTTTTTAACCTAAGTGTATTCATTTTGATAACAAGAAGAATAAAGGATTTCCAATGTCCTAATACGTTTGATATCCTAAACCACACTGCAATTTTTAAAATATTGAATATTCCTTAAGAATTAGAATATTTGATAAATTACAGAGTATGATCTTGAGTTCCTTAGTGATGAAGCTATTAGCCTTTCATTTCATCTGAATATACAAAGCTTTTATTCTATATTTTTCCAATATGTTACAATTATATTTGAATTTAATCAAAAATTTTATATACTTACTGCTTTTTAGGCTATCATAAAATTCTGAAAATTCATTTATTTCACTAGAGAATGATGAATGAAAATGTATAAAAATTTTATATTGCTATTTGTTGTTTGTCTTCTTTCACTCATTGTTATAACTTTATTGCTAAAATAATTGAAAAATCAATAATAATTCATTTATTTGGTACGCAACTAAAATAATATCTTGATCTATATTTGATATAATTATTACCCTTTAAAATCTTTTAATTTTTGATATATTATTGTACCATGTCAAATGAAAGGCATTTTGAATTTTTACTTTACATGTAAGGAGATGAATAATAAATCTGAGGCTTCTTTTGTATTCGAAACTATACTATTGCAAATAAGTTTGAACCTAATTTGAAAATTTGAATCTTATTTTTTAAAATAAATTTTGAAACTTCCATGATTTAAATGAGTTTGGAGACAACTACTGGATCAATAAAGTAATGTTACTTACTGTCATCTGCAAAAGTATCCTAATTATCAGTTACAAAGAAAAATGCAAAAGGAGTAGTTAGCTTTACCATCTATAAAGTTGCTCAGTTTTGTACGATTCCGTAAACTATATTTATGCATGAGTAGATGTTTATCAATTGCCGTCATTGGCTCATTATTAATTCATTTTTGTTGATTTTTTAGCTTAATTGTTATAATAGTAACAAGAAATATCCATGTAAAAAAAACATAAAGCTCAGATTCATTAATTATACATCTAAAGGGAAAATAAAACTACCCAAATTCTATTTCAAAAGGTATTTCTTTAAATTATGTCCTAACTTTCATATTAGTATGGGATTTTATTGGGAACA
This sequence comes from Argiope trifasciata, assembly GCA_026543055.1. Taxonomy (NCBI): domain Eukaryota; kingdom Metazoa; phylum Arthropoda; class Arachnida; order Araneae; family Araneidae; genus Argiope; species Argiope trifasciata. The sequence goes on from JAPMOQ010009202.1 coordinate 1,587,697, forward strand.
AGATTAAAAATAAAATATTGTGTAGCTATATATATATATATATATATATATATATATATATATATATATATAATAAAATATGAAAATATTTTTCCTATAATTGAAGTACTAAGATAAATGATGATTTTTAAATGAATATTTTTCATTCATTGAAGGAAGAGATCATATTTTCACTAATAAATTAATAATATATCTAAAGTAGTTGATAGCTACAGAAGATCTGTAATATATCTCACTTTTCTTCTTCTGTAAAGCATCTACCTGTATTGTATGTATTATGACATTATTTTGCTTTAAGCATCAATATCTTTTATGTTGTAGGAAATAAGTAATTAGAATATTGTATTCTACTAAAATTGAGACAAAATCTAGCTTTGTTGCACATTTTAAAAATAATTTTCTAAATAAATTGATGATCATCTATATATTATCTTAATGTTAAATCCTATATATATTATACTTTTAAAACTAAAAATTGTGTGTATGATTTAACATACAATCCTTTTCTTTATTTGTATTATTTCACTTTTAACTAATAATTTAAGACAAAAAAATATTGAATCAACTCATTAAGATACTTTTACTTGTAGATATTAAAGTTTCAAATCATTTTTTTATTTATATTCAGTTAGAAATTCTTAAAAGAAATAATTTATTTTATATTTAGATGTTTTTTTTAGAATTTAAAAAATTACATGGTTCAAAAATTTTTTATTAATGTTCTTTTGATGAAATATTTAGCTTTGAATTTGATGTGATATTTATACTTCAGTGTTACAGTATTGACTATTCAGTATTATAATATTGTCTTGATATTTGGAAGCCTGATGAATATCTATTTTCTGAAGTCTTTCAATCTAAATTACTTTAATGTCCAATTGATAATTTTAAAAAACGGTGTTTGGTAATGGTGGCAATGAATTATATAAATGTACATATGTATGTATATATATGTTTGTAAATTTCTATATAAAAACATTTTTATTAACTGAATTGTTATATTTAAGTATAAAAACAAGGTTTGAAATACTTTATTTAAATCTGGCAATTTAAAATTATACCAAAAGTTAATTAAAATGCACAGTCTTTAAAAAATGATCTTATACCATATGAACTAAAATATGGAGATGATTTTAAATTTGAATTTAAAGTGAATTTTGGGTTATGTATAAAAAACTAAAAATCTTTTATTTATTTTTAGAATTCAAGCATTCATTTTAATGCTTATTTTGCTATTATTTGGTTAGAATTATTACCCAAAAAACGTAATATTTTAAGTTTGTAATCAGCAAATAAAATAAAAATGCTATAATATATTTGCAATTTATTTTTAAATTTATATATTGTATTGTAGCTTTAAAGTTTTACAGTTTGTTTTCAGCTTTGTTTTAAGCTCAGTAATCTTTGTATGTAATTTTTTTTCTATAAATTATTTTTTGTATTGTAATTCCATACACTAAAATTTTAAAATTTACTGATTTATTCAATTATGCATAAACGTATCTGCTTGACAAATTGTTCTATAAGCCTGTTTTCCAATTGATATTAATTTGTGAAATATATGTGTGCTAATTTTTTGTTTTTATAACACTGAAAACAGCCTTACTTTTGATAAAACCACTTCATAAATATGATCTTGTCTTAATCGTACATTAAATTATTTTGGTCTCGGAATATTTAAATAGCAAATTTTTGCGTTTCATAAATATTTTCTTGCCAGAGAATCGAATTTTATAGCAGCATAATTCTTTATAATTATATTATTATTTTTGCAATTAATTTAGATTTTATGGAACCCATTTGTTATCTTCCTTTCCCTGCTTTAAGTGTCTTGAATTATTTGCACTGCTATAAGTAGTGTTAGAAATGTACAAATTTATGTCTGCTTTATATAAAATAATCAATGCACAATGTTGCTGCCATTAGTTTGAAATTGAGATTTATATATATGTGCTGAAATTTTAATGGCAATTTTTTCTAAATATATTTTTATAATTTCAGTGCATTAATGTAAAATAGTTAGAAAAATAGGTAATGCTTTTTTTTATACAGGTTGTTACTGTCATCTTAACTGTGCATGGCTAAAATTTGTCTCTTGTCATGAATTAATTGAACTGTCTTGGCAATAATTTGATTTCTGTGTTTAACTGTGTTTTGTCTATATATCTGTTATATGTTCATCATATATTATTTGCATCATTATCATTGATAGATTATGTATTTAATTAACTAAATTTAAAGTAGTTATCAGAATGTGTGTATAAAAATGCATTGCATTGTAAATAAACTAAAGTAATGTTCCTTATTACTTCATTACTAAATAGTTTTAATTGATTAAAGAAGAAAAGATAACTTTTTATTCAATTTAAAGAATGGGGGAATGATATACATGGATAATGTGTTGCACTTAAATTGTTTGCATGTGTTTGTTAAAATGGCTATTGTACACTATCTTTATTCAGAAATATGATCTACTTTGCTAAATTGAGGGTATGAAATATGAGTCACTATGCAACTATAGGAATTTTTTTTTCATCTTAAGTTATAAAAATTGGTTTATTTTGAAATGGATTTTTATTCTTGACTTAAATTTTAAGTAGGGAAAAAGTCTTCCTTCCTTTTGATGAATTTTAATTCCATATATTACTGATAAGTATAAAAAAACGAGGTATGATGAGATTCTTTTAAATTAACAATGCTTAAAAAACATAATTTAAAAATTCAATAACTAGTGTAAATGTAATTGATTATGATACCTCTAAAAAGGTTTCTTCAATTTTTTAAAAGTATATATTTGTGGTGAGACCGAAGCTTACTATTATCTGGTAGGAGATCATATTTCTTTTTCTTATTTTTGCATGTCTGTATCATGTGTTTTCTTGTATGGTGGTGTTTTAGTTGCATGAACATATTGTCACCTAATTTAGGGTTTCATTACTTTTCAGGGCCTCTTATTTAAACCAAACTATTGTTTAAATCTGAATAACTTTTTGATTTCTAGATGTTTATGCTTAGAGTTCTGTGCTGTAATTTTACAAAAAAAGTCTTGACTAACATAAATATTTTTAAACAAAAATTACTATTTGAAATTTTATTAAATTATAATCACAATTTGAAATTATGTTTTCATTTTATAATTTAGTAAGCAAAAATATAAATATCTTATTTTAAACTTTAAAAAATATTTTGAAATTTGACATTACTTTCGTTATTGTTTATCTGAATTTCATACTAAATTTAAATTATAAATAAATTTCAATTATCAAATTATTTCATTATGTTTGTAATCCACAATGAATGAAAATTGTTGTTAATGAATGATAATGATGTTAAATAATGACGTATTTTAATGTACTTATTTTAAACTATCATAAACTGAATAAACAATATTAAGTTTCAATTTTATATCATTATTTGGTCACGTATTACGATTTTTCCCTCCACTTTATTTTTATTTTTATTTCATAAACATTGATTTTTAAATAAACCTAATTTTTTTTATTGTATTTTGCTGGATCTGAAAGCTTCCTTTATTTCATTGGAACTTTTTTTTGAAAAAAATTATAATGATTTTAAGTCTGAGATGAAATAAAATAATTACTTAAACTTTTGTTTTAAAACTAAATATATTCATTAAATTAACTAATTTATAATAAAATATTTTATTAACAGAACAGACACGAACAAGGCATATATATTTGCTTAAACGATATCTCATTACTGTATGAAAATGTTTTAGTAAATTTTCACAAATATTTTAAGAAATTTAATTATAAAAAAATGTGCAAATAAAAAAAATTTAAAATTTTTTCTCCCATTCCAATTTTTACTTTTGTTGCAATTATCTGAATATTTACTGTTTCCATAATAACTATAAATTAATAAATGCATTAAAATAACAATAAATGAGAAATCCCTTAAATAAAATAATTGATATAAAAGGGAAATTTTTAACTTTTGTTTTGAAAATGTTTGATTTTTATATATGGAAAATTTGAAGTGCTAATTTACGTGAAAAGCTAAAGCTAAATGAATGATGCTGATCAAATAAAAGAAAACTATTGAAAATAATTATGAAATTAAATTAAAAATAATCTCTATTAATCAATAACTATCATTTGAGAATAGGTAAAAATAGGCAATAGTTAATAGTTTACAATACAGAAACTTTGAGCATAAACTCTTTGTTCTTTTTTTATCAATTTTATTTTATTTTGTTTCTTTTGTATTCAATGCTGTTTTTAAGTTTTTGCTTCTACTTCCTTTTCTCAAAGTTAAGTCTCCGATCTCACCTCATCCCCCTGATAATAAATTCACATATAAAAGGCCCTCTGAAACAAGTTCAAGTATGTCTATGGGTAAGTAGTTATGTTTTGATTATGAAAACATCAAAAACTGATTTAAAAACAGACTATTAATGAATTACAAAACATGAGGAGACAGTATTTGTATTAATGTATATTCACTGTTGTGTAATATGTTTCCATATGGTATGCTACTTGTTTTGGTTTGCTTTTTATATAATTTTATGTCTTACAATCTGTAAAAGGATACTTTTAACTGTATTTAGTATTTTATGTTGTATTCTATTAATGTTGCATGATGCCATGCATTTGTATGAACTTATGTCATTCTAAAACTCCTGAATTGTAAAATTTGTAAAGATTTTTTTTTTTCTTCTTTCAAGTGAAGATTTGTTTTTCTTATTCTTAACAATTATTAACCAAAAAAGCGATTTAAAAAATCTGTGAACAATTTCTCTTTTTGTTATTCGCAAAGATTTCAAGCTCTTTTATTCTTTTACAATAAAGACGGAACATGATAATGATAGTATTCCTACGTAAAAATGAAATTTTCCTTAAACTTTCCTTATTATATATAATTGCAGAGTACTTTTGACATCACGTAATTCATTATATTTCCCCTTAAGCTGAATCTTATACTTTTCCTATAAATGAAACTTTTTTTTGCGTGTGACTGATATTTATGTTTCAGATTAAACATGCAGTGATAAGTATTAAAACAGGAGTTTTATTTTTGAATATTTTTACTTAGAAGTTAATTCTACAAAATCTTTATTTTTCAGCAGCTTTAAAGAGCACCAATGGATTGCTAGATCGTGAGTATTTTTCATTCCTTATAAAAATTATGGTATATATTTGTATGCTTCCTTATAATTCTAATAATATTCTAGCATATTTAGTTACAAAGTAAGCATCACAATGCCTTGGAGAAAGTTGTTACCCTTGTAAAGACACTGCAACTCATTCTTTATTTTTCATAAGTACTAAAGTTCTATGAATTTTAATTAATTTCATTTATTAATTTATGCAAATGAATTTAATTTTTATTTCATTATTTTTTCTTGTAGAAAGTTGTAATTATTTTCAGTTGCTGTAAAATCAAGATATTTTACAAAAATGCCTTTCAGACTAATTATAATAAAATTTTGTCCTAATGTTTTATCATTCTTGAATTTGTATATTAATAAATTTATTATTGGACAGTTAGGGCAATAAAGATTTTAAATCATTCTTATGGTCCTCTCAGAGTTGCATAGAATAGTGTACTGAAATTAATTTTGAACTATACAGATATGCTAAGCTTATATCAGATTAAATTAATTTTTATACATTTTGCACATGAAAATTTTGTTCAGTTCCTAATACATAAATTGTGATATATTGAGTATTATTTTTAAATAATACTAGATAAACTCATATTTGGACAATATGGAATTTCACATGTTCAATTCAAGTAAAACTGAGCTGGGTATTTAGGAAACAATCGTTTCTTTCTTTGGCAAAATCTTAATCGTATCTCCACTTTCGAAGAAATTGTTTTGATTCAATATTTATACTCCTTTTTAAAGGCACCTGTTTCTCATTTCTTATGACAAGAAACTTCCCCTGCCCCTTCAAAGAGAATTGCAAGATCAATGTATGAAAAACACCTTCAAACTATCCCACATAACCAGGCTGCAGAACCTCATTTTTGTACATTTTGTGCACCTTATTTACCTAATAGCAAATCTTCCACTGCATGTCAGACAGAGAAATCTGCCTGTAACAAATATTTCATAGTTAAATATTTAAAAGAATGATAAATTTAGACTTAAATACTTTACTTTTCAAGTAGTAACTTTTAACTCAACTGTGTAGAATAAAAGATATTATTTTCAAATGTACATGTAAAAAAAAAGCATGCTATAAGTAAAATGAATTTTTTTTTTTTTGGTGCTTTATGAACATTCTTACTGCTTAGTGTATAAATAAGTGCCAAAACATTTTCAATAGTTATCCTATTGATTATAACAGGCCTTAAAGCTTGGATCTTATTCTCATAATATTTTAGAAAATAAAAGTGGATATGTTACTTAAAAGCAACTCATAGAATTAAAAGCACTTCAGGGTTAATTTTTTCAATAATATTTAACAGAAGTAACATCAGCTGTATTTAAGTTTTTGTTTAAGTAATTGTTTTGTTTAATTAATTAATTTAATAAGTTTAAGTTTTTGTTTAATAATAATTAGAGTTAGTTTTTGTTTTAATTAATGTTTGTTTTAATAATTTATTTTTTAATAATTTTGTTTTTGATAATTTGTTAATCTTAATATTAAAACTTAATATTAAGTTTTTGTTTTAGTTACTGTCATACTAATTTCAGCATTAGTTCTTAAGTGGATGAAACTAGTGAACTTATCACATTTTATTTATGAGTGATTTTTGCTTATTTCTTTATTTGAAATTAGCTTAGTAGGTGAGATGGTTTAGTGTAAAGAGAAATTGTAATTCTCTCTGACTTTTTTTAAGAATTTACAAATTTTATATAGTCAAATTATGATTGAAATTGGTTTTTACTTGACAAAAATCGTTTTTATACATATTAATTATTTAATCCTTGTTTTATGCTTTTTTTACCTTAAATTTACACTTGGATAAATTTTTAATCAAAATCTGTTACTTTTGTACCCTGTTCATGAATTTCATTTGAAAATCTTTTGAAAGAAGCATTTAATGCTGTTATTGAGTCCTAAAGTTTGTAAGGAAATTTGCTTTTTATCTATCTTATATGCTACTACACATGTGAAATGTTCTTTATTTTTTAACTCTTAGGATTGGAAAACGGGCAGTTTGTTGTTGCAATGTCTTAAAGACCATTTCTGTTTTCATTGAAGTTTCCCCTTTTCTAGAAAAGCATTGCGTGAGATTTCTCAATATTTTGAACTCCTGTTGTTTGAGTTTCATTGTATAATTTGAACTCTGGCACTTAGAACATCAGTATCTTGTGGGGGAGAATTTTTAATTGATAGGTTATAAATTGTCAAGAAAAATTCCTGCATGGTAACCTTGTCAATAAGATTTGCAATTTTGTTTCTTTGGACTTGGTTGAGTTGACAGTATTGAAATTTTTTTAAACTCATGCTTAGTTCAAGTGGGAAAATTATATATTTCCTTCCCCCCCCCCTTTTCTTTTTCTTTCTTTCTTTCTTTATTTTTTTGGGGGGGGGACATAAAAGTTATTGATGCAAAAAAAAAAAAGGTACTACAGCAGATTTTTAACATATAAGACAATTCTTTTTTCCATTCCAAACAGAACTGCGAATGGGGCTGGACTTTATTCATTTAGGCTTCTTTCTTTTAGGTTTTATTTCTTTAAAAGAGGGGGGAAAAAATTATTAGCCAGCAGATGGGCTAATCTATTTTAAGCTAGCTTGAAACTTCGATTTGATGTTAAACTAATTTTTAGTATCACATTTCTACTGTTTTAATAGTTCCTTGATTCGATAACAATGGCATCTATATTTTGTGGCTGGATGAAATTATATCTGCTAACAGTTACCTGAATCGTTGTGTAGCAGTAGTATTAAAGTTCCTAAGTCACCATTGATCTTTTCTCCAAATGAAAATGGCATTCACATTCAGTGACTGGATGATATTGAACCTACTATAATTATTGTTTTCAAAGGAAGAAGAATACTTTGAAGATAGTGTAATAATAAAACTGGTCAATTTTTAGACTCTGTTGTCTATGCCGATGATGGCTCTACACCTGATGATGAGAAATGAACTATAAATTTGTGGTGTAACTAATTGTAATAAACAAAGGAATTGTGGTGTAACTAAAATGATGAAACGATGCTTCTATGCAGTTTATTGCTATGAGAAGGGGCATGGAGTCACCCCGCTACCAACGGTACGCATCAAGTCCAAGTTCAAATCTCATTCTGCCAGGTCATGACCCGAGCAGTTACAAAAAAGGAGCAACCCTAGAATGAGTGTCCGCCAACTTGTCGCGTTGGTAGCAAAGTACTGAACATGCCACCCCCATTGAAATATGCATTTCAACAATTACACAAAATTACATAAGTTAACATTTTTTTTGTAATAACAAGAGAAACAATAATACAGTAAAATTAATAAAAAATCACAAAATGACATTAATAATTCTTAACAAATACATATAGCTACACTTGCACTGAAAAGAAAATACAAATAAATTTAAAAACAATCAATATTGTAGTTTTCAGACACAAGATATGAATAAGTAATAATGATAATCTGGAAGACAAGATTTCAAGATACACCTTTAGAAATTAATCATGTGAGGAGAAATTAGCCTTCCAATGGCAAAAGTTTAATTTTCGAAATGGACCATTTATAGATTCCAGAATGAGTTTTTACATTAACCACTCTTACTACATTGTCTTTACCATAAAATACATTTACAATTCTACCTAAAATCCATTTACAACATGGAAGATTTTATTCTTTGAGTAAAACCATGTCACCAATTTTCAAATTTTATTTTTTAATTATCCATTTGTGTCTTTGTTGCAACGTACTTAAATAATTATTTTGCCATCTTTTCCATATGACTTGTACCATTTTTGATGTTCTTTTCCATAAATTCAATCTATTACTTTCAATGTTTGTTAAGTTAGGCTCAACAATGGACGTAATTGGCTGACCAATGAGAAAATGTCCAGGTGTCAGAATTTGCAGATCGTCCATGTCATTAGACAAAGGAGTAATAGGACGGGAATTTAAAATACCATCGATCTGGTGTAGAATAGTAAAAAATTCCTCATGTGTTAACTGTGAAACTCCAACAACATGTTTGAGATGGTACATGAAGGATTTGACACCTGTCTCCCATAAGCCACCAAAGTTAGGTGCTCTGGGAGGACGAAATCTCCATTGGATGCCTTCTTCAGATAAAAAATTTGATAAATATTCATCATATTTAGTTACCATAAGAGCTAACCTTTTCAGTTCAGAATTACCACTTACAAAATTCCTACCATTATCACTAAAAATGAATTGCAATTCACCTCGCCTTGAAAAGAACCTTTTGAGATATGCAATGAATGATTCAGAAGTTAGATCAGAAACAATATCTAAGAGAATAGCTTTAGTAATCATACAGATAAATATGCAAACATAAATTTATGATATTAGCCTTTCCTTTGAGCTTTATATTTTATGAAAAATGGTCCACTAAAGTCAATACCTGCACAGTTGAAAGGAGAATTTATATTCACGTGTTCTTTTGGCAAATTGCCCAAAATTTGTTCATTGATCCAAGATTTTGCTTTGAAACAGGTAATACAACTGGAAATTTTTCTACAAACATTCCTTCTATTTAAGGGCCAGAATTCTCTATGAACACAATACAATAAATTTTGCAGCCCACCATGTAAATTTTTCACATGAAATTGAATCATACACATATTGTCTGGTAAAATAACTGGATGTCTTTGGTCAAAATTTATATTACTATTCTGAATACGACCTCTTCTCAAAATTCCATCTTCATCAAGAAAAGGGTTTAGATTTTTAATCTTACCTGTGGGTTGTTTTCCAAGAAGAATTAATTTTATATCATCCTGAAATGCAATTTCCTGAACAGATTTAATTACGAATTATTTACCTCTTTGTAATTCTACTGTAGAAAAAGGTCCATGCAACCCATTCTTAGGATTTCTTAAATTGTTACAAAACCTAAAAAGAGAGCTTACAATACGGATTATCTTAGAATATTTGTTAGTAATACATAAAAGTAAATCCAAAAATCTAGAACCCACACTTAAAGTTAGTCTTATTTGTTTCTCATTTTCAGTTAATGAAAATATTCCTCATCAGTACGAATATTATTTTCATCACTAAGTTCAACTGTCACTTGTTGAAGAAACTGTGGACCATTCTACCACAAGTGATTATTCATAAGTTGACGAGGAGTCATACTTCATGAAATAATATCAGCAGGATTTTCATAAGTTTTTACATGATGCCAGGAAAATCTTTTCATCAGCTCTTGCATGTGGGAAATTCTATTTGACACAAACACTTTCAGCAGATGGGATGAAGTATTAATCCAGGCAAGCACAATAGTCAAATCTGTGTAGAGGCAAATTTTATCCACTTTTAGGTTAAGAGATGACACAGTTTTAGAAGTGAGCTTAGCAAGAAGCTCAGCAGCACATAGCTCAAGACAGGGTATTGTCATCACCTTAATTGGAGCAACTTTAGATTTGCTGCACAGAAGTGAAACTTTCATATGATTCAGTACAGTGACGCTACGAAGGTAGATGACTGCACCATAAGCATCTTTCGATGCATCAGCAAAACCATGTAGTTCAACTTCCTTGATGGAGTCGGTTAGAATGTAACGAGGAATTTGCAGCTTTGTAATATCCCCTAAGCAATTTCTCAATATGTCCCATTCCAGCCTTTCCTGATGTGGTAACTCTTGATCCCATTCAATTTTGTGTAGCCACAATCGTTGGAGGAAGATATTTGCCTTCACTATCACTGGTCCTAGAAGACCAAGAGGGTCAAATAGTTTTGCTATATTGGCCAAAACTGCTCGCTTTGTAGGAATTCTAGTTGATGGAGTGACATTGAAACTAAAGCAGTCTGCCTTTGTATTCCATCTCAGGCCAAGTGTTTTAACCCTGCAAGCGCCCAATTATTCTGAGTAGGGCTTCTCAAAAATTTATCTCTATCCATCAATAGGTTACTTCAAAAAAATATCTGCTTCACACAAGACAGTGTCCGAAAAAGAAACGAGCTTTTTTTACTTCCCCTCCTTCCCAGCCGCGGGGTTCCCATTAACCCAGGGGGAGACAGGATAGCCAGATATATTACAAACCAATCTTACTGATGACCACTACCCTCCCTTTCTTTCTTCACTCACCAACTTTTTTTTCGTATTAGTAATATGTAATTTCACATTAAACGGCAATATCAATTCACATCTTTGAAAGGGAAAAAATATTTTGCATAGAGGTCTTAAATTTTTAAACTAAATTTTTTGTGTAATTAGATTGACTATCATATATCTGTATTTATTCCAACATTTTTACAAAAGACACTATGCTATTTATTGTCTTTTTAAAAAAAATATATAAAAGAAGAAAAGCATTTAGAACTAAAAATGTGCTAAAATCATGCTACACATTTACGCTTTTACTGCATGTAATATAAGTAATATTATAAGCAAATAAATATTCTTTTTCTGACGCATATAATTTTCAAAATTTGCATTTCCTACACTTTATTTTTGGAGATGTTATTTAAGATATTTTTTACACTGAGAGGTGAAAAATTTGCATCTTAATTATAACATCACACTAATTAATGTCGTTGCTCTTTCATAGAAGAGCATATGATTCGATAATTCTTTGACAGACTTTTCAAAGCTGCATTTTAAAGCTTTTGGAATTAATATAAAAGTTTGAAAATATTACTTAAGGTGCTCTTGCATTTAATAATATTAGGATATTTCTTTTTCTAACTCAAAATTGCAAGACAATTTTCAAAGGAAACTGAAAGGGGGGAATTTTTTTTTTTTTTCACTTTTTTTTCACTTTTTTTTTTTTTTTTTAAAGTTTTTAAGTGAGATACGAAGCGATATTAATTGCAATTCTCTCACAGAAGTTTCCGTTATTTATTTTATATGTAAAGGTCTTATAGCCTTAGTTATCTAAATATTTATATGAAATCAAAAAGCCTTTGTAAAAATAATAAATTGTGATTTTTTTAAATATTGTTTTAAAACAAATATCTATCTTAATATATTTCTGCCTGTTTTGAATAAAAAGTTATTTGTCAGTTTTAATACAATTTTGTTTTTAAATCAACATTACTTTTGGCGAAAAAACACTTTTCAGTGCTTCAACACAATCTGTCTTGGAATATATTTTTTAAAAATATCAGAGTTAACGGATAGGCAAATTTTTTTTTTTTAAGGGTCTGAATGATAGAATGAGAAAGTTTATGAATCAAATGTTCCAAATTAAATAATTTTGTGCTTGTCATACTCCTAAATAAAACCAAGGCAAAACAGAATATAAACCGAAATTAAGGCTATTGGGAATAACAAGGGCATGTTTGTAGTAACTGAGCAACTTTTAAAATTAATTTCACTAATATTCAACTAAAGTTTTTGGTTTGATTTTTCATACAAATTTTTTAATGTTCTAATTCAAAGAATCTGATCTTGAAGAAACTGAAGTACCTTTTTGAGAATAAGTTCCTCATATTTAAATACTATTTTTTTAAATTTATATATTGTTCAAAAATCTACAGCTTATTTGAGTGAATTATTAATAACGTACTGAATGCAGAAATAATACAGTGATTAATGTATAGAATACAGTACATTAATTACTAACAGAATCAGGTATAAATCTGAAATTAATTTTAATAAAGTAATGAAAATTTAATTTGCATTGAGCATTTTATTTCTATTTTCAAGCTAGTGTTCATTTGATTATAATCATTGCGCTCACGATTCCTATCACTTCATGATACTCCAGAATGAGTCACTAAAACGTAAGATTTTTTTTTTCTTTTCAAAATTTAATCTTCACAAATATTTTGAAACTATTTGTATGATATCATTTGAAATTATAGAAACATTTAAAAAAATCTTTAGAGAATTATTATTTCGAATTGGGATTAGTTGCAATGTATATAAAGTATCCCATTTGTCACATTTAAAAAATAGTTTCTTAAATATTTCAAAGTTTTAATGATGTCGTTAGTCTTGATTTCATCAATTATGGCATATCATATGAAAGATTCGTACATCGTGTTATTTAAATAAGCCATTAAAAAGTTCTTAAAAATTTTAAATGAAGTTACTGTTTAAAAAAAAAGCAGATATTTTTTCTCGACTTTAAGAAAGTAACAAAGGAACGTTATGGTAAAATAACCAAATTGATTTCATTTCTATAAAAAAGAAATGTTACAAATTATTTCTAAAATTAAGAATTGTTTATAAAATTTGAAGAAAAATTGTCCCGATAACGAAATTTTAGTCTTCGGAAAGTTAATCTTTTAAATTTTAATGTGACACAACAATTGCCAATGCGCTTTTCTGTTCACTGAAATTTAAATTAAGATTTAAGAAATTAGTAATTTTAAAAAAAGATTCTAATTATTGATTATCTGTTGGTCAGGAAGTAAATAAGTACCAAATTTTATAAATCCAGGACCAGCTGTTTATGTTAATTTTTGTGTTTATTATTTTTTTTTTGTGGTTATTTTTGCTTGCGATTTACAAAAAACGAATTTAAGAGTATGGCTGTTATAAATATTTTACAATTTTTAATTTGGAAGCTATAATATAAATTTACATTACAGCGAATTAAATTAAATAAAACAAAATAATAAATTAATTTAAACACAAATAATTAAATTGCATGTCTCTATGTCGTATTTTTAAAAAATTGAAACATTCTTACGCCAAGAATCAAGAAATCAAAACCATGTTGTTAAAATTTAACTGAAAATCTTATCTATGGATACATACCATGAATTTTGAGGCAAAGTGGTAATAAATTCCTTTTATTTTTAAATTTAATAAAATAAATTCCTTTTATTTTTTTAAATTATTTTGAAGGCATTAGACGTATTTTAAAATTGTTTAATAGCAACATTTTACGAGAAAATCTATTTAGAAATATTTTGCTTTATTAAGGAATGAGCTCTTAAGTTATTATTTTGGTAAGTAAAATTTAGTGATAATATTTTTTTTCTCATAAGTTTCCGAAAATCACATGGAATACTTACTACTTAAACCATTTAACGATGAGGAATTCTTTTATGAACGCTAAGGGCTTTTAGGGTGATCTTACCCCTGGTAGTACCGTAATCTAACACTGCCAAAAAGGTCATTAGCGGAGGGGGACGGCACAGAAGAAAAAGCGCGTCTTCGCCCTTTTCGACGCTTCAATTAAAAGTAGGAAAAAACCGTTTGCGCCCGTCTTAGAAACAACTAAACAGAACGAAAAAACACGGTTAAGCCCTTTTCGGAGGGGGTGTGCTTTTCAGAAAAAAAGTCTCCGCCACTTGGAGGGTTAATTGTATTTTTATGAGAATCACCAAACTGATAACATTAATCTTCCGTTTTAATTGATTTTAAAAGCATTTCTTTGTTTGCACACCATTTTTGCAAATTCATGCCACCAGCCTTTAGAAGAGAAATCAATTCTTGCTGTAATTTTATTGCGATAGAAACGTCATCAGCACCAGAGAGAATACCATCAACATAAAAAACCTTTAAGGCTACAGCAGATGCTAAAGGGAATTTGGGTTGTTCATCTATTGCTAATTGATTTAGTGCCCTAGTAGCTAAGTAGGGTGCAGATTTGGTGTCGTGTGTAACTGTAAGAAGTTTATAAAATGCTCATCAGAACTTCTAGTTTTCCAAAGAATGCACTAAAAATTACATTGCTCAGGATTAACCCAAATCTGTCTGTACATTTTCTTGACATCCACAGTAAAAGCAACCTTATGCTTTCGGAATCTCAATAAAATTGAAAATAAATCATCTTGAACAACATTTCCTTTTAGTAAACAGTTATTCAAGGATACACCTGAAGTAGATACAGCAGAGGCATCGAAAACTACACGTAGCTTTGTCGTGTTACTATCAGCTTTGTAAACGCCGTGATGAGGCATAACTTACTTTACATTGTCTCTATTATCTAATTTTTGCATATGACCAGGGGTGTTTGTGCTCCGGGGATTTTGAACTTCGATACCCGGAAATTCCGGGGATCGTGGTTCAAAAGGAAGTAGGAATTATAATGAATTATTTATTTTGATCTGAGTAATTTTGTGTGCTTTGAAAGCAGAAAACGCAAGGTCAGTGTGTGTGGTGAAAACTTTTCCTTTCTTTCTCCGAAGGCAGTGATAATGCGTGAAAAGGGGGGGGGGGCTCTTATTTTGTTCTTTCCTTACTGCGAGTTATGACTCATTCCCCCGGTTCTCGGACATTCTCTTCTGGATTCTTTTCGACAAGTAGGCGCGGCAGAAAAAAAAAGGAAGAGACTTCGTTCGACCAGATGTGCGATCACGTGATTCTGGGTTCAAAGGTCTTATCTTTCCTAGCGTGGCGCAAACAAGTAGAGACGGGGGATTTTTCGTCGTATTAGCTATTTATCATTGATCGCTTCGCAACTTTTTTTTCTCCGCTGTGTAAAATTTTCGTTTCATTTATTGAAATATTTTTTTATTATTTATGTATGCAAGAGAATTTCAGTATGAAATTTCTAGATATAAATAGTGATATTATATAATTAGAAGAAGGTGTCCGGAATGCATTTAGGTGGAATTGGATTGAACGCAGAGATGGTAATGGGGATACCATCGGCATGGTGCAAGAAAATGAATGTTGCTGGACAAGCATATTGTGTTTTTTGTAACTCACTGCTGAAGTATGGTGGGGAAGGATTCAAGGCTTTCACAAATCATTCTAAAACTGTGACGCACATAAAATATTCAAAGTGCACTAGACATTCAATGACTTTAAGTAATTATGCTAATTCAAAAAATACTGATGACTTACTGGAGACTGATGCTCGGCCATTGGATATAGTGACAAGAAAAGCACGCCAAAAGGTATTAATAACTTCGCTTATCGCCGAGAATTCTCTTTCTTTCAATGTAGCTCCCAATTTAATTGAACTCTGCAAACAGTTTAGCCGCGATCAGACGGCACTAAACTCGTTGGAAATGTCCAGGACTACTACATGTTATAAGATTAAATATAGGCTCGCAAAAACTATTAAGGAAAATATCATTAAAACTTTAAAGGAGACTCCATTTTCTCTAAATTTGGATGAAAGTACTAGCAATGCTCAAGAAAGTATACTGGCAATATTGGTGCAGTTTAATGACAACAATCAAAATGAAGTTGTAGTTCATCATTTTGCATCTCTAAAGATGGAATCTTGCAATTCAGGAGCTGTTTTTAAAGCAGTTGTTAATACTATTGAAAATAATAATATTCCATGGGCAAACTTAATTAGTGTATTAATGGATTCATGTCTGCATGACAAAAAAAAAAGGGGGTGTTGAAACCAGACTACGATCAAACAAAGCACCCCACTTATTAGATATTGATGGTGACACATGTCACACAGCTTATAACTGTGCAAAAAAATTTGCTTCATGTTTTGATAGATACTTAAAAGATTTGTTTGATGACACCTATTTTAATATGAAAAGCTGCAGTAAAAGAGAAATTCTTTTCAAAATCTGCGAATCCCTTGCCATTAAAAAACTTAAGCCCTTGAAGAGACCAGACCACAGGTGGGTGTACATTTTATGTGTTTTAGAAAGAATCAAAGATCCGTGGGATGCTCTTATTGCATTTTATTTTCACTACTTGGATAAAACTGATAAAGGGGATTATTTTTCTTATGTTGAAACTGTATACAATAAAAGAAATATTTCTGCAGCTCAGAAAAAAATTGTTGAAGGGATGTATTCTTGCTTGCATTCCCAACAACTTACAAAGAATGCTTTAGCTCGAAAAAAAAAAAGAATACTAAATGGGTTATTTGTTATGCAAAACAAAACTTTATTGCATATGGCATTGTATTACCAGAGTTCAACACATATATTAAATTATTTGAAACAAACAAACAAAAAAAAACCCAATGCTTCATTTAATACATTCCAGTATTTATAAATTGATGGCAAATTTTTTCTCTTTTTTTTATGAAGCCAGAAAATATAGAGTGCACATCTTATAATGATTTATTAAAGGTTGATGTCAAAAATCCAGAATTCCATCTACCTAGCAAAGTAATATTTACTGGTGCAGAAGCTTCCACTCTCCTGAAGAAATTATCAAAAAATCATCCAATAGCAAAAGAATTCCAAATTTCTCTGATGAAAGCTTATACAAATACAGTACAGCATATGAAACAGAAATTACTCCTTAAAAACTCATGTCTAATTAGTTTTACAGCATTAGATCCAGAGCTAAGAGGTAAAGCCAGTACAATATTAGCTTTTGAAAAATTATCATCTTTTATGTCCCATATTTTTAGTGATAATGAAAAGTCAAAAGTAGAAGCTGAAATAAGGTTATACCAGAGTGATATTGATATCACCAAAGAAATGCTCTACACATCTGATGAAAGTGGAAATCAAGTCAAGTGTACAATTGATAAATATTGGTCTAAAGTTTTTAATTTAAAAGATAATTTCACAAATGATTATAAGTATCCTACATTGACTAAATTGGTCAAAGCCTGCCTTAGCTGCTTCCATGGCGCATTAGTGAAAAGTGCATTCAACTTAATAGATATACTTGTCACTGACTGTAGAACCTTTCTTAAGATTGATTCCCTAGATGCAGTGCAGACTATTAAATATGATTTAATGGCTTCTAAAGAAACCTCATGTGAAAAATATGGCTCAAAAAATCCAATGACTGATCCAATTCACAAATATCTCTTACTGAATATGAACAGAAGTTGGAAAATATATCAAGAGGACTTAAAAACATGTATTTCAGATGAGTCACCTATAAAAGTCTCTGAAAAACCTTCTACATTAGCAGAAAAGCAAACTGTTTCTACCTCTGCATGTGCAGTTCTCGAGGAAATTTCTTCGACTGTAAATGAGGAAAATAAAAGTCAACCTTCCTGCAATTATGAAGTTTACCACAAAAGAAAGACAAGCCCACAAACATCAGAAAATTATAAAAAAAAAGCAGGAGAAATAAGATAATTTTTTTTAAAGAATTAATTCAGGTAATTTAAAATATTTACATAAAATGTAGTAGTTTATATGTTTAAAAATTTATGGTTATTAATTTTGCGAAAAAAGTAATTCATTGAACTTTTATAATTAGGTCATTCAAAACTTTATAATTGTAATTTTTCATATCCCCCCCCCCTCTCGAAACTCCAAAATGTCGGTAGTAAGTCCGTAAAAGTTTCAGGGGATTTTTTGTGGTCCCACAAACACCCCTGTATGACCCAATTGTTCGTATTCTTTCATAAAATTACAATAAAGATTCAAAAACTTCGGATCATTATTCAATTGCTTCCATAGACTGTCTAATCTTTGTTTTGCAGTTTGAATAGAGTTACCTGATTGCATATTCTCTTTCGGAGGAAGGTTAACAATATATTCACCTTGCTTGTTCCTGCGATAATTTTGCACGAATTTTTCTTCGCGTTCTATTTCTTCTTTATTTTGAGATGTAGCTATATCTATATTTTCGACTTCCCAAAATTTCTTTAACAAATGTTCTAAGTTATCAACATGAGAAATTAAACCACAATGCTGCGATTCTTGTTTACCTTGAATCGTTCCACTTAATATATATCCAAATACAGTTTCTTGGAGAATTAACGAATTATTTATGCTGAATCTACTTTCTTTTGTGATACTTAAAGTATTTCTGCCCGTATTAATACATCCAATTTATTGGGTGAAAAGAATTCTGGATCTGCTAATTTGACGTATGGCGGTATTTCTATTCCTTCTAAATCAATAGATGCGAATGGCATTAGATCTGTGATTTTCGGGATGACTAAGAAATCTAGCGTTGCAGGAAAAGAAATATCATAGTTCAAAATAGTGGAGGTATTTTTTCTTTTCGCATTATGAATAATATCGGAAATCCCTGATACTGGAACATTTATTTTTTCTTTCTTTAAACCAAGTGCATTGGTGAAGTCAGACATCATCAAATTACACATGCTTCCAGAGTCCAATAGAGCCCTACCCTTTCTGACAGCTCCAAAATGATCCAAAACGTTAACAAGAGCCATAGTTAGAATTACTGTTTTCTTTTGTGTAATGAAACAGGATGTCAGGGGAGAAAGGACCCCCCCCCCCGCAGAGTGGTCAGAAATCGCGACTGTTGGAGTCGGTCTTGGATTCATTGAAGATGAGTCATCATGCACTGCTAACACCTGCATTCGGTATAATAAAGTATGATGCTTTGCTTTACAATTGAAACAAGAGTGTTTTGACTTGCATTGAGCTATTTTGTGAGAACCGAAAAAATTTAAACATAAATGTTTTTCTCGAACAATTTCATATCGTTTTTGAGAAGAGAATTGCAAGAACTGATCACATTTATGCAATGGATGATCAGCGTTTCTACACAGAATACAACACTTGGGATTGATTATTCGATGACTGAATAAATAGACTTCGTGCTTTATTTTTCTGTTCACTAACATCCGAATATTTAGATTTGCTTGGAATATTGTATCGAATGTCATTTTAAACTTGATATCTTCTTTCTAGAAATTTCATGAAATCATCAAACTTAGGGACTTCCTTGTTTACTAATGAAAGCTCGAACTGCTTTCGGGATTCGGGGTCTAATTTTTGCAAAATTATATTTTTTAAAATAGCATCTGATAATTCGTTTCGTCCACATTTTAAACTTTTTAATGCTCTCAAATTTCTCAGAACACAGTCTATTAAATTGCGTAAGTCCTTCGTGGATTCGTGAACAATTTTTTCTTGATCAATTATATTTTTTATAAGAGTGTCTCGAATTACTCTTTTATTTTCGAATATTTCTTCTAACGCCTTAAGAAGGGAATCATATGTATCTTCTGAAGTTTCTATCAATTTTGCATCGTTTCTTAAACATGAACGTAAATAGTAACACTTCTGGTTTTCAGTTAGATTGGGATTATCATCTATTAAATTTAGGAATTGTTGCTTAAAGGAATCCCATTCTTCTATTTTACCGCTAAACAATGGAAGAGCTATTTCCGGTAATCTAATTGATGTATGGGCTCTTTACTACTAGTACCATTTGTAGAATTGGAAACAGAAGTAGATTTGAGATCATGTAAAATGGATTTGAAGCCTACCTCTATTTTGAAAATTTCATCCTCTAGTTCGGATAGACTGGATTCCACTTTTTTCAAAATCATTGTCCAACACAGTCTTATAATATTCGTTTCTCAGTTCTTCAAATCTTGTACTTGTTCTCGAAAGAATATCCAGTTGAGCGGCAACTGTTGATTAAGTTAAATCTTCTTTTGTCACTTGTCCTTTAATACTTCCCTCTTTTCTATTTAAGATAACTAAATCGCTTGCCATAACTAATTTGGGTGGATAGCAAATTGAAGTATAGTACACTCGGGCTTCGACGGACCAAAAATAATGTTGTGCATGCCGATCATGGCTCTACACTTGATGATGAGAAATGAACTATAAATTTGCGGTGTAACTAATTGAAATAAACAAAGGAATTGTAGTGTAACTAAAATGATGGAACGATGCTTCTATGCAGTTTATTGCTATGAGAAGGGGCGTGGAGTCACCCCGCTACCAACGGTACGCATCAAGTCCAAGTTCAAATCTCATTCTGCCAGGTCATAACCCGAGCAGTTACAAAAAAGGAGCAACCCTAGAATGAGTGTCCGCCAACTTGGCGTGTTGGTAGGAAAGTACTGAACAGACTCTAATATTCTCTTTAAAAAAAGGAGAGAATATTTCACATGTACAGCTTTGCATAAAATGGAAAAGAAACAAATTTCTTCTAATTTTTTAAGATAATAACAAAATTGTTTCTTTTAAAAGATTTGAAAATGAAAATCATTAGCAGGATTTGAAAATGACAGTTTTGATTAAAAACTAATTTAAAAATAAATTTTTCTGAAAAAAGCAAAAATAAGGAATAGATAATAAGCATGTAATAAAGGTGATTTCTGTCAATAAGTTTCAATTTTAATTTTTTCAACACAACACAAATTTATCTATATATAACCTAATGAGGATTTTTTTAAAAAGGAGTTAAATGTAGCAGCTAGACTTTGGTTAATATTTTTCATTTGTGAATTTTTTTGTGGTATATTTATGCTATTTTGGAATAACTTTTTAGTATGTTTTTACACATAATTTTAGTATAAATTTGCTATTTGAATTGCTAAAAATTCTATTGAATTAAACAATAAGAATTTCAGTGAAATCTATGAATTGTTCTAAGATTTTAATCCATTGTGCAAAATATATATTCTGAAATGTTTTTATTAGATATAATAATGAATAAAATCAAATATATTTTTTTTATTAAAAAATCTATTTGCTATAAATATTTGAAATAAAAATGTTATTGAAATATTATTGTTTTATATTTGAATATTTTTATTTCTGTATAGCTCGTAAACAAGAAGTTATAAAGTTGACTGAACAATTAGTTGAAGCAGTGAATAGTGGGGATTATGAATTTTATACGTGAGTAGCATAAACAAACTTTTGATGATTTAATTATTACCACTAATATTTTTACTAATCTCCTATATTCAGGAATCATTTTTCTTCCTGTAATATTAATGAGATATCAGGCTTAACTTCTTTCATTTTTTAAAAAATTAAAATTTAGCTATTCTAAACTACTTTTTATTTTAAATGTTCATATACAGTTACCATATATATATATATATATATATATATATATATATATATATATATATATATATATATACACTGAAGTGACAAAAGTCATGGGATAGCAATATGCAAATATACAGATGGCAGTAGTATCGCAGCGAAAAAGTATAAATGCGCAGTTCGTTTTCCAGAGCTTTCATTTCTGTTCAAGTTATTCATGTGAACAGGTTTTTCGTGATTTATGGCAGCACGACGAGAATTAACAGACTTTGAACGTGGAATGTTAGTTGGAGCTAGACGCATGGGTCATTCCATTGCGGATATCGTTAGTGAATTCAACATTCCGAGATCCACAGTATCAAGAGTGTGCCGAGAGTATGAAATTTCAGGCATCACATCCCATCATGGACAGCGCAGTGGGCGACCACCTGCACTTAACGACCGAGACCGCCGACGTCTATGTAGAATGGTCAATGTTAATAGACACGCAACACTTCGTCAAATAACTGCAGGAATCAATGTGGGACGTACGAGGGACGTGTCCGATAGGACTGTGCGGCGAAATTTGTCTTCCTTGGGCTATGACAGCAGAAGACCGACTCGAGTGCCTTTACTGACAGCACGACATCGCCTGCAGCGACTCTCCTGGGCTCGTGAGCATATCGACTGGTCCCTAGACCAGTGGAAAACCGTGGCGTGGTCAGATGAGTCACGATTTCAGTTGTTACGAGCTGATGGTAGAGTTCGAGTGTGGCGCAGACCCCACGAAGCCATGGACCCAAACTGTCAGCAAAGCACTGTTCAAGCTGGTGGTGGCTGCATAATGGTGTGGGCTGTTTTTACATGGCATGGACTCGGTACTCTGGTGCAACTGAACCGATCATTGACTGGAAATGGTTATGTTCAGCTGCTTGCAGATCACTTGCAGCCATTCATGGACTTCACGTACCCACACAACGATGGGATTTTTATGGATGACAATGCGCCATGTCACCGGGCCAGAACTGTTCGCGATTGGTTTGAAGAACATTCCGGACAATTCCAGCGCATGATCTGGCCACCTAGATCGCCCGATATGAATCCCATCGAGCATTTATGGGACATCATCGAAAGGTCCGTTCGTGCCCAAACTCCTGCAACATCCACACTTTCACAATTATGGATGTCTATATAGACAGCATGGCTCAATATTCCTGCAGAGGACTTCCAACGACTTGTGGACTCCATGACACGTCGAGTTGTTGCACTTCGCTGGGCAAAAGGAGGACCGACACAATATTAACAGTCATCCCATGACTTTTGTCACTTCAGTGTATATATATTGGGTTGTTCGGAAAGTCATTTCGTTTTTTTTAGTGAAAATGAAAGACGATTTTCGTATAATGAATAAGCATTTTATTAAATTATGTATTGGCCATTCTGATCCAACACCCTTTGCCATCTTTCTGGTAGTAGCATGATTCCACGCTCTTAAAATTTTTGGTCTTTGCTGGCAAAAAACTGATCCAGGTAATTTTTGGCATCTTCATTTGAGGTAAAGGTTTTACCGTCCAAAAAATTTTGCAGGGACCGGAACAAATAATAATCCGAAGCCGCCAGTTCTGGAGAATATGGTGGATGTGGCAGTGTATCCCATTCAAGCAGTAAAAGCGTTTGGCGAGTGACCAAACTTGTAAGAGGTCTCGCATTATCTTGGTGGAACACTACACCTTTTCTGTTGATTTACTCTGGCCTTTTCTGTTGAAGTGCATTGTTCAGTTTGTCCATCTGATGACAGTAGACTTCGAATTAATTGTTGTGTTATCCTGTAAAAGCTGTAAAAAAACCGATTCCTTTAAAATCCCACCAAACAGACAGCATCACTTTTTTTTGATGATATTGGTTTTCGAAATGCTTTGAGCCAGTTCATCTTTTCAGCTCCATGATCATTTGCGTTTGACATTGTTATATACAACGCATTTTTCGTCCCCAGTAATGATGCACTTTGAAAATGAATCATTTTTGTGACGTTTGAGGAGCGAATCACAGACATCAACGCGACGACACAAATTTCTCTCCGTGAGAACATGGGGAACCCATATATCGAGCTTCGAGGTTAATCCCAGGCCTTTCAGGTGGTCATAAACAGTTGAATTCGATAACTTTAAGATCTCACCGATCTCACATGTTGTTATTCGCCGGTTTGCATCAACTAATGCCTTTATCTTGTCTTTATCAGCTTCAACCGACCTTCCAGAACGTGGTGCATCTTTGACATCAAAATTGCCGGATCAAAATTTTGCAAACCAGTTCTGACACTGGTGTATTGTCAACACATCTTCTCCATACACTTCGGTTAATTTCTTTCTGGCTTGAACTGCATTTTTACCTTTTCTGAAGTAAAAAAGTAAAATATGACGAAAATGCTGCTTATTGCTCTCCATATTTAAAAGGGCACCAACCAAAAACTACTGCGTAGAATTAATAGAACCTTTTCACACACAAGCCTTGCAATATCAGCTCTCAAGACATATAATGGTTATGCGGCTTAAGTGTGAAGTTGGTTTCGAAAAAACGTAATTAAGTCCTCTGACGGGAAAAAATGAAATTACTTTCCGAACAACCCAATATATATAATACACGCTTCTTTTTTTACAACTTTATTCTGGTAATTTGCTTAGCAGTGTTTTTTCTTGAAAATTCTTACTTTTGTTAAAACTATTTTATCAGCCAAGCTGGAATAAATTACCCTCTTATCACATTTAATGAATATTTTTTCCTGTCAATATTGAAATTATGTTCAAGGTGCACAATTTAAAGAAAAAAAGATAAAGGATGAATTTTCTTTATATATATATATGTGTGTGTGTGTGCGCGTGCGCGTGTGCGTGTGTGTGCGCGCGTGTGTGTGTGCGCGCGTAATAATCCCATTCCATCTCGCATCTATTTTTTGCTCTGAAAAATCCTGAAGGATGACCATTTCATATTTATGTATAATTAACTATTATATGAATGCAGAATTACTTGTATTCAATTATTTGATTATAAAATCTTTATAAATTTCAACATAATTCAGATTTAAGATAGCTGCCAGTTAAGAATGTATATCATTAGATTTTTAATCGCATTTTGATAGCGATTCTAATCTCACTTACTCTATCACTTATAATTCAATTGTTGATAATAAAGAGAATATGTGTTACATTGTTATATATTTATCATGATATTGCTATGTATGTGTAGTTATATATGGGAGAAAATTACTTTAATAGAAAGGCTTGTTAGGCTTAAATTATTTTTTTAAAATCTTTATTTGGCTTTTGTAAATCCTTTAGAAACTAGCTGTAACACAATGAGCAGTAAGCATTGCTGAAATAAACATTGGTCTATTTGTTTTTGAGTATCTCTGATTAAAGGCTCATTGTGATGATAGATAAATATTAATGTTCTTCTGAGGTTTTGTTAATATTCTTCAACCAAAGGAAGAGTTTCGTTCTTATGTATTAGCTCAATTTAGTTTAAATGGTATAAAATTAATTTCCGTTTTAAATTCTTCAAGTTCTTATTTTTGAGGGGGGGGGGGGAATTAAATATTTTTTGTATAAAAGGATATTTTATATCTAATTGCATTTCTTGCTTCAACTTTTATTAGTGAATTACTTTTCTTAAAATGCTTTGTTACTGAATATATATATATATTAATTTCTTCACTCTATGAAATAAATGTTAAATTTACAAAAATTTGTAATAACTCTCGTTTACTTTAATTAACCCCAACAATAGTGATAATTTCCTACAATGTCATTTTAATATAGTGCATTAAAAGGGAATCTTGATGTTTTTTTTTAATCATTTTATTTCAGAAAATTCTGTGATCCACACATGACTGCCTTTGAACCTGAAGCTTTAGGTAATTTGGTTGAAGGAATGGATTTCCACAAGTTTTATTTTGATAATGGTAACTAAATATATGCTTTGATGTTACCATTTATGTTATCAGACTAATTATGCCAATAATTAATGATTTAATTCAAAATAAAACTTTTTTTCAGTCAATCTTACATGCTCTTTGGAGGATAAAAATCAGTTTATGTGTCTAATATTTAAAAAGTACTGACTAGAATATTATACAATCATAAATAATGTTTTAAGGAATGGAAATTATCAAATCATTTTTGTTTGTTTTAATTATCATTATTGTGATAAAAAGCTTTATCTTTTCAAAGTTAATTTTATTAACCTAATGATAGTTAATTTAAAATCAAAATTAATAACTTTTCGAAACATAATTATAATTCTATTAATTGTGTTTAATATTTAGAAACTGTTTTTAAATATAGTTTGAAAATTAAAATATGTATTTAAAATTATAAGGGAAACTTATGTGTATTGTTCTTAAAATTTCCTGAAGAAAGAAAAATTAAATCTATCATGATATTGCTATGCAGAATTTTTAATAATATGCCAAGTTTTAAATAATTAATAAGCCAAAATATGGTTGAATCAGCTTAATAGGTGGAAAGTATGCTTACTAGCCATAATGGCTTTTATCTGTAAGATCTGGGAATTTTTTATGTTGCATTCGAAATTCCAGAAAAAGTTAAGATTATAAGGTGTCTTTGGATAATTCAATGGTTTTGACGTGGTCAATTATCGTATGGTAATTTTCTATTTTATTGTTATACTGAAATAATTGATTTTCAGTCCTAGGCAAAAATAGTAAAACTTTGCACAGCACAATATTGAATCCATCAGTTCACATCCTGGGAGATGATGCTGCATGTATAGCATACATTCGACTTACGCAGTACATGGATAAGTAAGTGCCAATTTAAAATCATGTTTTGTGTTGTAGCTTGTGAAAATTTAGAAAATAACTGAGTTTCTATTAATGAATTATCATGATTTAAGTATTTGTTTGAATTGAAATAAATAATTTGAACCAGATTTTTGTAAGCTGTCTAAGTTTTACATGATTCTTACTACATCCATATCTAGTTATTTATGTACTATTTGTCATCTTTTTGAGCTAGAACATCCAGATATAAACTTAATTAAATCAGTAATATTAAAAATATTAAGAAGTTTAAAATGTAATAATTTTGTTTTGTAGTGAAAGTATATTTATTTCATAGGCTGAATATATGTATATATATGTAAACTGTTGAATTTTTATGATATTTGCATCTTAATGTTTATATTCTTTGTTTTCTTTAATGTATACCAGAAATTCAATTTTTGTTTTAATTTTGCATTGCCATCTTTGAAAAAAATAACTAAGATTTGCTTTAAACTAGGGCAATGAAATTTGGTATTTTTATTCTTAGTTCTAAATTTGCTAATTTTGGTTTTGTTTAATATTTTAAAATCCATCAAAGGAAAATATGTTCATCTGAATACATGTGAATGTTATATTTGACATTGTTAAAACTTATAGACACTTATATTTGACTGCAAAAATCAGTGTAATTGAATTTTTTATACATTTTTATACATACTTAAACATGTGATGGTGATGCTTAGAAATTAGATGGAATGCTTAGACTTGGGCAAATAAAATTTGGTATGTAATCATAAGGCCAAAGTTGTGGATAAAAGATGCCTTAAAGTTCATACTTTAATTTCTTCATTATATTATACAAGACAGAATGTGCCATGTTGCATCAATATATGCTGAAATTAACAAGGAAAGACTTTGTTGCTTTCAGACTAGTGTGACTTTGATTGTTTACTGCTTCCCCTTTCCTACAATCTCTTGCTCCCAGGATGAAAAGATTGAAAGGATGCAGATGAAAGTTGAAAGAGAATAAAAAGGGTGTATAGAAATTTCATGTTAGTTGGAGTGCTTATTCCTGAAGTTTCTAATATTCACTATTAATATTGAATTTCTATTTAGGCAAGCTAGACTGCTTTTTAGGGCTGTTTAAGGAATGGAGGAGGTCTACAGGTGCATTGTTTTAACAAATTATTATTGACTAAGTTACCAAATGAATAATTGAAAAAAAATCAAATATGAAATACAGGCTGAATTTTAAAATGTTAGAATAATATCAGTATTACATCAAGTATAATTATTGAAGCATCAGTAGTATCAGTAATATACAGTTATCAGTGGTTCAATAATGATGGGTACAAATACGGATGTCACTCAAAAGTGAAATAAACAAATAAAATTATATGCATATTTAAACTTATTGAAATGAAAAATTAATGAAATATATTAGTCCAAAAATAAAAATTTGTGCATATATAAACAGTTATTAAAATGCAAAATTAGTCCAAAAAAAATAATAAAAATATTTTGACTAAACAAAAAATATGTAGTAATGTAAAGCTAAATGAATCAAAAAGAGGTAATGATGTTCACTACCTAGAATTCCAAAATGCCCAAATCCATCTCAGCTCACTTTAATGTGCTTTGATTAGAAAAAGAAAGAATTAACTACTGATAATTATGATATCCATTCTAATTGAAATTAATGTTGATCATTGAAATAAGATTCAATTAGGCAGTATTGTAAGCAGAAGAACTTCGATTGATGTTGCAGTCTCAATCTATTTATATTTCTGTATAGAAGAAATATGTAATGTGAAATATATTTGCAAGTACTATTTTATATTTTAGAATTCTTGTTTTATAAGTGAAATCAAATTTTTTTTTCTATTATAGAAGTGGGATAGCCCATACACAGCAATCTGAGGAGACAAGAGTTTGGTGTAAGAAAGATGGTAAATGGCAAAATGTGCATTTTCATAGGTCAGGCTCTGCATCATCTCCATTTGCAGCCGTTCACAAATAAATTTATATGAGAGAGAGAGACGCTGGATTGCAGTCAATGAGTGACTTGCACTAGCTGTCTGAATCAGTGAAATCACCCCACCTTGGCATCAAAAGTTTTACTGCATCTTTACAGCAATCCTCTTTCAACCTTTTTGCTCAGTTAATTCAGTTGCTAATGAGCTGAAAGAGTTTGTATGATGTGTGTAAATATATACACACATATTTTATCAGCATCGGATTGGTGTGGTTTATGATTTGAAGTTATGGCTGATCATTTATATTGTATCTGTGCATTAATCTCATGGAGGTATCAAATAGAAACTCCATGGTTGAAGCAAGTTTTTTATGTTTGTTTCAGATTTGTTTTTTATGTGTAATATTTAAAATTTAACTATGAAAATTATAAAAATTTGCTTATTTTCTCTATAGATTGTTGATTTGTCATTTTATATTAACTACTTACATTATCATTTATGAAGTAAACTGTACTTTTTTTCCTTGGCTTGCTTAAAAAGTATGCTTGATAAAATTTACTGTATTATCCCTTGTATGAAATTTTTTGCACTTCATTATTATTTATTAAAATATTAGATTAATTTATTTCTTGTATCATAAATTTCAAATAATAAATAAAAGAACAAAATTTGTTGCTTATAAATGTCTGAAGCTGATAAAAGTGATACAATCACAGACCTGCCTTTAAAATATATCGAGCTATAGTATCTAGTCATTTAAAATCTGTTAGATAAAACTTAATCATAGAAGTTAAACATTTTTACTGGTATTCTTTATTTATAACCAGTGATGCTTCAAGTATGTATGTGTATGTGTGCAAGTTTTTGAGCATGGTTGTTGTGTATGTCTGCTCATTAGATATATATTTATATAAGCATATATTTATCTCAAAAGCTTCCCATTTTACAATTATTGACAATTTCGAACTAACCTTTATGATTTTCTAAATTATTCCATCTGTGATCCAAACTGACTGATTATGACAAATCATTTAGCAGATGGTGCTTCTGTATGGAATGTTTCATCTCAGGGAAATCATTTCATTTCAGTAGGCAGGTCTGTCTGTTGTTGTTAAATGATTCAGTTTTATGAAGTTACAGAGGTGCCAATTTGACTTGGTTTAATTTTTTTTTAAATTTTTATTCTCAGTTGGAGTATTAAGTTGGCTTAAAAAATTACTGCATAATAAATGCATCCTTTTTTCAAAATTACTAATATGTTTATTTTTAGTTTTATTAATAAATTTCAGTCATTTATTTAATGTTTTTTTTTTGTCTGAAATATTTGCATTCTACATATACTTTGGTTTTAATGATATTTATTAATAGTTTTAAAACTGTTAATTTTATTCCTTAAATGATCGGTTTATTTGATAATATAATGAAAGCCGTGTAAATCATTTGAAAAACATTAACAGATTTTTATTTAAAATTTATTCTGCCTATTTGTAGAAACTTAATTTAATCTCTTATTATCTTTTGATTTACTTTATACTAATTTCTTTTATCTTAAAAATCTATGTTTATAAAAATGGATATATCTTATTTTAGCTAACTTAAATTCAACTGATTAACGACTACCTGATTTATTATCACCCCTACAAAATTTTGATAAATATGTTTATTTCTTTGTGAACAATTAGTAAACAACTTTTAAACCATATAGACAAATTTTCAGCTGTTCTAGAAGGAAAATATTTTTTTATAAAACATAAAATAGGTAGGGAACAGGCAGTTGTTAAGAATCAAGGCCTGAAATTGTCCAAAATGATAAAAAAATACTTAAAAGAATAATGAAGCTCATGCACTCTGTATATATTTAGTACCTTTATAAAAATTACTCAGCATTTTGTATAGGACACTTTTTAATATCAAAAAATGTATATGATAATGTCATTTTGTATTTTAAGATCATTGTGGACACAATGTTAGGAGTGACTTTACTTTGAGCAACTGTTTGTTTCCTACCTTTATGATGTGTTCTATGCTCATATGTGAGTAATTTTTATAGTCTAAATTTTAGATTTAAAATTGTTTGGAAATGTTATGGATTTTTAAAAATTGATTTAGTGAAATTATGTTGGTAACTGTTCAGATCAAAATATATTTAACTTCAATTGCAATTTAGAAAGTATGTTTGAAATTTTTAGGAAAAAGTGTAATTGGTCAAAATATTGTTTGTTTCTGTTCACAAAATGTTTTGTTAGCATTTTGTATCTGAGGTATGGATTGGCACCTCTGCATTTATGGGAAGTGTAGCTGATTTAATTTTAATTTAAGAAAACTGTTCTTGTATGTGCTATGTAGGGGTGGTGTCACTGGTGATGTATAAAATCTCAAGGCAGCTTTTTTCCTTCAAAGAATGGATAATATTTGAAGTAATTTTGTGTAACATTGGATAGAGCCAGTGAACACATCCCTTTAAAAAATTTTCTGGCTAATGAAATTAAGATGGCACAATTCTGTAGATGAAGTATGTGCCTGGCGTTCCTCATTCTATCTCTTCTTGATGTCTATTTTGTCAACTCTGGAATCACCTTTATTACTATTATCGGTCATTGTTTGATTACCTGACCGAGATAATGTTATGATATGCATCGATTGATAGATATTGCTCAAATGAGTTTCCCTCAATGAGCATTTGTATGTAGTTGCAAAGCTCTTATTCATAGATTGCTATGAAGATTTTAAAGCATATTTTTATCTAGTCATATTTTACTTAGAAGCAGTTTATTTATTTTTTGTTTTTCACTATATCTTTATGCTCAGTATATTAGTTGAGATATCTTGATTTCCATGATATAAGTTATCATTGTTAGAATTGAATTACATTTTATTTCATTTGATTGTTTAAAATAAGAGTATATCTGATTTTTTGAACTGGTTTTACAATTTATAATGAAAACTGAAGAAACCTTAATGACATGGTGATATGTTAAGCCCTTTGCACACTGCCTTATTATTCTAGAGAGGATTAGTATATATCAGCATTACAAATGCTGTTTTGTATCATTATTTAGATACATGACATAAATTTGTCTAAATGATACGCTTTACATTATTATTTTTTTTTCTTGGTTGTCCATTTTTGGAAGGCTTTTCTTTAATCCAATTAACTTTTTAAAAATTTCCATGAATCTTTGAAATTTACTAAGCCTCTTAAGCAAAAGAAAAAAAATCCTCTTGTATATGTATATGAATTTGTACATCATAATGTGCATGATCATTCTATTTGTAAATGTTGTAGTTAGTAATATGTAAAATATACTTATTTGTTTTAATATAACTTGAGTGGTGCAGATATTTCATAAAGTGGCTTATTTCTTTTAAGTATTTTGTGCTTTTCAGTATATAAAGAAGCATATTTCTTGTTTAGTTTGCCTCTTAATTTAAAATTATATTTTCCGACTGCAGGAGAATTTTAAAACTTCTGTTAGTTTTTGTCCCTTGTACCTTTTTCATCTCTAAACTATTTCTGTAAAAGATAATTGCAATATAAAAGATACATCTTAGCATAAAAGGGCTTTTCTGATAAGTAGTAAAAGCAAAGTTGTTATACATGTGTGTGTGTGTGTGTATATATATATATACATACATATAAATTTATATATATATATATGCTATTAGAAATTGAGGTGTACATATTTTACATATAATGCTTCTTTCATTTTGTGCATTTTCAATTATCTTTTTTTCCCATATCATGTATTTAATAAATTGTATCTGTATATTAATCGTTTTTAAAGTCACAATAGCTTGCTTTTTAATTAGATATTTGACACCAAAACTTGCCTTTCAACTTCTAAAATATTTCACTCTATTCTTGCATGTTGCAGAGTAATTGTAATTCTTAAACATTATGCTGCTAGTTTTTCAGAAATGTTATAAATTACCTGTCTAATGTAAAATTAGATTTTTCAAATGTTGTAGGGCATTCAATAATGTATTCAGCTTTACATTGTAATTGAGTACAAATAATTATTTTTTTCTCACTTTTCAAGAATGTAATTATAAACACAGGACAATTTCTTTATATTTACTGAAATTGTGACAGTAATATGATGCCTTATGCTTCCAGCAAATCATTTTAAATCTTCAGACAAATTTCCTCTCTATCTCTCTCTATTTTATTTCGGTTAATTGTTTTAACAAAAACATGAACAAACCTGGTTGTGCAATATTATATACACTTAAATATTCATTTAACTACAAGCATGACAGTTCATTACTTTTTTTAATTCATTTTTAAAAATAATTTTCTTGTAATCTAAAAGGATAGCTAATTTTTGTGCATCAGGGAAATGATATGAATAGTTAAGAACTTCCAGAATACTTATGACACCAAATTTATTAATCCTTGGCTTACTTAATTCAAATATCTACTGCTCCTTGCACATATCAGAAAGAATTTTTAAACAGGAAAAAAACATTCCAAAACAACATTTAAGGAGATACTTTCCCCTTTATTTAATCTTTTGTTTATTAAAAAAAAAAAAAAAAAGGAATAATTTTTTATTCATAAGGAATTGCGACTTATTGAAAAAAAAATGTGGTATATAAAATTTTTAATAGTCTATTAGTTTAAAGCATTGCTACACTAATTTGTAATATACCTAAATATTTAATGCTTGTTTTTCCCTTCTTCCTATAAGGAACTCTTGCAATTAGCAACACATTTAATAATTTTGATTTTTTGAGATGCAAAATTGGTTTAGGTAGTAAATCATTACTTAGTTTTCTCAATGAAATGTCAAGTTTATATGAACAGCATCCAATTATTTTGTATTTCCATACTTATATGTTTTCTAATGAAACACAACAATTGTTTATTTATCCTGTCCTTACTCAATTAATTCTCAAAATTTATTCCATACACATATATTCTTATTAAACAATGATAACATTATATTAATGCACTATTTATATTTCTAAACATGTTTCTAAGAAAATCAAATAATTATTTGTGTTTATTTCATAATTTGTGAACTAAACTAATTATAATTATTGGACTAATTTATGTATGCTTTAGTTAATAAATATTATCTGTTATGTTTTTAATTACATATTTCACTTAGTTTGCTGATATATTTAGATTCTTTTCTTTTTTCATTTGATTGATTGATCATCTATTTATCCCTTTCTGTGTTTTTTTCCCCCACCACCTTTTAAAAAGTGGCAGTTATAATAACATTTTGGTTTACATTTAGCAGTTTTGTAAATGCTGTATTGTTGGTAACACCATACAAGTTCAAATTATTTTAGCTGCCTATTTTATCCGTAAAACAAAATTATAACAGTTTGATTAAATATTTTTTTAAAAAAATGTTGGCTAAATGAAAATTTTATAACACAGTTATTACTTTATAAAATTATGAACATGTTCAACAGAAAATTAAAATATAACTCCAAAAATTCTCAGTTTAAATTGACACCATGTTTTACTACATAGACCACCTTCCCCCTCCTCAGCTTCCTTTCTTTAATTTCTTATTACAAGCCAGGTACAAACAATACTAATATAAAGTTTTTTTTGTTAGTATTTTTAATATAATTCATTAAAGTTATTTAGACTGAATTCCATTTCTTTCTAATAAGCTGGATAATTTTTTTTGAGGCAATTGTTCCTGATCTACTGAATATTATAAATATTAAGAACTAAATTAAGTATTAAAGATTCATACTAATTACAAAAAAAAGTCACTAGTCATTTTTGTGTGTGAGTAAAAATAATAAAGAAGGGGAGGGGAACCTTTCAAACTGAATTTATGGTCAGATGTGAGATTGTAGTTTACATTCCTTTAATATGATTTTGATATTGTGTAATTTTATTTATTTAAACAGTTTCTTAATGCATTTATGGCATTCTATTTGTAATTCTTCTGATTTCAGATAATTAAAGATAGCTGTTTAAATAAATGAGTTAATGAAGGGTACATGATTTTTAAAAAAAGTGTGAACTGCAGCTCCTTAAAGATCCTTTTTTCCCCCTGACTGAAATATTTATTGCTTTGAATTTAGGTTTTCTAATTGGAGTGTATCTACACTTACAATAATACTATGCAATCTACTTGCAACGAAATTATGGAAACATATTTTTGCTAAGAACTTATGAAAATATCATCAAGTTTTGTATAAGTAAAAATATTAAATCATGTGTATTACAGTATCATGTATAATCATTGCATATTAAATTATATAAGATTCGTATGATTTAAATACAAAAAAAAAAATTGTGTCTCATTTAAAAAATCTTTTTAGCTTTTGTTTTATTTTATGATATATATATTGGAAAAGTTTGAAATCACTAAACCCTCTCCCCCTGTTGAAAATATTTATAATAAAAGCAATTGACAGAATTCTAATGTTACAAAAGTTTTATTTAATTATGTACTTTGTAATTGATTCTTCTTATAGACATAAAAAAAGTTTAAAAATTATTTTATTCAAGAAGCAATTTTTATGATTTTTATTAATTTAATTCAAAAAATTTAAAAGAAAATATCTTTATCTTTAATTATCTGTAAATTGACTTTAAATCTTTTTTTTTTATTATTATTATCAAACCATTTTTTTGCCCAAACTAACATTTTGTACAATTTTCCAACATCGTTTTTTAGCTTACTGTAAATAATAAAAATTATTTCTGCTACAGGATATAGTAATCAAATTTATATTATTTAGCTACACAAGCAATTGAAATTAATCATGCATTTTTTAATTATGTTTGACAGCATTGCTTGCTGACAATCTATATTAAATTAAATTAATGGGGGGGAGATTTTTCTAATGTTGAAAGATGGTAAAAATTCTGAGCTTAAAATAAACTTCAATCAGAAATCTTTCCATTGTATTTCATATTAGATAATTCTAGAGTGATTTCATCATTTCCTAAATTGCTTTACTTAAATGCCATTTAGTTATGGCTGTATTTTTAATAGCATTATACTGTATTTATTCATGTTATGATTATAAGTGTATTTGCAAATTTAATTTAAACCATTTGTGTAAAATACTTCTGATGATTTCATGCAGTACGTGTTTAGTCTTCTGTTTGAGTTTAATGTGTGAATGTTTTACTTGTTATTTTATTTCACTAAACAATGATTCTCGGACTTACATAAATGAAATTCAGAATTAAAATAATGACTTTAAAAGGATCAATATGATATAAAGTATGCAATAAATCTGCTACTTCTGAAGGAGTAAACACACAACATATAGCTATGGATTTAATGTGATTTTTTTTTACTGTATATTTGGTTGAAATACTAGCTTTTAAAATTTCATAAATATCATTTGTGTGTGTTTTGATTTGTTTCAGTTTTATCAGTAATGAATATTTGATATAGAAATCAAATAAAAAATATAATAAAGAGTTTTTTTTTCTCATGTTAACATTAATTTTAGAAAACAGCTACCTTTTTTTTATTTGGCTATTTTATACATTATTTTTTTATATCCTTCTCTTAGAAACTTATAACATTTATGAAGAAAGGATGTGATTTTTATTTGAATTTCATTGAATTGAGGTTTGAGAGTCATTTAACTTAAAATATATTCTTTTGTTGTTGTTTTTTAAAATTAGATTTTCATCGTTGAACATCCTACTTCATACATTTAGGAGCACATCATTGTTGGAACTCTCTTTAAAATTTTTCAATGTTAAAAAATTCTTGGTGAATAGTGGCGAGTTGTGTTCTGTTGTAGAGTTTTTAATAGTGCAATGCATATCTAGTCTTCTATTTTCATACCTAAACACTACAATTATACCTATAGAGTATATTTAACTGTAGCATGCTTCAGAGGATAGTTATTCTTTGTAAGAAAACTTTTATTTGTGTGATATTGGTTGACATTAATAATATGAATACGTTCCTGAACTGGTACTGCCTGTTCAGAGGCACAATAATGCTTTTTAGCTTATGTGTGATATTCAATATCTTATCCCAAAGAGACTGTGGGCAGAGAGTGGTTTTTTCTTGTAGTTTTGGGAGCTGAACTTTATTTTTCTATCTGCTTAATAATGTGATTAAATGTTGTGTGGTGTTTTTGCTTGGCAAATAAAGTTCAGCCTCTGGTATTTATTTATTTATTGTAGTAGATTTAGTAATTTTGTTAAGTTTTTGTTTGTTAGATTGTTATTAAATTGTGTAGCTGACAAATTTTCAACCTACTAATGACTCAATATTCCAGTATCCTTTCTGAGACATTAAGTAAATCATTGAAGAATTTTATATATTGCCTAACATTTCCTGTAAACACTGATCTTATTAGTACGCATTTGTTCCTAAATGTTTTCATCTCATCATGAAATAGCTTTGTAAATCAATGGTTAACTGTGTTAAAATATTTTCATTGCTCAAACTTCAGTTACAAAGATTTTTTTTTTAAATTATTATTATATGTTATTTTGTTTTGAAATTTTTTTTCTTAGAATCGAGGCTTTGTAACAATTGCCTATCTTAAATGCAATGCTAAAGCTTTTTATCATGCTTCTATAATGTGATTTTAGTTAAATGAGTTACATGTGACGTAAAATTTATTCCCATAATTATTGTATTCTGATGAATTGTCTTTTTTCTATTAAAAATATTTACTCTTCATGTCTCTACTTTATGCATTGTTTTTCTCATTTCTTTAAATAATAATACTGTGTGCCATTTTTTGATTATCCTCATTTTTTTATGCAATATCCAATAACTTAATTCTTCTCACTTAGCTTTGTTGTAAATTAGTTCGCTTTATTTATTTTTATCTGAAATTATAGGTTTGTTTTTTTTAATCAACAAATCATTACTTATTTCAAAATATATGGGAGCAATACTGAACTAATTTATCATAAATTAAATATTATGCTTAAACATTTATATGATGGCTGTATATTATATAATTATGCTTAAAGATTGCATTATTCTGCCTAGATTGCATTATTCATTAAAACAATTTAACCATTATATTGCTGAGGAGAATTTCTTTTTAAATTGCTTTATGCTATAAGACACAAATGACATTGATTATTTCCATCGGTTTTCTTATTCCATTTCATTATTTATTTTGCATTTTTTAGACAAGTAACAGCATAAAAAAATTATACTTGTAAATGAATATATTTACAAATACGAATTTTTGAAATGGGAAAAATTTAATATTGAAAAATAAGAAGATAATATTGAATATTGGCCATTTTTATTTAACATTATTAGTCAATTCAATTTTAGGAAGTATTGAAATTATGCTCATACATTAACAGAATTGTAATCAATTTTTTTTCTCCATTAACTTTTGACCATGTATTAGATTTCAAAATGGATGAGAAACTGAAAAATAATTAAATGGAGAAAGTTTGAAATGTAATTTTGACTGCAGATAAATGGTTAAATTTGTAAGAGTGTAAAATTTTTAAAAACTTGGCTTTTTCCTTATATATATATGTAATATAAAACATGATATAAAGAAGTAGGTAGAAATTGTACCAAGCAGCCAATTGATTTGCTATAAATATTGGTTATATTCAATGTCACGTAAACTGCTTAGCTGAAAATTTATGTCTGTGATTTCATTAAAATATCAGAAATTAAAACTGTGATATTTTAACACTTATATATGATCTTTCCATTATATATACAAATTTTTGTAATGGAGACCACTTCTATGGCATTACAGCATTAATTGTGTCTGGTTCATTTATTTTCTAAATTTCATAGTATTGTAAATTCAATTTTTTATTTATTTTGTAAACTATGCAGTTATTAAACAAAATTCTTCTGTAGCTGTAAACAATGGAGAAAAATCATGCTATCAAATATTTGAAACAACATTTTGGTTCCATTTACATAATGAGAATAACCAGTTTTTAAATATATTGCAAAATATTATAAAAAATATTTGTAAAAATTAATTAAATATATATTATAAAATTTTACAGCAATTTAATTTGCATAATTAAAAAGATTTTTTTAACTGTGTAACATAATGCTTTTACT
This sequence comes from Argiope trifasciata, assembly GCA_026543055.1. Classification (NCBI taxonomy): domain Eukaryota; kingdom Metazoa; phylum Arthropoda; class Arachnida; order Araneae; family Araneidae; genus Argiope; species Argiope trifasciata. The sequence continues at coordinate 1,626,135 of JAPMOQ010009202.1, forward strand.
GAAATATTTTTGTTATTGCTAATAGATATTACAATCTAGCATATTTTTTAATTAATTATTTTGAAAAAAAAATTACTTTTGGGTGAACTTTTCTATTCTCCAAAATATATTTAGGCAAAACTTGATAGTTTTACCATAAAACAACTTTTCCCCTCAATTACCAAACTAAGTCTTTTAAAAAAGTTAAGGTGTTTTTCGTTTCACCCTAATATACAGTCAAGATGCTAAGATATACATCAATCTTCATCACAGGACCAGTAGGCGAAAAAAGCCAACAAATTTATCACCATGATTATTACTGTGAAATTCTGATAGGATTTCTCTTCATGAGTCAGTTTAGGTATGGGAATTATAAGGATTATAAGAATTTGCTTATATCGACAAATTTCTATTCCTTCACTGAGAGCATGAGAACCCCTGGTTTAAGCTTTTTTACAGAGGTAGCATTATTTAAAAATAAATTGAAGAATGGAAATAAGAGAACGTCTTAGAATGAAGTTGATATGGGCTAAATTAAGATAAAAATTAGGAAATTAATTAAGATTTAGAGATATTATGTAATGAAGACACATAAATATAAGTTAGACTGAACAAAATAACTTGAAAACTTCTTAGATTAATAGGAATGTTATTTTTTGAAATTTATATTTGTGTGTGTGTGTAAGAATATTATTTTTTAATCAGAAGGCAGATTCGAAGATATTGAAAAGACTTGATTTTTTTACGTTTTATTTTATTTCCGAGAGGCACGCATTATCTACAAGCATACACATGAGTGAAATGAGAGAAAAGTGATGACCATTTTATTCTTGGTCTTATATAAAATGAGACACTGATAGAGATAATATTTTTTCACGATGCTAATACAGTAATATTTAGATAGGGATTTTCTCCACGCGCGAGAACCAGACATGAGAAACACATTGTTAAAAACTTTGTCAAGTCAGTCATATTTTGTCCCTTCACTTTGAGTGTAGGAACGTCTCGCTTTGGCAGATTTAGCAATTTTACAAAGCTTCTGTTGAATTAAGTAAATAGAAAAAGTGGAATGGGATCAGGAAATAAGAGAATATTCTAGAATGAAAATATGGGCTAAATTGAACTAAAAATTAAGAAGTGTTTGAAATATATATATATATTAAAAATGTGAAAGTTTGGATGGATAAATGTTTGTTACTCAATCACGGCTGAACAGAATTGGATGAAATTTAGCACAAAGATAGATTATAGTCGGGAATAGAACATAGGCTACTTTTTATTCCGGTAAATTGAGTGGCTGAGTTTTTATTAATCAAAAAGTAACTTTCGCGCCAAAAGGTTGAGGCCAAATCCCGCCAATGATAAGTAAGCCCAAATCATTTTCTTCCCAACAGAGATGAGGTTAGGGTTAGCAGAATTTCGACCAATTATTTCAAACGGTTCTATTCATTTTCTTTTGTTTGATATATTTAAAATCAAATGTTAGTTAATCGGTCTTTCGGGTTCATTCTGAAATACTTTTAAATTAAAAGAAAACAAAGAAAAATTTCTAATCTGCATTGCATTACTCTAACTGCTGTAGGAAAGTCAGACATGTGCGTTACGACAACTGGCGTTGAAAATTCACGCGTGATTGTTGACAATTGTGTTCTCATTTAAATTAAAAGTTTAAGAAATATGTGTATAATACTGTTGTAGTTATTGATCATTAAATAAAATGGATTTGACCTGATTTTAAAGAAATACTTCATTTGCGTTTTGTTTTATTTTGGTTACGCAATGTAATTAAATTGTTTTTACATTAGTTGTGTATTTTTATTATTAAATTGTATATATGTTATATATTTTTCTTATATGCTTTTAAATTTATCGTTTTTAGGTTAGGTTTAATTTTTTTTATTTGTCATTATTTGATAGTTTTTCGTGCATATATATCAAAATTTCCATGCAAACAGTCATAGGTAATAGCTAGAGTATATATTTATAATATAAAATGTTTTACTCTGTGGTTGTAAAAGGGTAGTATAATGAATGATTTTCAAATAACTGAGCATGATGAAAGTGCTATATATATCTAGTACAATTGGAAAAAAACCGAACTGTGCAGTAACTGGTTTTCTGATTACATTCAATAGCAATATTAGCTAGCGTAACAAAAGTCGAGTTTAAACTTCTTAACTGAAACAAAATGTTAACTTTAATTTTCATCATCTGTTCATAGTCGACTATTAGGATATTATTGAAATATTAAAATAAAACTATCGAAATAATTTTTTTTCTCTATCTGAGAATTCGAATAAATAGGAAAATTCTTTTAAGGATTTTTCAATAATTCTATTATTGTAAGAAAAATCAAATTTTTCAAAAAAATACTGCAGATATCGATCTGGAAATTTTACCAATTGTTTCCCTCTATATGACAGATATTCATCTTCTTAAATTCATTTTTTATATTCTTTTTTTTATTATTTACTCCTGGCTTAATTAAGTTATCTCGGCGTTCGACTGCTAATTTTATTGGTCGTTTATAATACAATCTTTTTCGTTTTTCTTATGAATTATTATTTATTTAATTAAATACGTAAGATCGGCATTTCATTTTCACTCTTCTCTTAACTCCTCCGATAACAATACCGAGCATTAATACAGGCTTGTTTTGGATCGCATATTTTGTTATAATGAAAATCCCTATTTGAATGTTTTATGAAAAAAAGTAGAATCCGATCGGTTTAATATATTATATCAAAATATTTCATTTAACTGATAGTAAATGTGTGAGTAGTTAAATATTGATCTTTCTTGCCCGGAGAATCTCAAAACTATTGAGCGAAGAAGAAAATGCAGGAGTATCTTTCAAAGAATCTGAGCAATCCAGAATTCTTTCAAAATAGAATCAGATAAAAATAAAGGAAAGTACTATATTTCATACTATATGAGTTAATAAATATACTTCTCAAAAAGTTACGAACTACAACTTTTGTGCTGTCTCCCAGTCCTAAGAATCTTATTTAACCCTTTGGCTACACATTTATTTGGAACGGTTTTTATATTTGAAGCACATTTAATTTTTGAACATGTAAAAGCAGTAGCTTTTGCATAAGAATTCATTTATTTACTATTATTTAAAATATATATATGGTGTTAAGATCATTTAAGCTAATTAGGATTACAAAAAAAAAAAATAATAATGGAAACATACATTCAGACAAATACGAAACGTTCTGGTACGCAAATGTACTCAAATGGTTAATAAAATGTTTTTGACACAATAACATTTTAAGCAAAAATTAATCATTTTTTTCAGCGATTTAAATTGATTGAGTTATGAAATGAATCATCTAAAATAATGTATTAAAGAAATTTTACAGATAAATTCGTGGTCTTGAGAAAAGGTTTGTAAAAATGGAATGCATATTGTGGTTATTTTCTAAATTGCTTTCTAAAATAAATTTGTAAAACATTCCCATTTAAACAACTGTTATCAGAAAAAATTTAATCACAAAGTGATGCTTATTATTTTTTTTTTATTGTATATCTTAGATCATCAACGATTTTCCCCCCAATATGACTGGCCAGGCAAGAGGAAAGTAAGCATAAAGAAGAATTATTAACATTTCAGAAATACATTTACTGATGCAATAATAATTTTTCAGTCTTTTAAAACATTTCTCCACTGAACCATATTTATATCTATAATATTTTAGAAATTAACTATTGGACTAAGAGAGGGGTCTGTAAGAGTGGACAGTCTGTCAGCGTAGATTTAAGTATTTTATAGTCCTATGCTGTGTACACCTTCTCTTTTAATGACTCGTTTTTAACATATTCATGATGTTATATTAATATTTTTATTTTTCTAACTTTCTGAATTAACCTTTTTATTTATCTGTTATGAACCTTGAATTTTCTTATCCCTGTTTGTACTCAATATTATGGAAGAAGAAGCTAGGTTTTACTAAAATTCTATTTGACAAAGTCTTGATATTATCAATATTTTAACATTAAAAGGATCTATAATTTTTAACTAATCCAATAACATAGTTGGAAATCTGACACTGCATCCTGCATGTAACGATATTAGAAGATGAAATTAGATATTAATATAAGGGAACAAATAAATTTACAGTATGTTATTTTTTATTAAGAATGTTTTCTAATGAGAGACTGGAACAAAATTTGCGCCAGTAGTCTCATGTTATTAAAATTAGACTTATTTTGTAGACTTAGATTTATTTTGTTTTAATTCATCTGTTATTTTTTTACAACTCTTTTATATCTTTCTATTAATTCATCATAGACTTTTTGATAAATAACTGATTTGATTTTGCCCTGGATTGTTTATGTTTTATTAGATGATTTATGATCTGATTACATGAGTTATCAAAAAGAATCATCTGATTCTAAAGCTAAATATTGTAAAATTTCTATTGTGAGGTGACCTAGATGCAGGATCTAATTCTTGTTTCAATCATTTTCTGAATGCTAAACCCCTAACCTCAAGAAATTTCAGTACAGAAACGACACATTTCTAAATATTATATCTGTATTCAGTTTCTTTACTATACATTTAATGTATAGCTGGCTGTATCAATATTTCCAAAAGTATTATCTCTTAGAATAATGGATTTTACTTTATGCCTGCTTTCAATACAATTTTCGTGTAATGCAGTTCTTTTATTGTCTTTCAAATCATTAAAAGCTATAGTAAAATAATTTCCTTTTAAGCAAAATAATCTGCATGGTAAGCAGTAGGCGCATCCTTTTGATTGTAAATGCATTTCCCCCCCCCCCCAAAAAAAAACACACACACCATTTTTTTGTTGTTTGTTTAGAAAAGAATATGTGCTTATTTGCAAATCTAGCATAATCAGAATAAACATACTTCAGAGTTCAGAAAAATCTTTTTTTGCTTTTCTTAATTGTAATGTTATATTTGTACATAGTATAAAATGAAGTCCCCTGAAAGCGTTTGTATGTTTGAAAGAAAAAAAGAACTCGTGTAATTCTTAACTGATATTAAGGATATTTATGTCATTTAGTAAGACATTTGTTGAGGAAGGTTTTAGCATATTGAAGTTATATCAAAATAAAAAAGGTAGTTTATGATTGTGATTTTAATTATTTTCCTATTACCATTCGCGCATGCTTAAAACAGCAGTAACTATGCTTTGCATTTATCCAAGCATGTGTAAAAACAAACTGCATTTCAATTACGCAAATAATAAGATGTGTGGTACATGCATATGCGATACATTTCTGTTTTACGTCTGATTACGTTAAACAGTTATTCAAAATTAATTATGCCTAAAAAAAGGCAAATAATCTAATTTACAAAGAAATATTATGAAGCAAGTTGATTTTTTTTTCATATCAGATTATTTAGATTTGATGAACAAGTATGGAACAGTGGGTACAATGACTTATTTGTATATTTCAAATTTTGAAACAGCTTTTCTATTGTATATTTTTAAATCTTTTTTTTTTTTTTTTTTTTTTTGTCCCATGAACAAATCATATTTTTACTTTTTTAACAGTCTAAATATTTCTGAATGTATGCTACAAACAATTTTTTTTAGTTATTTTTGATGATTTCAAAATATATTTTTAAGTTTGTTCGACTTTGCTTGGCATGCTCATTTCATATTGGGTGGAGACCAGACAAGTTTAAAGCGAATTTTTCCTTTTGGATGATATTGCAAGGGCTATGTTGTGCAGATACTGCTAGTTTCTTACAATGTAATCTGCAGCTTAAGCAGATTTAGAATCTATGAATTTACATTGGTTTAGAACTAAATTATTCACTGGAATTATAAGAATTTAAGTCACTTAGCTCTGAATTAATTCTAGAGAAACTTCGAATTCTTAGTCATTGTTCATTTCAAATAATTGTATCTTCATTAACAAAGATATTTTTTCAAATTCTACATTGTTTTTTCCATTAATCTTTCTGTTTTAAATTTACTTGTGTCCGTTGCTGATACAAAAGTTGATGATTCACCACCATGGATTTCACTTGAAGAAGCTCTCTTTTTATTAAGAAATTGATCAAGACTGTCAGAAGAAATATTTTTCTTTTTTCCAACGTATTGTAAAAAATTCTTTTCCATTTTTTATCATGTGTCATTTTATGAAATGAACAATGTTTTATGCTGTTTAACAGAAAGAATCTTGTCACAAAAATGGTGAAGATTTCAAACGTAATTAAGGTTTTTAAATCATCTCTTACCCATGACAGCAACCAATAAATGATGGGCAGAAGTTAACTGTTTGGGAAAGCAAACTCTGCTTTGGGCGTGAACAAATTTGTAGTCCCATCATTTCTCTACCTTGACTTTGATAGAGTAGTTAGACTGATTCCAGAATTCATGCCATCCTGGTGTACACACAATATATTCCATACTTCTAATTGTATGACTATTTTAATAACTATTCTTTTTTTATAAAGCGGATAAAGACTTATATAATTTGACTTGGCGAATTCCTTTTATATTCCTGAAATATAATATACTTCATAATTCATGGAATTTGTATTTTTTTTTATTAATGCATTTATTTGACAATCAAATAAATAAATTTTTCTAGTTAGCTTGCCAGCCCCTCTTTTCATTTACCATTGGTCCCAGGTAATAGAGCTATTACACAATATTATGCGATATTATATTATATTAATCAATATTCCACAATCTATCTATCTAATACTATAATACGAGGAATGGTTACCAAGTCGAAAATCGCCCTAGAAATAAACTCCGGTAAACTTGGGGGTCTGGGGTTTTTGGCCACGAGGAATCGATTGGCGCCGGTTTTGAAGGGCTATGGTCGAGCAGTTCGGAGTTACAGATAGGATATTTTCAAACTTTATTAGTTCGCCATAATGGCTACTTAAATTTTCAAGCGGTAACGTGCTGCCATCTATAGCCAATATGGCGAACTAATAAAGTTTTATGTTTATGCTGTTATAGGTTTATAATATGTTTCTTATGTATGTATATATGTTTGGTTTTTCTAAATAAATTTGTCAAAAATATTGAACTTCAACACACTTCAGTCTTTACCTTTACTTTACCTTTGTATAGAATAGTTTCCTTTCCAAACTCTAACTTTGTTTAGAATAGTTTACAATGGTGCACTTTAACCGTTTATCTTTTCACCAATGGTTTCACAAATTTTCTTATGGCATGTATTGTTTTGATAAATCACAATTGAAAATTTAAATCTTCGAGTTAGCTTCGATACCTGTTTTCTCCGAGCGGAGCTCGGTCACCCGCTGGTATAAATAAAAATGAATGTTTGTTTGTAGGTTTCTTATGCGCTGCCGTACCGCTCATCCGATTCCAATAAAACTTCGACTACTTATTACTTGCAGTTACGGGAATGTTTTAGGCATAGTGCATCTAACGTGCAATCTGTACAAATAAAAATGAATGTTTGTTTATATGTCTTTTATGCGCTGTCGTACCGCTCATCCGATTCCGATAAAACTTCGATAGCATATTGCTTGCACTTTCGCAAAAGTTATAGGCATAATACAATAATCTAAAGTATAAAAAGTATTTTCAGATCTATTTACCGCATCTATTAATCACCAGATAACTCGCCAAGGAGATACAACAAATTCAGGAAAGGTGCTAAAATCAAACTAGATGTTAATATTTCGCAGCTATTGTACGTAAATGCAATGTAAGTCTTTCTCTAAAGTAATAGTTTTATTAGAGAATGGGCGAGAAAGTTTTAGGGGAACCAATACTATAGATTTGAAATTTTAACTAACATTTAATTAAATTTTAGTGTTTTTTTGCAGTAAATTCCGAAAATATTATAGCAAAAATAATTTTGCACCATCTTAAGTTTCAAAATATTATCTTTTCAACTGTTTTAATGATTTTATGATATAAATATATTTTCTATGCTTAATCAATTTTAGAAGAAAATATTTTAATCTCATTTTCTAATATTAAACTTGAGAATATTGATCGAATATTAAACGAATCAAGAGATGCAATAAATAGTTTCTTTCATTACGAAAGAATACAAAAGTCTTATATATAGAAATGGAAGTATGAAAATATCATTCTTCGTATTATTCCTATATCATTATAAACAAGATAACTATTTCAAATTCTAAACGATGTTTCCAAGATTATTTCTTCTGCAACAGCAACGTGCAAGGTACCAGTTAGTACTATAATATTGCGAATACTGATCAATGCCAGAAATATTGTACAATTTTTGTGTGCTACTAGTATTACGGGTGTACGATCGGCTGAATGAGGAGAGTTATCCAAGACTGTTTCAGAAATTGTGGATTAGCCTTAGACAATGACTCTGTTTTTGTGGTATTCCCCTAGAGACGCAAAAATTGTAGATAAACATTGCGATGGGGCACGATCTGGCATTTAACATGATTTTCCGGATTGATGCTCTAAATTTTTATCACATTTCAAATCGAAACTTCTTTTTCCATACAACCGACCACCCCGACAAGATTTCAAATCGAAACTGTATGGAAACTGATCACTTGTCTTTCAGAGTAATCCGGACTTATCAACAATATTTAACTCCACCTTTAAGGCAGTATTAGTTACTATGACACTTTATATGAGATTTTTACTCTTTTCAGAATAAACTGACAATTAATTTTATATTAATTTCCCTTTCCTAATTATTTCAATTAATTTCGTGGTACACCAAATATAATAAAAAATTATTACATCCTGAATTTAATCAATAATGCATTCACATTATTTTCTTTTTAAAAAAACTAAGTATCCTTTTTTTTTTCTCTTTTTTAAATATGCTTGAAAAGAAAATATTGCAGCTTTCTAGTTTAATTCGGTTAAATGAAAAATCCCTTCACTTGCTTTTAAGGCTATTAAATACGAAAAAGTAGAAGTTTGTGCTCTTTTTCTGCAAAGCCATTTCAACAAGCAAGGGCACATAAGACTTTTTTTTAAAAGAAATTTCTTATATTTATGCATGACCGAGCTTAACTTGCGCAGGCAAGTATAGATTCTGGAACCTCTGATGTGTAAAGACGAGCAAAAAAAAAAAAAAAAAAAGTTTCTTATATTATTTTCTGCTTTCAGCCGTTGTGTTCTTTCTTTTCCACGGAAACTAGGAAAATGTAATGAATAGATAGATTTTAAAAACCCTGAAGAAAAAGAAAAAAGGTTTAAAAGTAATATTACATTTTTTTAAAGTTAGAAAGTGCCATGTTGCTATCAGTTAAAAAATAAATTCATGGTTGAAAGACATTTTTATCGCTTAACGTAATTTCTTGTACATTGACATAACGTAATTATTATAAGAATATTTAAATATATTAGCATTAATCTGATGTACAATAAAAAATTATCGCGTATGAAAAATTGGGAAAAACGATATATTTTAAAAAGTCAAAATTGGTGATCTGAAGAAAAAGTATAGTTTGTGAGTAATAAAATTTGCGTCATTGAATTGAAATATTTTGCAATTTTAATGAAATTATACTATTAAACAATAAAATTATTTTTGGATGATATTATATAATATGGTAATATTTTATAATATTATTCAATTTAATCGTCTCATATAAATCGGAATATTACTTAAAATTTCGCTTTATAAATTAAAATTTCGCTTGAAAATAATTGAATTATTTTTAACGCTTAACCAACGTAGCCTATGCATTTTAAATTTGAATTTATGGTAATAAATAAAAGGTTATATTGTCTAGATTTTCTTAATAAAATTAAATATTTTTGTCTGAGAAATAATTTTTAAGGATTGTTTTCTGTCACTGTGCTAAATTTAGTTCCGATTCGCTGAACAATCTGAGAATGAATAGTAACAACAGAAATACACACATAAAAACCAGCTCTTGAATATGTATGGATAATTGTTGAAAGAAATATATCCAGAGCGTAGTCCGGTAATGAAGCAAATCATATTCGTGTATTTCCTTTAGGAATTAAATTTTAGTGTTGTTTATTTTTTTAATTGTAAGATGTCAAATTAAAACACACACTGAAATCCAAAATAATGTAAATTTATTAGTACTTACCTTCTTATTCCTTTTATTTTTAAAATACTCCAAGGATTGGAGTTTTAAGATCTGTAGGTTAAGGTTAAGATTTTGTATTTATCTTTTCGTGTATCAAATATCCAATTCAAGCTTGAAATTTATCACCAAGGAATTCAAGTACAGGTTTAATCTTTCTGACACCCCTATCAAATTCGCAACATTGTTCTCTACTCCTTTCTAATTTCTCTGCAGCGAATTCATTTCATACTCAAAGCGCTCTGCGAATAGTCCTTGTTTTATGTTCCGGGTGGTGTCTCCGATGTGTTAAGGACTTTGCAAGCTCTACTAATGCTCATGGCTTATAATTAATTAACGGGATGGTTCCATCTCTCTTGCAAATCCTTGAAAATAGGACATTGTCTGTGGCTTTTGGGTGACAGTAATTAGACTGCGAACTGGGAGCACAGTTTTGAACTGGCGAAGATCAGTTGCAACTGCTTGTTGACAATAGGCTATGTGCTTTGGCCCTTTAAAAAGGTATTTTAAAATTAGAGATTGTTTGTCTTCATATGAGATAAATCGTCATTTATCAAACTGACTACGTAAATTAAATTAAAAACATCATTTGAAATTTATATTTGTTTATTATTGTAGGTTGTACCTTCAGTAAAAAAAAGATTCCAATTACTTTTTCATGTTTTTTATTTATTTATTTATTTTTTAATTTTAACTTTATGATTTCTCCCCTTAAATATGCAGAAATGTTTCCAGGCAAATCTCGCAAATTTACTAGAGTTGATGAAACTGAAGTTGCCCTTTCCAAACTTCTGCAAGCCGTTTGAGGAATACTTTTGATTTGATAGTGAATTATGGAATTACGATTAAGAGGTAAAATCTATTTTGAAACAAATTTTAGTTCTTAAATAGAGTCAAAATGCTAATCTACAGAAGTTTTCTAAACGATGCTCTTTCTTTAAATTAATTATAAATTAAATCGTAAATCAATATTAAAATTAGAAACAAAATATTAAAAAGTATACTAAGGTAACCAAAACATTAAGAGCTTTTTATTTTTTTTAAGCATTTGTAAAATTTTTTTAACACTTTTCGTACTTAAGATTTGCCATCGATTTTTACTTTATTTTATTTATTGTTGTATTTTTAATCGAATTTCCTCTTCTTTTGCATATTATTTTGTTCCTGCTATTTCTAATTTTTATGATTGGTTAATTGCAATTATCACCCATTTACAAGACTAGAACGTAATACTTCAAGATTTATTTCCTTATCGACATAATTCATATGTCTAAATATAGATATTAAGAACCATTTCAAATATTTTATCATTGTGGGGAATTGAGAAAAATACTTGATAAATTCAGCAGTGCTCTATCTAACATCAAACTACTCGTGCTCATGTGGTATGTTGGGACAATGATGTCAATTAATGACATAAAATTATATTATTGGTTCCTGTAATTTTTACCTTTATTTCCCTTAAATTTTTGTGCATTAAATACTTTTCTTATTTATATATACTAAATTGCCAAATTATTAGAGCCACACCCTCAATATAATGCTATACCCCCTTTTGCCTTAATACTGTACGCATTTTTCTTAGGATTTCATGACCAGTTGGTAGGTGGCATGAAGAATTTTTAACCATGTCCGATGAAATGCACTTTTCAGTTCCCTTAAATTTGATGTTACTTAAGACTTAGCACCACACCATACCTCCGTTTCTAGAGCTCATGTGACCGTTTGAGGTTTTATATAAATGTAGGTGGACTGCATTAATAAAATTACACAGCAATCAATTGGATAGAAACTAATCACAAAATACGAATACATATAACATAACAAGAAATGATAAAATATAGAATGAAAAACATCTAGAATGATTTGATAATACTGGATGCAGCTACTTAATGGCCCGTTCTACATCATCACACATATTTTCTAATCGGATGAGATCCGGTAATTATGCAAGCCAATCGAACCAGTTAAAGTCTCTGTAATACTTTTCAAATCATCTATCGACAATTCCAGCTTCATAATAGGGAATATTGTTCTAATGAAAGTATCCATCCTCAGTATCCATTTTATCATATTATATTAACCGTACAAGGTATACTGTTAATATAATATGATAAAATTTATGTGTAATAACATTTTAATATGATTAAGTATTCAGATATTATTCAATGGAAAATAAAGGACTTGTACAATGCCAATAAAACTTATAAATACCATAATATTGCTTCCATTAGCTTGAAGTGTTAGGACAATAGGGGGGGGGGATGTTCATTCTTGCAGCTGTTTTTTATGCTATTTGTGCAGTGTAATTGAAAACGTCATTTATAGGCTAAGTGATCATTTTCCAGGCATCATTTATTATTCGTGTGCTTCTTTATGAACTAGAGGCATCTTTTCAAGGCAGTAAGTAGAGGTTTTCGAAAAAGTCATTGACTTCCATAGCTTATGCAGTGTGATATACGATGAACAGTTCATTCAGACACTTTCGCAGTTAATCAGGATCTTAATCAGGAAGTTCTTGATTAAGATTCCAGGCGATATGTCATAGTTGTTGAACTTCCAAATTTTGGCAGTGGCTGCTGTTGAACTACACAACTTTGTCAAGTCCCCTATCAAATCGAAGATTCAGTAGTCTGTGGCGACTATAAGGATGTCTCCGAGATCCGATTTTTAGTTTGGTAGTTCGCTTTCTATACACCTTAATAACTGTTAGTCTAGAAATTTTCACATGTACAGCCAGCCGTTTCTTTGGTCTTCGTTCTGACATTTCGAGAGCATACTGTCATCTCGAGTTCAAATACAATTAAATTATGTTTCTTCTTCTTCTTTCCTTTCGCAAGCAACACATTGCAATTGATGTCTCACTTCTTGCATGTCTCTTCTCTTGTATTCCTTTTTCATACCTAGCTTGGCCTTCAGTTACAACAGCATGAAGTTATTGTCGATCTATGTATAAGTGTCAAGTGTTGGTAATAATTCGGCTACTCAGTGTATATTAGATAGTTTTTATATCCATTAACTAAAATCACGGATCTCTTTACCATTTCGATTTCATTATAGTTTCTAAGATTTTGGATCAACAATGGAATGAAAGGAATTATTATAAAATTTCTAATTCAGAGAAATCTTTTTGATTAATATAATATAATCGGATTGGCAAAATGTCATGTGTGTTAGGCTTTAGAAGCCCGTATAAACGAATTATAATTCTGTAAGATCTTCATATAACACTCCCTCCCCTCGGTCTAACTTCGCAATTAAAAAATAAATAAATTTATAAATACAATTTGAAAGGAAAGCTTGAAATAAACACTATTAAATTTAACGTAAAATATTATTAGCATACGGGAAACAATATTTAAAAAATGCATAAGTCTTACTACTGACTTCCGACTCGCCGCGTAGGCACACTCCTACCGCCACGGATTAACCACCTAAAACTGAATGATTGAACCGCCGCAAAAGCAACACTGGAGGGAACTGTGATTGAATCATAATGGCCATCACTGACCACGGTACAAACCACCCGTTAGGGAGTACGTCCCGATGGTAAGATCAGACCTTCACCAATTATTGTACCCACTGGGTTGACGAGATCCAACCACCATACCGGAAGCATCTCATCCTCACTTACGAGGTCCCCCTCTGGAAGTCCAAAAAATGCATAAAATAAAAATGTAAATAATTGTTGAATTGCTTTTTTTTCTGTTTAATTGGATCCGTTAAAATTTGCTATAAATAGTAATTAAACATCACAAACATTTTTTTTTTGTATCTATTAATAATGAAAATAATTTTTTTGTTAGTTTCATCCTACATATTTACAGAAGCTTCATAGTCGTTACCAGTGGCGGATTTCTGCACAGGCGTTAGAGGCGGTCGCCTCGTGACTTGAGACTTGATGGGCCTCAACGTAGTGCTGAACCGGAAGCTTTTTTTTTTTTCCATTGCAGATTTTCTCATAATTTTTTTCCTTTTTACTTATAAAAAGAAACAAAAGGAAAAGAGTAAACCAACATAACTATGAATGGAAAAACCAAAAATAAGCAATTTCAAAAGTAGTGACATTCAAGAAATTTCTAAGACATAAAAAATTATAAAACTCGAAAAATTATGAATCAAAATATTAAAACCATTTTTAAATAAATTGCAATATGATTGGAAAAATCCTATGATTTGAACATTCTTATTAACTGAGGGTGATTTGGGAGACCGAGACGAGAAAAATATAAATGATGCGGTTTTTTTTTTTTTTTTTTTTACCTGGAACAAATGAGTGACTTTGTTTTATTTATTTGATTTACAAGGATAGTGTACTCAAATGCATTAGAATTAAAATGAATAAGTGACTGTGTTTTATATATTTGATTTACAAGGATAGGGTACTCAAATGCATTATAATTAAAATGAACCCTTTGTCAATTTTCATAATATTTTTATCATGATTTATTTCAAATTTGTTTGCAGATTGTGAGATACATGTTTCCTTTCGCTGACTAACTGACTCACAAATCAGCAATTCAACTAACATAAATTAAAAGGAGAAAAGAGCCCTCTATTACAAAAAATGTTTTGTCGATGTTGGGAGGGGGGTATTGGCGTTATTTAAAACTAGTTAATTATATATTAATTCTGAAAATTTTAAAGTATTAGTCCCTTTAAATGCGTTATAATCAAATGCATGTTGTGTTTAACAAGTTTGTGTTATGTATGACGCTTTAATATTTACAATAATTAAATTATCGATTGTTTCAGGAAGTTTAAGAACTATCAGTCTTATGATTTAACGTGAACTCTTCTTTCCTCGGAAAAGCTTGGTGTGTTTTTAAAAAAATTATTTCGAATTTATGTTGTTGAAAATATGCTATTTATTTTATTCCAGCATTAAATAGTTTGAAAGTATGCCGAATTATATATATATAGTTATTTTGTAGTAAAAATTTATACTTTATTTTAACTATTTTTTAATTTTTAATTCAGTGCTATATAACGTTTAAAAAAATATATAGTTCTGACTCTTGTGTGTTCGTCCTCTTAAATAAAGTGTGCGCATACAGCGAATAAAATGTTTTTAATAATGTCAGAAGCATTGGCAGTAAAAGAAGCTGAGGCGACGTGTAACGGGTAACGACTTGTTTGACGGAGCGCCTAGCCCAACAAGTATGGGGCTTGATCTCCGTTACTAACAACATAATTTGGAGCCTAACTTTCGGTTGATGGACTTGACCAGCTTCGATGGAGTCTGGTAGTGAAAGCCAAAAGCATGAATGAAGGAAGACTGAAAGAGCCGAACTGGTGAAGCTGAGAGGATGAGAGGGTAGGTGAGGAGGGAGCCAATCAGAGTGGTCCTTCGTCCGGGGAGTAGGTGGGGGGTTGCACTGGATCACGGGGAGGTTTGGAGTCGTGGGAGAGAGATAAACTGTTGTATCAGGAGAGCCAATCAGAAGCCATTTACTCGCTGTAAGGTGTAGAGAGTTAGTCGATAAGAGCATTGAGAATGATTAATTTCTTCTTTTCGGGGTCTTTAGTTTCTCTTGCTAATTTTGCTGCTTTGATTAATCCAGGAAATTCTTGTAGCATAGATTTTATTTCTTTAAGGGCTTCGATTAGATCTTTCATGTCACTCAGTTATGGGGAGTTATGGGGCTCTGATGTTGGGTGATATCCAGGTTTCTGCAGTTGCTGTTGTGGGATCGGGACTTGTCGCTGCATTGGTCTGGGTCGGTTTACCATATTTCTTGGCTCAGATTTCTTGGTTATTTCAGCGTAGGAGAGACGACCCTGTTTGTATGTCAATTTGGGGTATTTCTTGCATCCTTTCCAGGCAGCTAGATGTCCTTCCTCATTACAGTTGATGCATCTTGGGGCTTGAATTCTTTCCTTGATTACGCACTCTCTCGTCTGGTGGTTACCTCCACATTTGATACATTTGGGGGCTATACGGCAGTTTCTGGCTGAGTGGAAAAAACCTGAACAATTGTAGCATATAGTAGCTGTTGTTCTCTTTCTGTAGGGTTCTATTTTAATTTTAAGGTATAGAAGGCTGTTTTCGTTAAAGTTGTTGTTGGATTTCGAGTTTTTCATAATATTAATGAGGAAGATGGGGTAGAGGGTTTTTTCTCTGTAGTTTTTAAGCTGTGATACTCTGTGCACATCGTAATTCAATTCTTCAAGTGCTTGCTTGATTTCATCTTTGTCCGATGTTGCCAGGTAGACCTTTTATGATAACTTTTAGTGGTCTTGTTGCAGCATTTTCAGAGAGGAAGTAATCTTCTCCTTCTTCGTCGAGGAATTTTATTATCAGCACTCTTTGTTCTTCCGTGACTGGCTGTATCATGACGGTATTATTTACAAACCTATTAATTGCGTCAGGGAAGGATTTATGCAGTTTTTGTAAGGTGAGGTTGTAATGCTCTGAAAGCTTTAGATTGATGCATGGCGTTGTGTTGGTATTAGGAATTTCTGTTTCACTAAGCGCATCAAATTTATTGCTAGTTGGAAATTCATAATTGTTCATGTGAACAAGTGGTTTGGCAGCTTTTCTCACAGGGACAGATTGGAATTGGTCGTTATTGTATCTTCTTTTGTTGTTGGCGATATTTTCATTTGTCGCAGGGGAATCATCGGAGTTTTTTCTTTTTGATATCGGGTGATATCAAAATCCATTGGAGTGTCATATGGTGTGAGGTGCACTGGGCAGTTTGGTACCTTGCATGATCCAAGTATATTGAAGAGTGCTAGAATTTCATCATTTTCCGTTTGGAGTTTATTGATCTTAGTTTCGGTTTCAGAGTACTCGGGGGTGTCAGTTTGGTTGTTAATTTTCATCTCAGTAAGAGCTTCGTTAAGGGCTCTTATTTTGTCATCATTTTCGTTTAGCATCAGTTCTTTGGTTTGAAGTCGAATACAAATATTTTTTGAATTATCTGGATGGATTTGGCAGTCAGGGATGACACAAGGGTTTTGTAATGAAATGTATGTTTCATTGGACTTAATGGTTGCATTAGCAATTTGGAGACGCTTCCATTCCTCACTGGGGATATCCTTATCCCCTGTGTACTTATTGGCAATATTTTCCTTAACGAGATTGGCATCTTTAATCTGGGCTGCAAGACAATACATAAGGTTGCAGTCTTCTCTAAGATTACGAAGGCATCTGTAATGATCATAATTGCTAACGGCGCTAGAACGGCTGCTACGAGAACAATCAGAACGTCCGTCTCCTTCCATGGCTGGAGACGGAATGACGAGAGAATGAAAATGTTTTACGAAAATGTTTTGACAGAAGCTGAGGCGACGTGGGCATTTTTTCTTTTTACATATATTCACATTTACAAGCACGATAGGTCTTGTAATTTGATGCCTCCACATCTGTGAAAAAGGAGGTTAAAGTAAGCTGACCCTTCTAAATTTATGATGCCGTGTCATCGTTGCCCGGAAAGAGGGGTGCAGTAGCTTTTGAGGATAGTACCCTTGACCACCTGAGGGCAGAAACGTAACTACTAGCTCCTATGGAGATGACACTCACAAATTCGCTTTCAAAACCCATTTTTACAGGGGGACTCTTTGAGACCTCACATATAGAACACTGGCTGAGGAACAACCATGTTCGAAACCGGGACTTCCAGATCAGGGCGAAGATGCGCTATCCCTAAGCCCAGACGCCGCCCTAAATTTATGTTCGAGGGAAATGAGGTTTTCAACTCACATTGAACAAATATCTCTAATTGTTGCCAACTGTTCAAGACAGGGATAAGATCAAAGATGAATAACAAGAATTTAAAATTAAAAAACAAAAATATTTAGCAAAAAATAAAAAAGTTTAAACGATAAGAACAAAGGCGATGCGAATCGTGGAAAAAATAGCTGCTTTGAAAGGGGTAAGAAGTCCTATTGTTTTACAGATTTGTTGCATTAATTATTTTCTTATAAAGATATGATTTTTTAAACTATTTCTAAGAAAGATCTGCAAACATAAATTAACAATAAATGCTCGTGATAAAATAGAAAAGTGTATTTAATGTATTTGAATATTGCGAATATTTTGATCATGAATTGGATATCGAACAGTTATAAATATTTATGTCGTGATAATTTCTTGTCAAGTATAATAATTTTAACTGTCGGAACTAACGAGATTTTTATGCTTTTCTGCATGATCATGGGAACAATTACTGAAATTTTTGGTATAAACCGGTGAAATATTTATGAATTAATTGTAATTTTGATACATATTTCTTTCTCTTTTTAATAAGTTAAATTTCATGTATCTTTTAAGACTATTATTTTATTTACAAGTTTAATAACCAGAGCAGAACAGATTGTTAATATGAAAATAATGAACTTACATTGGCAAGAAATATTGTGTTTTGCAATTACATTATTTTAAAACTTCAAAAGTGAAAGCTGTATTAGCTTATCTTAAAATTTAAGTTTTATAATTATGCTTATCATTTGTTAAATACACAAATACTATAATTCACAAATTTTTCGGTGTTAAAACTATCATAAAAAAACACGTTAATGCCTTTTATTAATTTTTCACATAATTATGGCGATAGTTTTATAAATATGTTATTTTATTTTTAATCTTCTTCAATTGATAACAGTATGGTGCAGATCTCTCCTTGAATCTTTATCAGATTTCATATTGGAAGTTAGAAGAAACTACCCAGTTATTCAAACTGAAACAAATTAGATTACTGATAATAAGAAACATAAAAAGAAAAGTAGAAAAAGAAAGAGAAAGTATCAACTTCGATGAAAAGAAAGGACAAGCTTGCTTCAACGAAAATCAATCAGTCATATTTAATAGATTAGAAAGATTAAAGATTATGAAGATTATTATTATTATTATAAAGATTAAAAAATTAGCTTTCTAATGGTATCAGTGTTTTAATGTAGAACTTAAGCTATTGTTTTTAACGAATTTTTAAAGAAATATTTTAACCATGTTTTTTTTTATCACGTGACTGGATAAAATGAAAGAAAATATGACGGAAGTTCAAATTTAAAAAAAAAAGCTATCATCTTAAAATAAATCTAAAGAAATGCAACTTTTAGCACGTGACCAGATAAAATAAAAGAAATATAAAACGTGATACTATCTAAAAAAATAAATGCAAAGTATCCTCTATATCCAAAGTTTTTTTCTATAATCGTTTGCAATATCTAAATAATTAATTCAACAAATCTTCTTTATTTACGGTAAACTTGATTGAATTTAGACAGGATATGCATTGAAATCCCGACTTAATGGCATATTTCTATAATCGTTTGCAATATCCGTATCATTAATTCAATAATCTTTTTCCATTATAAAATGTGATAGTTTCTAAAGAAATGAATGCAAAGTCAAGGTTTCTATAATCGTTTGCAACATTTAAATCATTTATTGAGTTTTTTTTTTCTTTCTTAAAAAAATATTTAATATTTTGGCAACATCACCGAAAAAAAAAATTTAGAATGCATTACTCAAGGCGAACCATCTAGTCGCCAAAGGCGGCTAGTAATTAATATTCATAATGTGATACGTGGTACTCTTATTTCAGAAATTTCTCAAAGGAGCACTATATGCAACAGTATTTTAAACTATTTTCAAATCTTTTTTGATGGCAACTTAGAAGAAATAGCTTCCAACATTCGCATAACGAACTTAATGACAAAATATGGCGATGATATTGAATAATATATATGTGATATGTATAAACTGATTGTGTGTGACTTATAGTCAACATTTCCTAACATGGAAACAATTTTAAGCGTTTTCCTCACCTTGCCAATTTGTAATGCAAACCATGAGAGAGCAATTCCCGTTTTAAAACGCGCCAAGAACTATTTAAGAAATACCATGAGTCAACCGTATTTAAATGAGCTTTTACTATTATTCATTGAAAATGAAGTAGTACAGGAATTAAATTATGAAAAACTTACTGACAAATTCTCCAAATTAAAAGCAAGAAAAGTGATATTCTGTATTTTTTAGGACTTTCAATGCTTGTTTCTGTTTTTTGTAGAAATTTTATCTTTATTATTTTTTTGGCATCTGTTCCTTTTATTGCCATTTATCATTTTAATATCATTTAATATATATTTTTGTTCGTCTTAGAAAAGTATAATACCCAATTATTACTGGCATTATAATTTTTATCAGCACCGTCGAAAAATATAAACCTAATTTTATTTTCCATATCAGAAAATATGTGAATAAATTGAATTTAGGGTATCAGTGCATTTTGTGATATATTTTCGTTTCAGTATACTATTTTAGAGCACAATGCGCTTTTTCATAATTTATATCGTACCTTTGTGCATTCTTAGATTCGAACTCGGGTCCCTTAGGTCCATAGTCGGGTAACATAACCGCTAGACAAAAGTGTACATCCATGTCCGGAAGTTCTTATTTGGCTTATGAACTGAAAACAAAGTTTTGAAGAAGGGATATAAATAATATTTTCTCCTATAGTTAACTGAGCAGAAAAGTTAACTTATCCTTTTATGATAACAATTTTTCTTATAAAGAAAATGAGTTATCTATTTGATATATACATATAATGTAAAAATTACTATAAAGTAGGAGCAAAGTTAAAATTTAAAGCTTAAATATTTTTAATTCCTATTTCTTCCTTGCTATAAATAGAACTTTGAAGGCGGTCTCAAAATAATTTAACCCTAGTGGCCTCATGTTATTAAAATCCACTACTGGTCGTTACGTTTCTGATGAATATCTTACTCTATTATTTCGCATTTTTGGAGGCATCGTAATTATTTTGAGCCTTGGTAGTTTTCTTAATTATTTTGGCTTTCAAATGAAGAGGGCGTAAATCAGTATGACTTTGTGAAAGTGCTCGTCACCTTCAGTCTAATTTCCCCTCTGTAAAAAAAAAAAAAAATGATATAAACATTTTAAATAACTTTCATGATTTGTAAATAACAAATGTGATGCATTAAAATTTCTTTAATTTTAGGCATTTTTTAGCTTTATTTTGAGCTAAATGAGATTGAATGTATTTAGATTACTACTAAAGCATTTTGAGTTATTCGAAAATTCTAATCTTATTTGTTCATTTAAGAAATGCCTGAAACTCTAAAACTAACGAAATATTTGAAGTATAGAATTCTTCATGGAATATTAAATATACAAAACATGATAATTATAAATAATATAATTTGTGTAATATGGTATCAACCCCTAAGCATATATCTTTGAAAAATCCATGCTAGAATACATTAAATGCAGCATTTTTTCCGAAGTTGAATTATTAATTACAAGTAACTGATTTCGAAACGATTACTTTTAGTTAAAATTTTTATATCCGCACTTTTCTACAATTTTTAGAAAAAAAACCCTAAAATTTCCATTTAAATTTTGATCATTTATTATCTGACATTCACTTAATATGCAAACAATTTGTAAAATTTAAGAATTACTTTTAACCATCGGGAGGGAAACTAACATATCACGTTATTTCCCAGCTCATATGCGGCTCATATTACCGCTATTTTCTTGACTGACCATGTATAATCACAATATAATCAAACTTTGACAACACTGACACACAATATAATCGAACTTTACTCTTGGATCGAAATAAGCAGCTAGCTTTGCTGCTGATGACATTCGAGTAAAAAATTTGTGTAACTCTATAAGATTATAAGAAAAGAAAGAATTCCTTTGATAGACATTTTCTCTGCAAAAATTTTTATTTTCTCAAGATACCCAGTGCGATCTTAAATCTGTTATATATGAAAACAACTGGATTTTTTCTGTTTACCTATATTCGAAAAAGGACCAGTTTTACGGTGGAAATAAAAATATGATCAATATATCTGAAAACTCAGTTTTTACGCCCCGCAGGATATAACGAACAGACAGCTGCTTATGCCTTCTTGTCTTTTCTTATGGCCTTTATTTCTCTTCGACTTAAGTTTAAGAAATAGCATCAATACTAGGACTGTAAAAGTTACGGGGTTTTCCGTTTTTTGATCCGAAACTATTTATTTGCAACACCCTCTCGCTTTCACGCAACGGTTTTTCGTCCCCAGTGCATCTGCATAGAGGATCTCTGAAAAATGTGCGATATTGGGAAAATTTTAGATATTCTTCATATTGGAAATGTTTATAAAGAAATAATCGGAAGCTCACGAATGTTGAAAGAAATGTGATCTTAAAGTGGCATAAAAATGGTACGTGTTTTCATGAGATTTGCAGTAAATTAGCATTGAATAGAATGCTTTTGTTAGCGCAAGAAAGCTAAAACATGAGATTCTATCAGATTATACATTCTCCCACTTTAGCCAAACCTTATACTAGTATTTACTATTACATCTGTAACCTGGGCCAGTATAGAAATCGTTATTCACTCATCCTTTACAATTACGTGGACTATGCTATTATAGATTAAATAAAACTAGTTATTTCTATTTCAAAGTAGCATATAAATAGAATTTCATTCCGACGCAAACGTACTTGGATTTATTAGCACTCCTTTAGATTCGAACAGCGTAGAAATTGTTATTTAATAATTCCAGACAATTCCATATATTAAACGAAGTAGGTTTTGTTATGGTATTATAGGGATGTATGTGAATACAATTCACTTGGTTTCCAAACTTATTTAGATGTATTTGTCCGCTTATTAAATAAATGACAGTTAAAAAATATTCCTACGGCAAGAGGGTTAATGTATCTTTTAAATTCTGAAAAACACCAATTAGACCAAAGGATATTTTTATTGAAATAAAGTTTTTTTAAATTCCATTTGAATTTTTAATTAGAAACGTTGATGAAAAATAATCCTTTTTCTTAAAAAAAATGAATGCTTTTATTTGAATTTAAAAGTATCAAATGGAAATCGTAGTTGTTTGAATATTTATAAATAATTAATTTACATTTTATGCTTAAATTATTGTATAAAAGACTGATTTTAAAATCTGATATATAATTAAAAGATACAATATCTTCTAATATTGAATTCGGCGTTTTCATGTTTGTATAAAAAAGTCTGAAATAAATTAGTTTTCCTTAAATTTCGAGGTTACTTCTAAAAAGTTTGTTTTGAATTGAACGTTAAAATACTAATTATTTTTATTATAAACTTTAAAAGTAATATAATAAATGATAATTGAGGTAAAAACGTAGGGGGAAAGCTATAATTACGTAACTATTTAAATAGTTTTTAATTTGATTTTAATAGTGGTTGGGTTACAAGAATTCAGTTTAGGATATAAATAATCAATCTTCTGTGTAATAAAATTCTAATATTAAAATAAAAATCATTTAATTTAATTAATATTTAATGCAGTTTTAAAAGAATATAGTTAAATTTTTTTCGAATATCCAACTTATAATGAGACACACACTCAAAGGCAACTTATGTAGTAGAGATCAAAAGAAGAATAATGAGAAAATGGATAAATTCACACAAAAATCATGATGTATATGCAGAAAAAAAGAAGAAAAAGAGAGAGACATAGTTACAGTTATTAAAGTCATGTGACAGATAAATTCTAGATAAAAGTGGGTTATTTTTGTATCCTACTTTTACGTTTAATTCTGTCTACAACCGAATTTTCATGCTTATTTACTTTAATGTATATATGAATCAAAAACTTTGTACTTAGTTTAATCATACTAAAGCTTTATTTTGAAGCTATTTGAAAGATATAGTATTTTTAAATTCTAATCAAATGACGAGAATAGCATTTCAACCGGCAACTCCTGTTCAAACTTTCACTCCAAACCAACGCGAGATTATCTTATTCCGGTAGATTTAACGTGTACCAGATTCATATACACCCTTAAAATCTGATCATAAACTTGCACCCATCCATACAAAACCATCATGCACCGAAAAATACAGAGAAACAAATTAACAACAAAAAAAATGATATCGTTTCCATCCAAAACAACTTAATAACTATAAAATGACTTCAAATATTTCGCTGACCATCTCGTGAAGACAATGAAGTGTAGAATAAATTGCTGCATTTTTATTTTAAATAAAATAATACGATTACAAGCGCTGAAAATAAAAGTAGTATCATAGCAATCAAAAATACGTGACTAAAATGTAAAATTGTTTTTCTTTATAGTGAAAGATTTCCACGAATGTCTTCAAGAGAAGACAAAAGATTCTTATCTCATTATTCTCAGCGTTTCTTATGATATTTTTAATATTTTTTTTAGAAAGAAACACCTGCTAGGGAAACAGCAATAGTGGTGATAAGGCAATGTTAAAAGATAAAACTCAACATGAAACGAATACTTTGTTATAAAATTAAATTTAGATCTGCAGGTGTGTGAAACGTGGTTGACGTGGTTTAGGATCATATTTTGTAGGGTTTTTATGAAATGAAAGTTTCAACTTTTATTTATTTTTTCTGGAAAAGAAAAAAATGCTGGAAAATGCTTTTATGCTGGAAAAGAAGAAGGGGAATAAACCCTGCTAAATAGTAGCCTTTTCCTAAGTTTAGGAATTGATAGTTTCCTAAGTTTGCGATTAAATCTTTGATTTGAAAAAAATTCAAAAGACTGTAAAACTGACGATAACGGAATTTAAACAAGATATGCTTTTTTAAAACCGTTTTATAGAAAATATTCAATTTTATTTATAAATCATGGCAAAATATATATTAGCAATCGAAATAAAAGAAAAATTCAGAACATAATGAAGGCTTCATCTTAATATTATAAAACCGTTATTGAAGCTGTATACATGCATTTAACACATTTTCTACTAATTATCTAGACCGAATTCAGTCACATTTTTACATTTTATAAAATGCAAAATATAAGCCATTCTCAAGAGTGGTTTTTGCATCACAAAACTTCACTAAATCGTAAGAAAGAATACTGTCAATTTCAAAGTATAAAAATTAGTTAAATATTCAATTAATTAGAAATTAATAAAAATTTCATTTTTTTTCTCACTTTTAATTTCTTTGTCCTTTTTCAGATTTCTTGTTTTATTTTAATAAGCCTTTTGATAATGCTTTTATTGCCTTAAAGTAAAGATTTAACAATACTTTAAATTATTAAGTGAAACGCCCAAACTAAGACGATCTTTTTCTACTTCAGCATGTGTGAACTAAATTTTCAATATTAATAACAAATTTTTATAACTTATAGAGAAAATAAGACATCGAGAATTTTAAAAAATCAGTTAGTTCAAAGGATATCCGAATTTCAATTAAAATTGCGAGATAAAAAGCGATAAAGATTTTAGACAATAAACGGATTTTGTATATTATAGTATTTCATACAAAAGTAATTTTTACTATAAAAATATTATCGCATGAAAGTATTTTATTCCCAAGGATTTTAAACAATAATGCTTCATAGAATTCTAAACAATTAGGAAAATTCATTGACAGACGAAATATTTCTTCTATGATATCAAATTCATGTTCACACTACATAAAGAACATCGATCAATTTATTTTAAACATCTATTAGTTTTTTTTTAATGTCGCTCTATTTCAGTTGCATACATTGTATGAGAAACATCTTTTGTGTTAATTGACGTTTTAGTAATTTTGATACACTCACTTTTGATTTTTAGTGAATTCAGTTATGCCTCTCGAATATTTCGAAATATTTATATTTTAAAGATCAAAACAGGCAATTAAAACAGATTTGTTTTGCAAAGGGTATTTTATTGTAAATCCAAACAAATTTCTTTCAGTTTGTTTTACACATATAACAATAAAAAGGAGAGTCAATGATGTATCCCCATCAAGATATCGGAAAAATCTAGAAAAATTAATTAGAATGATATAAATTATTGACTTCCGAGGAATGATAAATAAAATAATAAGTTGAAAAGTGTCATTTTTATCGTTTCCTAAATCACATAAAATATTAATGATTATCTTATGTGATATTACAAAAGTAATTCGATGCGATGTTTTATAATATTGACTGTAAAATGCACATTAATAGTTCAAATTCTTGGTATTTTTTTTTTGTGACTAAATTAAGGCACATTTTAATTTAACTGCATAAAATAACATTGCTTGCAAAAATATAACTGTAAACTGGATTCATTATTTTGATATAAAAAAGCGAATTTTGTCTGAATGATTTCATTGTTAATCACATATTTCTATTATTTGCATCGAAATTACACGCGTTGAAAGGGCAAGTTTCAAAACTGCAAGGATCTTAAAAAAGTCGAATAAAGCCTGCATGTATTTTATGAATTTTCTGACAAATATGAATTGATTAGAAATTAAGTTTTTGATATAACATTCTTGTATATTGAGTGGAAACTTCTGTTATTTTTAAACATCATTCATTATTTGGATTTTCGCTAAATATTGATTCTTCTAAATTGCTTAGATCATGTTACCTAAAGATATCTGCATTTCAGAAAAAATAATTTTTCCATATATTAGGTTTTACTCGAGTTTTTAATCTTTTTTTTCCTCGGCTGTATTAAAAAAGCAACATTGTTCGGTTAGATATAAATTCAAAAAATAAATAAATAAAAAATATGGGAACTATAGGAATTTCTGAAAAGTTTTATAAGGCTGTTTGTACGCTAAAACCCAAGGTTTAAATTTTTTTATTAACTTAGATTTTATTGTATTGCATGAAATTTTCATTTTTCGCTAACTAAATAAAATGGATGAAAAATTACAAAAGTAAGAAGAAATAAAGTACATTAACAAATAACATTTCATTTGGTTATTTGAGAGCACCGCGTACTGTTTTTTTTAAAGAAGAACTTCTATTCTAAAATGAACACTCCTTATTAAATACAAGGAGTGTTTTAATGAATAGGTACAAAATGACACTCTGAATATAAATGAAAAGTTTATTAAAAGTATACACTTTTGGCCTGGGCATAAGAATCCCATTGATTAACTAGCCGAAGGATTCCTTGTTCGCTGAATTCCTGTGGCCGGGACGAGACCCAGTATTTTACAGCGTTCTTGAGGTCCCTATCCGAGTTGAAAGACTTCCCTTTCAGAAAATTTTTCAGGGGATCAAACGCATGAAAATCGCAAGGTGACATGTGCAGAGTGTAGGGAGGATGGTCAAACTCCCACTTGAACCTGGCCAGTTCAGAGTTTGTTATTCTGGAGACGTGTAGACGCGTGTTATCATGGAGAAGAACAGCGCCCTCCATGAGTAGACCCGGTCTTTTGTTCTTGATAGTTCTACTGTGTAATCGTGCAATGCACATCGGAGTTGTTAATTCTCTGCTCGAGGAATTCAAAAGTAGTGGACCTCAGATGACGAACTAATAGACGCTATGAAGGACTGGGTTTCTTCAAGGGCACAGGCATTTTGAAATAAAGGAATCTTCAGCTCATTAATCAATGAGATCGTTGTGCTCAGGTCTAAGGTGTATAATATGTATAAAGTCTTCATTTACACCCACAGTGTCTTTTCGTACCTTTTCATTTGCACACCCCTTGCATAATCATATTAAAAATTCTTATTTTGTGTTTATGGCTAATTAAAGCAAGACCAAATGTAAAGATGGATAAACAAGTTAATTATTATCATTTATTTTGTATTGGTATGATTTTAACTGTCATCTTTATGTAACTCTTTTGTATGAGATTTAGGTTCATTTTTTACTTTGAATTCAAAAATAATTAGAAAGTTTGTCTTATTGTAAGCTAATAACAATGTTTTAGCAATTGAAGAGCACGAATAAAACTTTTATCGCTTAATGCTCTGCATTAAACTATGCAACATTTTAATAATTTTTCTATTTACTTTTTTATATTCATCGAATTTCCAAATTCCTAAAATACCAATATTTTTTGAAAACGTTTTATTTTAATCATATACCAATGAAACAATTATCAAGTGTTTGGTAATCTGTAATGACCTG
Source organism: Argiope trifasciata (assembly GCA_026543055.1). Classification (NCBI taxonomy): domain Eukaryota; kingdom Metazoa; phylum Arthropoda; class Arachnida; order Araneae; family Araneidae; genus Argiope; species Argiope trifasciata. The sequence continues at coordinate 1,654,005 of JAPMOQ010009202.1, forward strand.
AATAACAAAGTAATTAATTGATTGCTACATTATTTTATTAAACCTTTATTTCACTAAACTGTTAATATTACATTAAAATTTAACTTTAGATAGCAAAAGAAATTAATCCGACATTGTGCAGAATTACATTGCTGGAATACTGCTTTTAACAAAAATAAAAGGTTTCAACTCTTGACAACTTTTAATTCTATCTGAATCCGAAAAAGCATCAACTTTCGTAGTAGCGTTTCGAAATAGCATCACTTTTCACAATAAGACTTATAAATCATAAATAGCTGTATGTGTTTTTTTACTATGAACACATCTATACCAAATACTTATATCATACAGCTAATTAAAATCAAATAAAGCGGGTTTTTTTTCAATGTACAAAAAAGAAAAGTGATTCTTTTAATGTATTGTATAAAGTGTTTCGTTTTTCACTTGTGAAAGAAAATGTAAAAGATAACGCAAGTTGCTTGGAATAAAGTAATTTAATTTACATCGAAAAACGATAAATTAAAATATGTGGAGAAATAGTCTTAAATAACATAAAATTCAATTGCAATAGAGTGCGAACTAGAATGATATAGTAGCAAAAAATTATAGAGCTCACTAGGTTATTCCACCCTAAATATCTCAAGCAATTCTGAAACTCCCAAAACTCCAAATGCTCATATTGCTTGGTTTAACAAGATGAGGGTTCAACCTTCATGAAAACTTCCTTAGCTGAATATCTAAATTTTGCTAAGCATTTTTGCATTTCCCAAATAAGTATCTGGTGCTAAATTTGACTGGTAAGCCAAAAATGGCTGCAACAACATATTTGTTTGTGAGCATATTACAAATGATCGTTTTGAATGAAAAAAATATGAATTTTTTTCCCGATTACCCTAATTGATCCTATTTTTATAAACTAAATCAATATGAATTATATTTAATATTACATGGATAATATCTTGTAATTTTAATTGGATGTTGAATTTACTGCAATTATAATTGGAATATTTTTGTGAGTAAAATTAAAGGTTAAATTTCTTTGGTAATGAAATATTTCTACTGATTTTTGTAGAAAAAAAATATAAAAAATGGACAAATACAAAAAAAAAAAACCCCAATAAAAACAAAACAAAAAACAAGTTTTCTTATTACACGGTTAAATTAAGATATTTTTAAATAAGGATTCAAAAATGATGAAATTGCAAGAAAGTTTTCAATAAAAAAATTTTAAACATACTCGCACGTATGTAACAAGTTCCAATGCAGGATCAAGTACATAATTTAATGTTTCATGCTCATTATTCAAAAGATATAAGAGAAAGACATTATCACTGCTGCTGAACAGGCTTTGCTCGTAAATATCTACCTACGCATTTATAAACCTATATGTAAATTAGCTTCATGAACAAATTTCCAGAAAGCTCATATGTTGGTAAAAAATTTATATAAGTCCTCCAAAAGATTTTTGCTTTTACCAACTGTTTAGCTTATATTGAATTATTTGGATTCTTAGATTTAAAAAAAATAAAATTATTTTGAGCACTTGCATAAAATTGATGTAGCATACATGCCGCCATAAAATTTGTGTATAAAAGTAATAAAATATGTTAATAGAAAAAAATAGCTGCGTTTAGAAACAATATGTTTATTTGAATCAAATTACTTTTTCATCAAGATTTTTTTGTCTTTTATATTGGCAAAACTTATTAAAGGTGTTTTTCTTACGATATTTGGTTGAGAAGATATGATACTTGATTTGTTCTATGATATTTGTTTTCTTATTATACTTGTTTGGGAAGATTTTTATTAATTCATGGAAAGATTTTGAAAATACATATTTAATCATTGAAATAATATGATGTTACAATAAGACATTTAACTTTTCGATCAATGAGGAGCAAGAAAAAAAAAGAATATAGCTTTCAAAAATAATCTGCAAATAATTCAGAAGAATTTGTCTGAACTTTTCTCAATGAATCTGCAATAACTTTTGAAACAATTTTTAATCATTCAAAATATTGTTAATGTGCATTTTAAGTTATTATATCATTTGAGTACAACCTCTAATTATTTTTATCCTAGGCAGAAAAAGAATATTTTCATGTAGTAAAGACTCGCCACTTTTTTTTCATAGAAATCTTTTGGGAATACAAAAGCTGTTAAGATAATTCTTAGAAACAGGATAAATACATTCTTTCACAAGATGAAATTTGCATTCGAAAAGAAGAACAATTTCAGAGAGCAGCTGCTCGAATTGTCAATCTTATAAGAGTCTTTAAGGACATCGAAAAAGATAAAACGTTTCACATTGCTTTTCAATACAAAACAGCATTTCATATAGCTAGTTTCTTTTTAAAAGATACACGATTTCTTTCAAAAATACTTGAATACTGCTGGAAGTTTTTCATAACATATCATTTCTCCCATTTAGAAATAAAAAACCGGAATAACTGCATTTCTTTCCATGTAATAATCTATATATTTGCTACTAAAAATTATATAAGCTTTAAGTGGCTGATTGATAAAATTAAATACTGACAAGATAAACAGAAAAATAATTCTTATTTTTAATATAAATTTCTAACTGCTTTTAATTTGAAACTGAATGCAAAAAACGGAATGTTCCTTTCTAAAATGGAAACGGATTCAAAAGTATAAAAAATTGCACCAGAAACCGTATATTTAAAAATGTTGTATTTTACTATACTGCATTTAGCTGATAGTATAACAAAAATGCCTTCGATTTTGTTCACTCAAAATTCTATGAGGTATTAGCGATTTATCTCAAGATACTTACTTCATCTTTATGATTTCCTTTTCTTGTAAAAAATAAAAATCATCATATTTAGAAGAATACCATGAATTCCATGTCAATGCATACATAACCTTACATATTTGTGGCGACATGCCATGTGACAGGACATGCTTTTGACTACAAGCATGTAAATTTATGTATGTATAGTTTCAAGTAACGTCACATAAATGGTTTCAAGTAATCATATACATTTCAGAAGTGAAAAATATTTAATATATAGATCCATGGTAATTTTCTTGGATTTTTCTTCACAAATTTCAAACTTTATTGTCCTAGAATTAATGTCCTTCTATTTCTCAGCAAATAACAAATTAATTCAAATGCATAATAAGTTTTTAATGTAATAAAAGTTAATTTTCTACTAACTTGCAAGGAAAGTGAATCCAAAATTGACCCAAAATGAAGATTGAAATTTCTTCTGTATTTGCATATCTAAAAGATCAAAACCAACAGATCAAACCTTAGCAACCTACTTTGTATATAATATGTTTAAAGAAAATAAACTATAAAATTTGCGAATTTTTCTGTTTCATTTTTCAATTTAAGTCAGCTAATTTTATAACAGAATTCTGTAGAGAGTGGGAAAATGTTTTTTCTTTTTCTCATCATGAGCACTGTTGTTACTCTTCCTAACTACCGTTTGTTCCCAGTTGCCCATGCTGATCTAAAGCATGTAGCTGAAGTTTCATACAACCTTTTTTTCGTCTTCCTGCTTCGAGTAATGTAAAAATTGTTTCAATGATTCCGTAAATTTTCGATTAGTTATTATACACATATTTTATTCAATTATATTAGGCTTTTACATCATCAAATATAAATAATTTTCATTGCTAAAGTTTTATTATTTTTTCAAATGATTCATTTTAATATCAGTTTTTGTTGGTGAACTTTGAAGATTGAATATTAATATTATTTAAAGTATTTTTGCTAAAATAATATTTTTATTTAATTATTAAAAAAAAACTAAAAGATCAGTTTCAAATATTTTCTTTATGTTCTTATAAACATCAATTATTGTCCAAAAAAATCAAAAAATTTCAAATTTCCACAAAAACACTTTAGAAAAAAAAGAAAAAAAAAATAGAATTTAAGAGAAGAAAAAATTAGACAAAATTGGTGTTTCTGATCTATTCTATATTAGTATTCGGTTTCCATTTTTTATACACGATATGTACGGATAAAAAAATTTAGCAAATTGAAATGCCAGAACTAAATCTAAAATTAACTTAGTTTCAGGGAAACAGAAATGGAGGAGAATTTCGAAGGAATATTAACGGCTTACAATTTAACCACTCTGAATAATACATAAGGCTGATCCAAATGATCCAAAAATAATTCTGGTTTTCAGAAACGATAATTTAGCTATTTTTCCTGAATAACCCCTATTAATAATACGATTAATCAATTTAATATGAATTATCCGATACTGTTACCCGATTTTGATGCAAATTAAGTATTTATTTTTAAATAGTTTATACGATATTGATTTTAACACAAAGTAAGAAAAAAGAAGTTTTTATCATATTTAATTTTTTATCTTTACAAATAACGCAATTTAATTATTTGTCACAATCTGAGGATGAAAATCGTTTCATCAACAAAATCATGAACTTTAATTTATACTAAAGAAATTTAATTAAATGCAAACATGACGAAGTAGCTTCCTCTATACAGAAGAAGGCACCACTGAAAGTAACAGTATCAACAGGATTTGTTATGGTCAACTACTGAATAAGTATTGTCCAACCTTAACCGAGTAACATTAACCGATCTGTCAAACTATTTCTTTCGAGGTAGTTGACAACTGTCTTTCTCCCAACCTGCACACTCTCTAACAGTTGGAATAAAACTGTCAATCTCTGATATCATATCCTTCACGGTTTTCAGATTACCTGGTACCATCAGTATTGTACTTAAATCATTATTTACAATCTTCAGGTTTTTCCTTAACTCTGAAATTTCAATACATTTCATTAAATACCAATTTCTCCAATAAATGCATTTACTTTCCTGCGTTCTTCCAATGACGAAGTAGCTAATTGCAAAAGGCTGCTAATCATTTATAAAATTTAACTATTGTTTTAAAATTAATGTTTTATTTTACAGGAGAGAACGAAATTTTTTGCAACTACTTTATATATTATTTGTAAACACTTTTTTTGAAATGTCAATGAATATATATATATATATATATATATATATATTGATCTTGGTTATAAAGCTTTAAATATGGATCCAAATTTTGTATAACTATAAAATTCTTTAAAAAGCCATATCCATTAAGATGAAATATAAAATGTGTATAAATTGTAAAACTAAGAGACGTCGGCTCCAAAAATTGCTTTTAAATTTCAGATTCTGAAAGCGTACTTTCAATAAAAGGAGTCTGAAATAAATACAGAAAGTTGAAGCACTTTGATAAAGGCATAACGGGTAATATTTTTTTACTAATATACTTGATACAAAAAAACAATGTTTATTCAAAATCAACAGCAAGAATACTTTAAATTATTACCGAGATATTGTAATATATACTGTCGAATCTTAAAGAATAAAAATCAACAATTATAACATAAGAAGTTCATAACATTTATTATTATGCGTAAATTTCTTAGAAGATTAGAAATCACTAGAAACTGAGAAAGGCAATTTGAAATAAAATGTAGAATGGTGATATGGCTTAACATATTAAATTAATAATCATACATATGTTTACTATTGCATGGAAACATTATATTGTTTTATATAGAATATTATTACCACCTATAAAATTGCGTTTATAAAAAATTAAAACATGCTGCATTTTCAATTTAGCAGTGCATAAAAAGCCATCAATGTTAACAACTGAAAGAAAGTAATGATTCAACCTGTTTTTATATTATATTGAATACATTTAAGTTTTATTTCAAACAGATTATTTAATAGATGTATTAAAAGCCTTCACAAATTCTTTTAGAAATCAAATACACTGATGAAAAAAAAAATCCCAACGCCAAGAAAAAATTATTGTACAGTAATGAAATTTTAGGAATACATTTGTCTAGGTAACATATTTAATAGATTAAAGTTTCAAGATCACAGGTAGAGCCATTTCAAATGTGAAATGTTGGTACATTAGTAACCGGTGTAACCGCCAGAATTTTGAATGCAAGCATTCAAACGTGCATGCATTGTGCCATACAGGTGTCGGATATGAGTTTGTGGGATGGAGTTCCATGCCTGCTGCACTTGGGCGGTCAATGCAGGGACGGTTAATGCTGGTTGTGGATGACGCTGGAGTTGTCGTCCAATGATGTCCCATACGTGCTCGATTGGAGAAAGATCTGGTGATCTAGCAGGCCAAGGCAACATGTCGACACTCTGTAGAGCATGTTGGGTTACAACAGCAGTATGAGGGCGAGCGTTATCTTGTTGAAAAACACCCCCTTGAATGCTGTTCATGAATGGCAGCACAACAGGTTGTATCACTAGACTGACGTACAAATTTGCAGTCAGGATGCGTGGGATAACCACGAGAGTGCTCTTGCTGTCATACGAAATTGCTCCCCAAACCATAACTCCAGGAGTAGCTCCTGTGTGTCTAGGCCGCAGACAGGTCACTAGCAGGCGTTCACCTGACCTCCTTCTAACCAACAAACGGCTATCACTGCGACCAAGGCAGAACCGGCTTTCATCAGAAAACACAACAGATCTCCACTAGGTCATTCAATGAGCTTTAGCTTGACACCACTCACGTCGCAAACGGCAGTGGTTTGGAGTCAGTGGAATGCAGTGTACAGGGCGTCTGGCTCGGAGCTGTCCTTGAAGAAACCGATTTGTAACAGTTCGTTGTGTCACTGTGGTGCCAACTGCAGCTCGAATTTCAGCTGCAGACGCAGTACGATTAGCCACAGCCATACGCCGAATACGACGGTCTTCCCTCTCAGTAGTACCACGTGGCCGCCCGGAACCTGGTCTTCTTGAGGCAGTACCTTCCCTTGACCACTGCCGCCAATACTCATGCACAGTGGATACATTCCTGCCAAGTCTTTCAGCAATATCGTGGAAAGAAAACCCACCTTCTCGTAGCCCTACAACACGACCTCGTTCAAACTCAGTGAGCTGTTGATAATGGCTTCTTTGTCTTCTCAGAGGCATCCTTGACTAACATTAACCAACTATTTCAAATCTCAACTGTAAATAACGATCACGAACCTTACAGCGCTTATTTAAAGCAAACCTCATTTGCATGTTCGGAGTGTCGCTATTAGCGCCACACTTACGCGCATAGCTCGAAATTTGATTCGACGTCATCTTTGAGATTTAAAAATACGCCTACCAAATTTCGTTGATCTAGCACAGCTCCTTCCTAGTGTTGGGATTTTTTTTCCATCAGTGTATAAGTAAAATTTTCTCACGCGAGAAATGTTTCTAATTAATTTAATCAGACATATTATAGAATAAATATTTATTTTAAAAATTTTACCGTCAATATTTGAATTTTACATATTAAAAAAACAAAATAAGAAAACTTTTAATTTTAAAAATCTGCTTTTAACTCCTTTTCTGTAGTTATAAACAAAGAACTTTTTGTTTGGGAAATGTATTCCTATTGATTAGTTAAAAGTTTTTGTGATGACGCTGCAATTTTATCAAGCGAAATATAGCCATCACATTACTTCATTTAAGGTCAAGTGAAGAGCTGTCAGGGCTGTTTCAATTGGCCATTTTTATTTTCCCGTATAAGGGATATAGAGATAGCATAGCAAATGTCAAAGAATTCGAATTAGAGACGTTGATGGATCTCCATGTTTTAAACCTCTCTGAGTTGGAAAACACATTTTTGAAAAATGTCCATCAATCTGTTTGTGACAAAAACGCATTGAACAAGACGGATGGAATTTGATACTCGTCTTTACACCAAATGCGTAGATTTCTAAAAAATGTTGCAAACTCCATTCAGAGGCTGTTTGTCCGGCTATTCTAATATAATAATAATAAGTGAACACGATAATTACAAAATGAATAGAGCTAGATAAATATAATTCGGCACACACATTTAACTTCTATAGTGTAGATATCTATAAAATTTTGAGCTAAACCCAATAAGGAGTTGACAGTCTGTCGATCTTTATTTTCAGAAAAATATAAATATGATAATTCAAAACCACACTGACTGAGATATATAAAATTTGACACGAGATTTAGTGACAAATACAGTTTTTTCTTTCAAATCTTTGTTCCTATTAATTAAGAAATGGCATCTAACGCACAAATTCGATTTTAGGATACTATTAATGGTGTCCCAGGGCTTAATCGCCAAATAATTCGCCAATAACTACACAATAGAAAAATACAAAATTCAAGCGAAAGATTAATATTTCGTAACTATTATACGCCAATGTCATGAAAGTGTTTTCTTGTATAATACCTTTATTAGAAAATAGGTGAGAATTTTTGATTAGACCACTTCGGCTGGTTTAAACACAGAAGTTCAATTGTCCTGTTTTTTTTTTCTTTCTTTCTGATTTTCTGATGAATATGTAAAATATAATAATTAATTTTATAACACATGAACATATCTGGAAAATTCATATTGAGACATGATAGATTAAATTTTTCTACAATTTATTTCAGATTTTTTTCAGTTGATATTGTTAAATATTCTTTAGATGCGACAATATTTAGCAACTTAATTTTCTATCAGTTCATTATAAAATATGAGAACCTTACGTAAAGTATCAACTGAGACACGCACTGTATTGGACCCAAAAGAGGATGGTGTTTCTAGTTCTTATGTTAACTATTCTGAGATATCAAACAAGAAACATTATACCTCATAAAGTTTCTTCTGTTTGTTTCTAAAAGCGAAGTGTGTTTATAACAACGCTCATAAACTCAAAACGCTGCTTATGCAATAAACAGCTGAGAAGATGCACTTTTTTATTCCGAAATGCGATACCGAATTTTCAGTATTTCTGCTTAATTAAGCGAAAAGAATCTGAAACGCTCTGTAAAAGAAAATAAACTTTTAAATGTTTCAAAATTTTTTATCTTGGTTCCAAGAACGTAATGCAAAGACCATTTAGATATTATTTATGCTCTTAAAAAAATTGTTTTCTGTACTTCCTGGAATCTTTAAATTTTTTTATTTGTAGTTCACGAACTTTTGTAAATCGAAACAATTTATGTTGATAAATGCTTTGAAAATGGATAATTTAACACCTCAAATTTATATGTATTAAATATATAAACGAATAATTAAATTATTTCATAAAAGCAAATCATTACAATAATTAATGTAAGTTACGCGGTTAAAAACGCCCAGACTATCTTTCATTAAAATTACTAAGCAATATCCACAAACCTATAAAATGTTGCATTTTAAATATGCAAATAAAACAGTAATAATTTAAAAATTGTACAGATCTCATAGAAATTATCACAATAATTATGTCTGATATCTTTGGAAACATAATGGCATACCCATAAACAACTATTCTACATACTCGAAGTCGAAAAACACTGATCCAAACAGAGAAGACTTAAGAAAATGAAAGAAATATTCTTTTAAACAATAGAATTCTACTAAGTGAAAAAAATGTTGCATAAATTATAGGAGCAAATTTCAAATCCGTTTCTACTTTCGAAACGCTTCATCACGGTTTGGTTCTGGAAAAAGGAAATGGCGGGGAGAAAAAAGAATCCTCGGGTTTCTCCGCTCTTATCTGAAAAGAGCGAGGTGTAAGGAATGGAGTTATTATCCTCTTTTCGAAAAAGATGTCTTAAGTATGTTTGAGATTTCATTGTTCTTGGAAGATGGCCAGAGGGGAGCGAAGAGCACGTAAGACAATAATGCGTTTTAGCTTGAAGAGTCTCTTAAGCCTGACAAATGAAATGGAATTTCTTGGTCCAAAGGAGTCAAGAAAAGACAAAGAATTTAATGCGAAAAATTAAGCTGAGATACTGATTGTTTCCAGAAATGTTTTCCCCCAAAATATGCAGTGATTCCTGTTTTAAAATCTTAAATTAGCTCTAAAAAAGAGTCTTTATTTGCATTATTATTTATTTTTCAAAAATATATTTTTCTCGCGAAGCTTTTAAGTCATATTAAGATATTTGCAAAATTTCTTTTATCCTATTATTTTTTACATAATTATCAGTTTGAGCTTGCTACCTTATTTCGAAGATTTCTGTCCGTTAAGCATCTTTGGAATTAAATTATTAAAATTCGAATGTATGCTCATGCTGATTTTAGGTATTCATATTTGTTGTAAAAAAGGTTTGTTAGTAAGATTTTTCAACTTCATAGAAATGACACCCGAAAACAAAAAACAAAAAAAATTATTTTGAAAAAAATATCCTTTAGAAGAAATGGAGGTGGGGGTATATGCAGATTTACTGAACCAGATTGACAGATATTAAAGAATAATTATTGAAACTGATAATCGTCTAAGTGTATTTATAAAACGATCTTCCCTTTTTTTATGATAAATATTCTGATTGCAGATGATAGCATCTTAAAAGTAAGCCCTAGTTTGAAGAGCCCTTATGATTTTCCTCCAATTAAATATGACCGCCAATGGATATAACAAAAATAAAATACGCATGATTGAAACGGAGATATTGCATTATATATGGTCTACAATGGCAATTAACTATATGAAAGAAAGATAAAAATCATGGTCTGCACGATGATGAACATCTTCATAATAAAAAACTATAAAACTGTTACCATAGAAAAGGATTGCATTGTATATATATTAATATTACGTATATAAACTATTAACTGGACCCGGCGCATTGTTGTCGAAGAAGAAATAATTTTGGAAATATTGTTTTAAATTTAAAGTAACTGTTTTGTTTAATTAGGAATAATAGAAATAACAATATTTATTTTCGTATCAGAAACTCTTTTTTTTTTTACTTGATTACTCAAACGCTTTAGGGTAGGCAATATATTTTTTGCTTTGTTTTTCCGTGTTTAGAAGAAACGAATATATTTCTTCACTGTACGACTCATAAACATCCAGCATACAACTGGTAATGTGAAAAACATGAATTTTTTTTTTTTTAGTTTCAGCCCGCAACTTGAAATGATTGAACTTGAGCCTTGTTCATGTAAGTCGAATGGGGAACTACGTCGTTTGAAATCAAAAGGAATGTTGTGAAGTGAGCGCATCTCCAATCGACGTTCCTTTAAAGGTAGCTGTCACACTTCTTGCCTCATATTGGTCTTTTGATTCTAATACTAATGATCAGGTAGCATGTAAACATTGTCTTTCAGTACTTGCCTCATTTGGATCTTCAGACTTTGAAACACGTGAATTTGTAAACGATCTGCTTTATTGCTCTCTTGTCGTTACTCGTTTAAGATGCTCGAATGAACTTATTTCATTCGAGCATCTTAATGTTCATGTTGCGCTGTTAGATTTATTAAGTGGCAAACGTTTGGGAACATATTTTTTATGACGATACAATACAAAATATGTATTTGGACAATCAAAAAGTCATTTGTAGATTCACTTAATAAGTAGCAAAATTACTTTATGCATTATATATAATATACCGTGATCGTATCGATAATAATAATAATTTTATTTTGTGAGCGTGAGATAAATTGTCAATAACTGCAGTTTGCTGCAGACAAAATGACAAATCACCGAATGACAAAATCCTGTGTAGAAGAAAGTATTAGAAGAAATACTTTTAGAAAGTATTTTTGTTTTGATTTCACTCACACTGACTGACATCAATCATAATACTTTTATTTTGTTTGATATATATGCAATTAATTCCGAATAGGATGTGCCGTTTACTATTTGACTTTTATCAATTATGAGTTTTAAAATATAATCTTCTCAGAATTAATTACAAGCAATAGGTTTTACCAAGTTTCATTGCTATTGATTGAACTGTACACCAGAGCAAACGGTACGAGCAAGAAAAAATTCATTTGGATTAACGCATTCTTTTAGAATTGTAATGTTTGCAGTTCTTTGAGAATTGTAAGGGGTGAGACTATTCTTTTTAAAACTATCTGTGCTGATTTGTATAATATTCGTTCAGGATTCTCAAGATTAATGATAGAAAGGGTGGTTAAAAATTTTATTTTAAAATTGATTAAAGACAAAAATATATGTATGCATAAAATCGTTGATATGGTTGAATTAATAATTTTTTTAAGTTAAAATGGTGCAAAATTTTTTGTACTTTAATATTTCCGGAAAGTATTGAAAAAACGCTAAAATTCTATTAAATTTTTAATTCAGATTTCGAACCTATAGGATTGGCTTCTCTAAAACGTTCTCGCATACTCTCTAATAAAGCTATAGCCTCAAAAGGCGACTTACATAGCATTTACGTACAATAAATACGAAATATTAACCTCTAGCTTGAATTCAGCATCTTCATTTAATCGGTCGTGTCTTCTTGGTTAATTATTTGGAGATTAATTCTTGATTAATAGATGCAGTAAATATTTTATATATATATTAGATAATTGTGTTATGCCTGTAACTATTGTGCAAGTCCAAATAATAAGTTGTCGAATTTTTATCGCAATTGGATAGACGGTATGGCAGCGCATTAGAGATATGCAGACAAACATTCATTTTTATTTATATAGACGATTACATAACTTTACCATGTCTACAACCATCCCGTAAATGCAAGTAATAAGTATTCAAAGTTTTGTCCCAATCGGATGAGAGGTATGGCAGCGTATAAGAGACATACAGACAAACATTCATTAAAATATTTTCTTTTAAAATTGATAAATTTTGACAGAAAATATATTTATGCCATGGAATCGCTGACATGATTGAATTATACATCCATATATATATTATTACTATTACATTTTGTATAAAAAATGCTACCGAAAAGGATATATACTTATTGATTGATTAATATTTCGTGATAATTAAAATGTACAGAATATATTAATTTTTAATTGTGTCTTAAACCTCTTCAAAAAATTAGGAATCCATCGTCAAGATAAAAATATAACTGGATCTTAGTAAAATTATTTTACGCATGAATATAGAATAAATAACTATTATTCTGCATTCAACAATTAATGTGTCTTGAAAAATAATGATTGTAATAAGTATTTTATTATTAAAATATAAATACTTTTTTAATTTTTCTGCCTAGACTTCTGTTCTTTACTCTGAAAGTCACATAAAAGAAAGCTTGTCATTGCAACTATGCAATAATAAGTCTTAAAGAATAGATATGTGATTATCATTTAGAAAAATAAAATAAAATATTTGTTTAGCATTTTTTTTAAAATTTAGACAGAATTGCTTGTTAAAGCCGGTGTTGCTTTAGATTAAAATCCTTTCATGCTCAATATTCTGAAGGTAAAATCTACTTTTAAATAAAATATAATAATGTAAAAATATCTTTTATCATCTAAATAGTTTTTTTTAAATTTTAAATAGAGTATCAATTGAATCAGATGATTTTTAAAAATGATTTCGCTTATTATAGTTAAGTACAGTAAGTTTTCTTCTCCTGCTGAAGTCTGAGAAATATATGAACCTTTTGTGGCATTTAACTAAACATTTAGTTATTGAATAATAAAAAAAAAAACATAAAAACATGCCCGTAGTTCTTCCTGAGAAAATTGATTTCTTTACGGTTTGCTTTTAAAGTTTAATTTTTGAATTTGGCTAGTGCATTTTAGTAATTTCTTTTCTTTTTGTATGTAATGCTTTTCTTCAGCGTTTTAAAAAAAACATACAAATTTGCTTCAGACAGCTTCTTTCCTTGCTTCTGTAGAGTTTGATCAATTAACTTATGGTTGCTTTTAGGAAGTTACTACTTTATTTTCTTACTTTTATTTACTACTTTAAAACATAACAAAAATACCTCAAAATTATGCGTTAAAGGAAAAGGAAAATTAAAAGAAAATTCAGGTCAAACAATTCTAAATCTTTGCGTTTCCTAAGAGTTTTTCTTGTTTCAAACTCTACAGTATTATTTTTTTTAAATTAGTAAGAATTAAATAAAATGTTGTGCAAAATGAAATGTCTTTGGAGAGGTAAATTTTTGTACTATAAGATGGTGCAAAAACAATTTTTTCTGGTGTCACTGGACCGTGGTAAGGTCTCGGCTTCAGAGTAGGAAGGTTTGAGATTCGAAACCCGATTCCACTGAAGAACTGCCGTGTAAGTGGGTATGTTGTCCTTTAAATATGAAATCAAACGTTTTTCCTTTGAACTGATGTGGAGGTTTGGAAAATGGGTGCCAGTTCAAGTGCCGTCCTCGTCATGTGACCACGATTCAAAATTACGCCATCCGTCTCAAAATAGCAATAATACTGCTGAAAAAACAAGCCATTAATACATCGAAACTAAACTTCTGATGTCTGAGGGAAAATACAAGTTTCTCATTTATTTCTAACTAGCCGCCTTTGGCGACCAGCTGGTTCGCCATGAGTAATGCGTTCTGAAATTTTCAATTAAGTCACATATTCATTAGCCTTGAAGTAATTCTGGGCATTGAATGGCCTGAAATTAAAAATGTTTTTTTTTTCCATGATGCTGCTAAAATATTAAATACGTTTTTTTTAAAAAAGCGAAAAAGGAAAAAAAAATTGAATAAATGATTTAGATGCTGCAAACTATTATAGAAACCTTGGCTTTGCATTTATTTTTTTAGAAACTATCACATTTTATAATGGAAAAAAAATATTGAATTAATGATACAGATATTGCTAACGATTATAGAAATATGCCATTAAGTCGGGATTTCAATGCATATCCTGTCTAAATTCAATCACGTTTACCATAAATAAAGAAGATTTGTTGAATAAATGATTTAGATATTGCAAACGATTATAGAAACCTTGGCTTAGCATTTATTTTTTAAGAAAATATCACATTTTATGTTTCTTTTATTTTATCTAGTCACGTGCAAAAAGTATCATTTCTTTAGACTTGATTTACGATGATAGTTTTTTTTTTATTATTATTTGAGCTTCCGTCATTGTTTTCTTTCATTTTATTCAGTCACGTGCTAAAAAAAAACATGGTCAAAATATTTCTTTAAAAATTCGTTAAAAATAGAAGCTTTAGTTATACGTTAAAACACTGATACCATTAGAAAGCTAATTTTTTAATCTTTAAATTGATGTAAAAATCATGTTTTTGCGATAATATTTTCGGAAATTATAGCGGAAAAATCTCGAAATTTCGCTTAAATTTTAATTAATTCAAATTCTAATTAAAAATTCGAAAAAAGGGCTCCGAGGTGCACATTCCCATCCTCCAAGGTATACATGGACCAAACTTGGTAGCTGTAGGTCCAACGGTCTGACTTGTAGAGCGCCAACGCACACACATACACACATTGAGCTTTATTATAAGTATAGATTAATTGAATATTTAATTAATTTTGGATAGTTAGCAATATTTTTCTCTTATAATTAACAAGCACGCAATAGCTATTATGAAGGGGACATGTAACATACATACGTAGCTAAGATAACTTTTATTCTTATTAAAATAAATAAACCCTTTTTAATTTATAGAATTGTATTTTATAAACACAAGATTATGTATATCAATGTATGTATATATAAATAGATTAAACATTAATAATACATTTTATTGGAACTTGAAAAATTACAATCCATAAAAACTAAAATGGAATGAAACGTTTTCAGTCTCAACCACAACTAGCCTTAAAATCTAAGTTTTTAACAGTCTTGTAGCGTAGAAAATATAAATTTTTCACTCAGAGTAAAACTCAGTTTTCCAATTTTGCACTTAAACTGTCAAAAGTTGAAATATATATTAAGCTGTGAGCCTTAAATTTATTCGAAAAGTTTCATATTTCTATTTTGAGTTTGAAGATATTTGAAAAACCTGTCATCTGTTTTTGCTTCGGTTTGCTAATTCTTCATTTTATTATATTTTCTTTGTTTAATTTACTATATAAAACCCTTTTTTGCTTCTTGAAATCTAATCACATGTAAATCTTGCTATGTTTCATTAAAAGGAATTTAATGGCAGATCATATTCTTTTTTTTTGAAATATTTATTTGTGTTCCAGAAAATAAAATAATAATAATTTTAAATAGTATTCTTTGATGTTTACAAAACTAATTATTTTCGTAAGGTTTCCTTTTGAGTCTATTTTAAAATAAAAGATTCGAGTGAGTATAATTGGATTTAGCATAGAAAAAGAAAAATACCGCATTTAATTATTTTTGATAAAAAAAAAAAGATTTCATTTTATTCTTTGTTGTAAGTCTTCGAATTCCTCATCAGAAAATTCCTCAGAAAATATCGAATGTAAATAAAAAATATTTTATTTACATTAGAGGATTCCTCAAATAACAAGAAACAAAGTAAGTTTTTTTTTAGCCTTTTCTTAAATATCCTGTTAATATCTTTGGTTGTTTCTTTAATATTAAAGTATTTCATGAAGAAAGTAAAAGAATTAAATGTATATAATTTAATTTGTCCTTTAGGATGTATAAATTTCAGTTCTACTGAAACAGGGACGGAATTAAGTGTGCTTCTTCGCTTCCATAGTAATTGTAGCAATTAATAAATTTAGTTTATTTTATTATAAAAGTAGCAAAAGAAATTATATAGAGAATGCAATGCTTATTACTAAAAACTAGATTAAATTAAACAATGAATTCATGTGGTGACATCTTAATAAGTCAGTAACAGCCACTAGACATCAGCGTACGCTTTTGTGGAATGGATAAGTTACTTGACTTCAAACCCAAATATCGCAGGTTCGATCCTTGGTGGAATTCAACCTACACATTGGCGTAATTTCGCCAACAGCCTATCGCCACATTAAAAACATTACTAATTTTTTGTTTGAGAGTATAGATAATACCTGGAGTTGTCAATAATTTTTTTACCTCATATTTAATTTGTAGGAAGGATCCCTTAGTTACGAAATTTTATTTTTTCCAACTCTCTTCTGTAAGAAATAATTTGATGGTGTATTAATGAATTTTAGTTATTTTCAGAAGCCGGAATAATGTAGATTTGGAAGCTTCAATAGCATGAATTTCTGATTTTATAGTGCCTCTTCTTCTCAGAGGAATGTTTCTGGGTTTTTCAGTCCCCCCCCCCTCCCCATGATCTTTGCACTTAGATCCATAGACTTTTTTTTCTTCTTTTAAGAATCAATATTGGAATAAGATTCACCTTGACAATCATTTTCCGATGCGAGTTTCCAAATTCTTTTTATTGTTTTTCTTTGGCACTTCATTTGTTTTGAAATTGAACCTACTAATTAGCTATTTTTCGTTTCCTTTTGATTCATTAAGAACTGAAAAACTGCAATTCAATTAACGTTTGAAAATTATCTTTTCGCTCTTTTACAGTGGGTTGATATTCAACTGAAACAAGGGAATTGATTTTGATCAGTGGAATCTATAATTAATAATTAGCAATTATACTAATTAATAATTATAATATTATAAATCTATAATTGATTATTAAATATCTATAATTCTTAATAATTAAAAATAAACCTAAAAATTGAATACATATTAAAACAAATAACATATGTCATGGAACATAATTTACAGCTGCATTTATCAGTAATTCCTTGTGTTGGAATTCACTTGGTGGTATACATATGGGGGAGAAAGGAGATACTATCAGGCCTATCTTTAAAATGGCGTAAATTTCTGCCAATAACATTTTAAAAGAATACTATCTCATTTCATATTCGATGCATCACTGTAATGAAAAAAAAGAAAAGAAATTAAATATATGCAATTTTCTAATTTATCCAACCCTTCAAAATGCATAAGTTTCAGCAGAAGGCAATACCGAAGAATGCGAACATAATTGAGATCCGAATATAAATTAGATCAAATATTAATTAACAGCTCTGTTTTAAAATAGAATAATCTGCTATAAGTGACAAATTGGGGAAAGCATTAATTAAGCATTAAATTTTCAACAATAAATTATGTGCATGAAAATATAATTAATTACAAAATTTAATTTTGTTTGTAGCTAAAGCTGTTTAATTTTAGATTATATCCCCTGAACAGATTTTTCATGCACATAATTATTTGATTAATAGGAAATCTATACTTATAATATGTGTGCGTTGGCGCTCTACAGACCAGACCGTTGCACCTACAGCTACCAAATTTGGTACATGTATAACTTTGAAGTCGGGAATGTACACCTCAGAGCCCTTTTCATTGAAATTTTAATTAAAATTTGAATTAATTAAAAATTAAGCGAAATTTCGACGTATTTCCGCCATAACTTTTGAAATTATTATAGAACAAAATTAATTTTTACATCTTATTAAAGATGAAAAATTATTTTATTAGTGACATCAATATTTTAATCAACATATTAAATTCATATTTCTCATAATTCATATTTCTCATAATTCATTTTTTTTAAAAAAATTAATAATATTTCTCAACAATAAAAATAAAATTTAAGCTGCACGCGTACGTTACGAGTGAAATGAAAAAAAAAATTATCTTTCATCGATATGTTGCCATCAGATTGACAAAAACTCAAATAAGAAAATAGATAATTATTGCAAATTAACGTGTAAAAATGTAATTTTCAGCACTTGTCTGCATGAAATGAAATAATCTTTTCTAAAAAGAAAATGCAAAGACATTTTTTGTGACTTTTACGTTATTATTAATTAATTAAATATATAAATAAATTTAATTATTATTAATTAAATAATATTTAAGACAAACATGGTTTAATATGCATATTTTTCAGTTCAAGATCCAACGGCTAATTTGTAAAATTTTAATTATAGAAACGCATCTATAAAAAGGATCTAAATGAACTAAATAACTATTATAAATGCTTTAAAAAATGAAGAATATTTAGCTTTTAAATAAAAAAGAAATAAACTTCAATCAACTCAGTCTCTAAAACTGACTGATTTATGAATATTTGAAGATTACTATTCAATAAAAATGAGTAATTTTAAACCTCTTCATCGACCATTCCAAAGATGATACCCCAATCAACGCCCAGGATTTCTCAAAACTGACTGGCCTAAAAATAAAAATGGTGAATATTCTAAACATTTATATTCAAAACTTCATAAGTTGATAAAATTTAATAGCAGAATATAGAAGCCTTCATTTATTTATTTGAAAGTTGAAGTGTCAAGAATATTTTGTAGAGTATGATTCCTTAGAACTAAAAGACATAAAATTTAGACTCAATAATTTTTAATTATGTTTATAGACCATTATTAAAAAAATATTATCATTCGCATTATTTAAATACTTTTGAAAGTAAATCTAAAACCTGAATTTTATGAAGAATCCAAGTAATTTTTGTTGAATAATTCTTGAAATATTACATAAGTTATTGAAATTATTCATTGGTACACATAAGGATTCTCTTTAACTTTTATTTTTTAAAAATGCTCGGCCGATTTCGGCGATTTTTTTAATATCGGTTTGCAGTTTAGTCATTTCCACTTTAATTTAAAGGTGAAATTTTGCGAGAACTGACAGATAATTAGAGAGACATATGCGCTTAAGGCTTTTATAACTGCATGAGTGAATTATATGTCTATTAAAGTTTGAAGCTTAAAAATATTTTGATGAAGTAGCTATTAAAAGACGTTACATAAAGTATTTAATTGACAATGACGCTACATAAAATCTTTAACTGATAATTTTAAGTAGCAGTAAGATTGGCAAACCAGTTACTCAATAAAGGTGGCTAGTTAACAATAATTTAAGAAAAAAGTAAACGGGAGGAAAGGAAAAGAAAAATAATATGGATAAAACAAATAGAAAAAAATACTAAGATAGTAGTGTTCTTATGCAAGAACGAGTTTCTTATATAAGGAAACAAAAATGCATACATTCTGGAGATATAGCATATTATTAAAAATAAATAATATCTGTATCATATCATCATCTAAGAATAAATGTAATATGAAAAAAAGATAAGAATTTAAAATTTGTCTATATGTCTAATTATAACACAGTATGTTATTTCATCATGCCATTCCAAAAGGAGAGCAATAATTTTTTCCCCTACTAATATCTATTGGCACATATAAATCAGCTGAGAATTAAAGAACTAATCATTTATATTGAAACTGCTTTTTTGATAAAAGAAAGGCATATCCATTCTAGAATATCATATCAAAGTATAATTAAATTCTATTCTGTAAATTTTTTCATCTTTTTTCGAGAATTAGTTAAATTATTCATAATCAGTAATGGCTATTTTCTTGTTGACATATTAATTTATGCTACGTGGGATTGGAAAATAAATATACCTTTTAAAAATTTCCCTTTGAGCGTAAAAATGATATAAAAATAGCATGAAATTTATTATTCATAAGATTTTTTTTACATAAAAGAATGTCCTTATTACAAGATGTAAGAATTTTTTTAAAAAAATTCATCTGCAATAACTGAATTCAAAATTTAAAAAAGTTGCATAATTTAACTCCATAATATACCTTTAAGCTTCTCACATGTTTGTCCATAGGTATTATTTGCACCAAAATTTCATATTTTTAAATAATGAACCGAAATTAAGCTATTCGTAGACATCAATTTGTTGAAATCACAGACAGAACAGCATGGATTCCCGAAAGTTTTATAATCTCTAAGTTGAATCAAAATGACCAAGTATTTCTGTATCATATAATTCATAAATATAAAATGTGTCATATAATTAAATAGCAGGAGGTAAAAAACTTAGTATAAAAAAGTTTAAATTAGGCAGAACGATTTTAACGCGTTGATTGCTATGTGGCTTGCTTGTAATTTACTACCATGTAATTAATTCACACTTATTCTCTAATTCGATTACTCTTCAAAAATAATTAAGTGATGGCAAAGTAAAAGTTATATAATAAGATAACTGATATGAATCACAGGCGTAGATCAGGGCAGCGAAGAAGATATACATTATTTGAAATTCTAGAATCCTTTCAGCCAGGCGAACAGTTGAAAATTTTTTGTCATATTTAAATCAGAATCGAAAATTTGATTTGAAAGTATTGTGAGATTACAATAGTTCATGTTCTTTTGTGTTTTTGCTAGCCGTCTTTTTTGAACAGTTAAACTTCAAATAAGATAGCATTTCTTATATATATATCGAGCTTCATATTTCTTCTTATGGCTTCAAAAAATGTAAGAAGCCAAGAGTTTTCTGTATCACAATTGAGAAAGTTGGGTTTTATAAATGTTATATTAAAAAATCAAAGAATTTTTCATTTCTTATAAAAACAAATTTTAGTTATTCAGTGATTTTCTAAAAGCATTCACTCATGTATGTTTTAGGAAAGATGTAGTGGGTTGCACATGGATACAGATTAGCAATAGGCTATCGGTTTCGAAAGAAAATTTTTAATTGTACATGATGTTGAAAATTGTGACAAAGAGTAGAAAATTCAAATGTCCCATATTTCTGAAAATAATAATGATGTAAAGATATGTATTTCATGAAAACGAGCTATGGAGGGTTCAATTTTGGACACCAAACTTAATTACAATGTTCGATAAGAAACTTGAAATCAGAAGAACTCTTGCATTTCTTGATCGTATAATAATATTCACTTACAGAGTGAAAAAATGAAATATAAACAAAATATACAAAAAGAATTATTTTTAGCAAGCATTTCTTGACAAAACTGCAATACTGTCTTTGTAAATTTCTTAATAAATTTTTAGTTTAAGCTTTAAATAGCTATAATATATTTTTGATAATTATAATGATCAAAATGACAAGATTATGATAATGAATCAAGCAAATATTTTTCAATAAAAAATGAAATTCCTTGGTTTTTGTTTATTACCAACAGATGTTCTTAAAGAAAATATTTCGAGAATGAATTTAAGAATTCTAATTTTTTTGGAATTAACGTTATTTACTACCGATTTAATCAGACTCAAAAAATAAAACTGCTTCTTTTAATTAGAAAATGAAAACGATTTTTTGAAAGCTACTTTAAATTCTTAAACAAGTAGTGCTGGCTATTCAAGTGAAAAGAATTTGAGTCACAATTTTTTCGAAAAGTACTTTTTCAGATTTTAAAAACTTTTTAATGGTCCGAGTGGCTGAATTTCTAAAAGGAAAATCATGTTCCGGAAACTGTTGTTCAAGTCAAACGGTCTCTGGTATTGAGAAAAAGTTTTGAGCAAAGGATGATTTTCTGCATGCTATATGCATATATGAAAAATAAAAATAAACCAGTACTGAAATGTGGACGCATATTTAAAATAGTTTTTCACTTTCTCATATGCAAAGTATAGGAAGAAAATGTGTAGTAATCGTTAAAAAAATTCCATCTCGAGATTTTAATGGATCTCCACGCTGCAAATCGCACTGATTTCTTTTTTGTTTGTTTGTTATTATGTCTGTCTTTCTGTGAGCACGATAACTTAAAAACGCTTTGAAATAGATTAACAAATTTGATATACTGATTTTGTATTACATTTGTAGAGTTCTATCAAATTTTGAACCAAATCCATTCCAAGGTATTGACCTGCTGCCTGACTTGTTTGATCCGCTGCCCGAGTACAAGTGAACACATTAAATACAGAATGCAAAGAGCTAAACAAATAAAATTAGTGTGAAGATTTAGCAGCTAAAAGATGTATTCTCCTTTTTTGAACCAAATCTATCAACATATAAACCGATTATCCACCAGTATTTTTGCACAAATGTAAGCGCAATAATTAAAAAATTGAAAGCTTTAAGTAAAGTAAAATGCAAAATGAAATGAAACCTATTTATGAAACAAATTTAAATTAATATAACTAAGTAAACGAAACAAAAACGAAGCTAATTACGGAAACGAGACTAAAAATTGGAATCGAAACTAAAAATTATTTCGGATTCAAGCAAGTTTTAAATTTAAGAATTAAAAACCAATCATTGTATTTAGTGAGCGCTAATGCGACTGCTACTAAAATACAGACGAATCTAAATAAATTAACAAAATAAGCTTAGTAAGAAGGAATATAACATAATCAAAATTACAACAAATAGAAAAAGAATTCGGACAGAAGACTTTTTGAAGGGTCACCCTCAGGGAAGGATTCAAAATAAGGGATTTTTTCAGTGAGGAAGTCAGACAGCGTCCAACAGTATTGACCCTTCGTGATCCGAAAATTAAGGCGAAAGAGACGCACCAATCTTAACAGCAAAACGATAAAAACAAAGCAATGTTAAAAACATCACCAAATAATTCAAAATATATAAAATAAAACTACATAAAAATATTCAACCAAAAATTATACGATTCCACCCTAAACAGAAAGGGAAAGGCCATACCAGCAATAGGCGAAGAAATCTCACCATACCAACCTAATCGCTATTCGAATTTGAATACATTGTCAAGCAGAAAAAAAAAGATAAATGGGGGCTATGAGCGCCATCTATTTTATTTTTTTATCCAAATTTACTATCACAGTAATAGATAAATAAACAAATAATTTCTTCATAGTGTGTAAACATTATTATAAAGAACTATTAATTAAAGAATATAATTCTAATTTGACTTACAATTTAGTTAATACAGGTAAAAAGGAACTGGATGAAAGGATGTTAGCTTCCGCTAAAAGAAAACTAAAATTAAAACGTGCTCTTTAAAGTATCCCTGTTTGTTTCCAACAGAAAAATTTCATAAGAAAACCAATCAAATTTAGATTTGTAACCTGTAGTACAGGCAGTTACAATTACTACACTGGGAAACGTTTCTTTGAATACCTGAAAATTATACTAAATAAAACTGAAGATAAGGATAGTCTTGTTATTATTAGTAACAAAAATATTTTGGAATTTTTATAAGGTAACAAAATTTATAAAATTAATTCTTGTGACTTTGAAAATTTATACATCAACCTGTTCCATGAAAAATTAATAAATGTCTGTACTCTTATATGTGACGAATATTTAAATGAAGTTATCATTAGTAAAAATAACTGGCTGATTTTATGCAATTTTAATATTACCAAAAATTATGTTTTCAATGGTATTAATTTTTATAAACAAGTTAAAGGTATTCAAATGCCAACACCTTCTCAAGTGCTTTAGCTAATATTTTCCTGCATTATTACGAGAAAAAAATAAATAAAAATAACTTAATGAATGGTTGGAGATTTATTGAGGATTCAATTTTGATTAACAAACAGAATACTAATATTGTTACTAACTGCTATCCTAAAGAATTAATTTTAACAGAAACAAATAAAAATCATCTTGAAGCTACTTACCTGGATTTGAGGATCGAAATTGCTAATGATAAAACAATAGTCGGTATTTATGGTAAAAGAGACGAATTCAGATTTAATATAATTAAATTCTGTTATTAGTACTCTAATCTTAACTCTAAAATTTTCAAAAATTAATTTCCTCACAATTTAATAAAATTAAAACAAATTGTAATAACAACATTTCATTTATAAAAGCAACAAATAGTTTTATTAAAAATTTAACAAATGAAAACAATAATGATAATAACAATAATGATTTTTCCAAAAGCTACTGCAATATTAATATTTTAATTTTAAAACAAGAAATGATGAAATGTTAATTTTTATCTTTAAAATAAAATAAAATGGATGGCGCCCAGAACCTCCATTTATCTTTTTTTCTCTGCTTGACACTGTATTCAAATTCGAAAAAGCGATTGTGTTGGTACGGTGAGATTTCTTAGCCTGTAGCTCGTTCTTTCCCTTTTTATTTTTTAATTATTGTGTGGAATGTTTTAATTTTTGTTTAAATATTCTTATGTAGTTTAAAAAAAATATTTTTGTTTTATTTAGTGACTAGCCGCCTTTGGCGACCAGCTGGCTCACCATGAGTAATGCGTTCTAAAATTTCCAATTAAATCCCATATTCATTAGCCAAAATTTAAGAAATAGTTAAAGATAAAAGATTCAGTTATTAGTAGTTAAAGAGTCGGTAACTTTATTCGGAAAAACTTTTTGAGTTTAATGCTCTAATAATTTATCAATTATGCTTCCAAAATATTAAAAATGTTTTTTTCGGTGATATTGCCAAAATGTTAAAATGTTTTTTAAAGAAAGCGAAAAAGGGAAAAAATTATTGAATTAATGATACAGATATTGCAAACGATTATAGAAATATGCCATTAAGTCGGGATTTCAATGCATATCCTGTCTAAATTCAATCAGGTTTACTGTAAATAAAGATAATTTATGGAATTAATGATTTAAATATTGCAAACGATTTCTTAGAATCCTGTGCCTTGCATTTATTTTTTTCAGAAGATATCACATTTTATATTTATGTTATTTTATCCAGTCACGTGCGGAAAGTTGTATTTCATTAGATTTGATTTGCGATGATAGTTGTTGCTTTTTTATTTGAACTTCCGGCATTCTTTTATTTTATCCAGTCACGTGATAAAAACATAGTTAAAATATTTCTTTAAAAATTCGTTAAAAATAGAAGCTTACGTTATAAATTTAAAAAACTGATACCGTTAGAAAGCTAATTTTTTAATCTTTAAATTGATATAAAAATCATGTTTGTGCAATAATATTTTCGGAAGTTATAGCGGAAAAACGTCGAAATTTTGCTTAAATTTTAATTAATTCAAATTCTAAATAAAAATTCAAAAAAAGGGCTCCGAGGTACACATTTCCGACCTCCAAGGTATACATGTACCAAATTTGGTAGCTGTAAGTCCAACGGTCTGGCCTGTAGAGCGCCAAAACACACACACACGCACACACACATTGAGCTTTATTATAAGTATAGATGTTTTTAATGTTGCTTTATTTTTGTGGTTTTGCTGTTAAAATTGGAGTGTCTCTTTTGCCTTAATTTTCACGGGATTTTCTGGTCACTAGGAGTCAATACTGTTGGACACTGTCCGATTTACTCATAAAAAAAATCCCTTATTTTGAATCCTTGCGTCAGGGTGACCCTTGAAAAAGTCTTCAGGCCGGATTCTTTTTCTATTTGTTATAATTTTTATTATGTTGTATTCTTTCTTACTTAGCATATATATTCTGCAGTATAGCTTCTGATTTATCAATTTTTGTCGCATACCTAATTTTTCTCCCTAGTGGTGAATGAAAGAGAAATTAAATGTACAACAATTAGTCAATGAATTTAAAGTAACATTTATTTAACGAATTAAAATATTTAATTCTTAGAAGAGTTGCTTAACTATTATTTACTATAGGTACTGAAGAATTTGGAAGAAGGGAGGTAAAAAAGTAAAATATAATAAGTCTTATTGTAAAAATGTTTCCCTGGCGTCATCATTACCTTTTGGAAAATCGCATGAAATATCTATATTGTTTGTTAATATAATTTAAGGAGCCATGCACTTTATGTGATCCTAATCATATTTTCAGCATCAAACCAATTAGATTCTACCAAGTTCATGGCAATTATAACAACATTGGAGAGCAAAATAATAAGAATTAGAATAACAGGAATTATTTCTCAATAAATACTGTGTCAATCTCAGATATAATAGATATAAAAGCTACAAAAGGTACGGAATTTCTGAGTTATTTTCAGGAGAAACTTATTTGTATTTATATTTAACTCCAGCATTTTGTCATTTTTAGAATAAATAATTCATTAAAAAAATTAAGCATTGCTTTACCATTTTTTGAATAACGTCGAAAACAAATAAACAAACGTTGTTATTCATACTTCTTCTTGCATACAGCCGACCACCCCTCCACCACTGACACTCAACAAGTAGCATAATCAACTTTTCTACATCATCAAATTCTCTGTTGTGTGTTTGATAAACATGATTTATGGATGTTCCCTTTGATGTACAGGAAGATCATATTTTACTTACACTTTTAAACTTAAGGAAAATAAGTATTTGTCACTGTTTGATAAAAAGGATTATTATTTCAAAAGGTCATTTATAATATGTAAATAAGGACTTATAAATATTCATAAGCAAGAAATCTAAGCTAGAAATCTAATCCATGAATGATTAGTTCATGTTCTCGTTTATTTAGAATTGTTGACATCTTTTGGTTCTGGAAAGATTCCAAGTATTACAAGACGTCAGCAAAGACGGTAATTTAGAATTTTATGAGATTTGCTACTTTATGATAGTTCTAATGCAGCGAATAACATATAATTTATGAATAATAACAACACGTAAAGTGCCTTTTATGAATAGAAAAATGATATATCATTCTATATTTTTAAGAGGCGTCTATCAATATTTCAGTTATACGTTAAAATCTAAATGAATGAAAGTCATGCAATTTTTTATAAGAATGCACATGATTAAATGTTGGAAAATTTAAAAATATTAGATAATTTTAAACCATTTTTCAGTAAATGTTTTAATTTATTTATGGTAATATATGCAGTTAATTCATTCCTTTGTAAAATAATTGAAGAATTTTTTTGTTGCTATTCCTGGGCCATTGTTCAGGCATCTGTACAAATTTAAATATTATCTGTATAAAGTGAGATATTTATCTTGAGAACATTATCAGTTTAAAATTAGTTATAAAGTTTATTTTAAACTGATTTTTAGACGTTTTCCTTCAATGAGCATAAGCTACAAATATTAATGGAGTTTTGAAATTGATATATGTTTTCAATTAAGATAAATGTTACTGATGCTTACTTAATAAATAAATGAATAAGAAATGAATGATAATTAATTAATGAAACAAATTTATGAAATAAATAAAATTTACGAAATAAATAAAACTGATTTAAATTTATGAAATAAATTTAAATCCTTCCATTTTTGAGCATGTAAAATGCATTTTATTTTATTTTTCGTGAATTATTAATAATTGCTTTTTTATTGTTGTCGCACATAAGCATAATTTTTGAAACTTGAATCTTTTTTTGAACAAGAGAATGAGTAGCCATTAATTAACAAGACAAATTTTAAAACTTTTTCTATTATTGTAACATGTAAACTGATTGTACAAATCAATACTTAAAAATCAATGAGATGCTGGCGTAAAAACTAGGCACTTGAGCGTCCATTTTTAATAGTGACAAATAATACATTTAACACGTTACAAATTTTACCAGTCTTTCTTTTCATTCGTTATGAATTTCTCCAATATTTATCACTCTTTTTAATTAGTTCTCAACTTTCAGGGAAAAGGCAACCCTAACTCAAAAGAGTTAAATTAATTGTAAAACCGATAGGCAGAGGAAATGAGGATGGAACTATTTTCCTTTGGTAGTGTTATTTCCAGCGACCTTCTTCCATATTCTACTCCAAGATAAATATTTTAATTGTGATTCGACGGAAATTTTATTAGATAAATGATCATTCGGTATGCAAGATGTTAATATCACTCTCTTTCATCCCCCCACTCCACGAAGACAATTTCGATTCCATGGAAGAAGATTTCTTCATCAATGCTTGCTAAGTATGATTTTTGTTTTCTTTACTTTTAGCAAGTTTCACGCTTCGCCGGATCATTTTTCTGCCTTGAAAAATTAAATACGAAGATGAAAGGAACTAGAAAATAAATCCCCTGTCTGTAAATTCCAACCACGTAAAGTGGAGCAGATCGAGTAAATATTGGAGTCGATAATACAACACACATTTCTCAGTCTTTGGACCGTTAACTGACATCAACAGAAAAAGGAGGATAAATTTTTATTTTCTCCACAACCAACTATTACGAAGGAACATAAATAAAAAATTGCTGACGTAAAGGCTGCACTTTTGATGAATTGGTCTGTATTTTGAAAGTGATCAGAAAAGAGATTTGTGTGTTTCAAACAGAATATGGTCTTATATTCTTTTAAGAAGAATATATTCTTTTAAAAAGAACTCACTTAATATTTGACAACTTCATATATAAGCCAGTATATATATAAATTTATCTGTCAGACAAATTCATAAAATTTAATGAAATAATATGATAGGGGCCGCGGTGGTGAGGTCTCGGTTTTGGAATCGGAGGGTTTCAAGTTCGAGACTCGATTCCACCGAAGAACCGTCGTGTGAGAGAGTCTCTTGCACGTTAAATCTGTCAAGCCAAATGTCCTCCTGCTGGTGTGGTGTGGAGAGGTGGGTGCCACTTCAGGTGTCGTCTTCGTCACCTGATCTTGGTTCAAAATTACAAGGTCTGTCTCAAAATAGCCCTCGTGTTGCTTTAAACGGGACGTTAATATAACTAAACCAAACCAATATAATATTGTTACGGATTTCCTATGTTAATCCGTCAGGTTCGTTTTTTTTTTTTTACCTTGTATAGTGGGTATGTATAGTGTGAGAAGAGTTGAACACACAGTGATCAGTCTTTTAGTAAAAGACACAACACGAGACGAAGAACAGACGAGACGAACACGCAGCAGCACACGATAACAGTAACTCACAAGTAGTAACAATATCTGCAGTACTAGCTATAGTACTCGACGCTGCTTCCTCAATAGACTATAAGGCACACAGTTCAGTTCAGCAGACATATCTCGGTTCCTGATGGACGAATCGGGAAAATTCTCGATGTTTTGGGGTACTTTCCATTTTATCGCCAAATTCGTTGCCAAGTTGCCAAATAGTGGCCAAGTTTGTCGCCAAGCTCTGGGATTTTTTCTAGAACATCCACAGCATCCAGTAAAGAATACTGTAAATCATTCTTTCCAGTGAAGGAACCAATCATGCTGGGAAGCAGCATCACAGACACGTAACATTCGTAACAATATAACTGGACAAAAGTGGAGTTTTATGTATGAGGAGATTCAAAGACATATGAATATTCAATTTTTGAATGGATAGGTTGCATAATAGTTGTTTTATGACTCTTGTAACGTTCCCCCATTCCCATTACTGATAATTGGCATTTCAATAAGCTGTGTCACCCACCTGTTAAAACCCTCAATAGTTATATGCCTCCAGATTGCCAGATGGAAGAATCTTCTTCACCTGAGTGATCAGCGCATCTAGCCATTAGTGATGCCCAGCTGAAAAAACACATGTGGGTTTTCATCGTTTAAGAGACATTTATTGCACCTTCAAGGGAAAGGAGTGTCAAGCCATCTGGAATCTAAATTTTTTTTCCATTGTGAAGAGGCTATCATTAACACGTGTTCCAGAACAGCCAGTTGCGAGGACGTATCATTAACGGATTCCCATGATCACCAGGTAACCACTGAGGGGACATTTTCCTTAACAACGATTGGGCTATAGAGAGACCTAAGTGTACAAGTGTGAAATGAGAGGCGGAGATTGGATAGAAATAAAATGCAAGTTTGTTTTTTTGATAGAGAGGGGAGAGAGACTTCTTGGGTTGCGTACTACTGAATTATGCTCGACTAGTTGAAGTTCGGTGGATTCCTAGAGCTACCCCTGGAGTAGCTGTTGACTGGTGAATGACGCTCCACCCTTGAGTAGACGTGCTGACTAACAACCTGTTAGTTTTTTATGGGTTTTATCTCCGAACTTATGGATAACTTAATTCATGATAAACTTTCAACCTTCGGCTGTTGTGTAAATATCATCAACTTTTAAATGGTGTAAATATCAAATATTTTAATCTAGAGTCGAAAAATTGTTCTTATGTAAATATAAGGCTGTAATTAAACGAATTGTCTGAAATTCTACTATCTTATTTGATCGGTCAGGATCAAGGCATTGCACTCCTAACAAATTTCTTTGAATATTAAAATTTACTTTTATTGCAGACTTTAAATAGAATACAATTTAAAGCAATAATCAACGATTATTAAAAAATATGTGGAATATAAACTAAAAAAACTGCATGCATTCAAAAAGTAAATGAAATGCGTAATCACAAAACTTGCTAAAGCACATTACTGATTTTTTGTAAGGCAGACTAGAAAAACGTTTATAGCAATTGGGTGGTAAAGTAGCCACATGCAAGTTCATTAGAAAATTTATTTCTCTAGTTGACAAATAAATAAGTTTGTAAAAAATTACAAATCTCTGAATTATGAAATATTAGATTAATGCTTATTCTCCAACAAGTATAATTGGATCCTAAATGTTTCACTGCGTCCAATTGCTTGGCAATTTATAAAAACCTAAAACTCTATTTCAATACGATTGTATACAAATATGGATGTTACGCAATATGTAGTTATAATAGATTAGACGAATTTATATTCACAAATTTAAAAAAGACAGTGGAAGATATCTCCCCAAAACTTTCTGGCATACTCTTTAATAATGTAAAATCCCAAAGAATGCCTAGCATAGTACTGGCGAAATATTAACCTCGAAATATTTATCTTTGACTTGGATATTGAATTTTCTTTGATTAACATCTTACCTTCCTTGGCGAGATTTATTGGAGATTAATTAATCCTTGGCATGCAATCAATAGTATGAAAAATCGAATTTTTGTTTTAGATGCGTTTTTCCCAACCGAGTGAAATAAAAATTCGACATAAAACTACACTTATAGTCACAAAAGGTAAACCCAAATTTGATATATTTAAGTTATTCCATTTTTGTGTTATCGCATTTGCATGATTCTGGAAATACAGACGGACAAACTGTTAATCCACTATTTGGATTTCACTCAAACTTTGATATGTGCCTATGCTATAGATGTGAAATCTGTGTGCTGAATTTAATTTATCAAGCTTTTTTTTAGTTTTAGAGTCATCATGTTTACGTATATTCGAACAGCTGGATTTTTTCTGTACGGAGTTTGCTCAAAATTTGACGGAAATCTACGCATTTGATATACCAAAAAGACCGTATACCAAATTTCATACATTTATGTATCTTAAAGCGTTTTTGAATTATCTTTATCAGACACAAAAACGGGCATTTTCTTTCCAAAAAATCTGTTAAAAAACTCTGAGTGATCTGAAACGTGGAGATTCGTTAAAATTTCGACTTCGAATCTTTTGACGTTTACTATACTTTCTTTTTACTTTCTTATATTTATATTCATGAAATATTTATCCTTATATTATTATTATTTATATTTTACATCATCATCACTTATATGATAATTTTTTTATATTTATTACAATTTTATATATTTTATATTTATATTTATTTTCTACTTTCTCATATACTTAGAAAGTAAAAATTAACAGACTTAAGGAATAATAGCGGACTGTTTGTAAAAGGCAAATCAATTTCCAGTTGTAACTGCGATATTACAGTTATATATATATTGATTGAAAAATTCATAAAATTAAATTAAAGTTTCTATCTTTAATTAAAATTTTTTTTGTTTATTTTTTCTAAGAATAAAGTTTTTTTTTTCACTATCAATGTTAATAGCATCACATACTTCTAACTCAAAACACAAGGCAATGGAATTGGTAAAGGTAATTATTCTTGATTTCAAAAAATTTCCAATCAATTACAATTTGAAAACTTTTTCTCACTGCAAGCAGTACTTATTGCAGTTGTGAGTTAACATTCAAAGGATTATTATAATATTTGAAAAATATCTTCTAGCTCTGATTTCACAATAAATTTTAATAATCGAAATCGGTTCATTAATTATTTTCGTCGCTTGTGGCCAGACGCTACATTATCGACTAGGTTGATAACGTCATTATTGCTTTGATGCCGTAGTCCAACTCGTTCGAATTTGAAATCTTTTTCATCAATTTCTGCATAAGTGTTGCTTAATATATATTCAACGTCATCCAAATGTAGTAGTATAGTCGGCTTTAGATAGGCAAACTTTTCTACCAGATTCTATAGCTGTTAAAACCTTTCACGAATTTTTATAATTATTTTATCAAACGAAAAAAAACAAAAAACACTTCAATCTTTTTATGTGATAAGTTGGCCCCTTTGCATCACTCGTCAAAAATATGCTTTCTCCTTTTCTACATTTGAGGTTCGATAAAAATGCCAAGATCTTCAGACATAATGTTTTGCATAACTTATTGTGTTGGCTGTCGATTTCTCTATCACTGCCATATACATTACTTTGAAATTTTTGAGTTATTTGTATGCAAATATCTGCGTATTGTTCATTTCTTGTAGAATTGGTTGCCAGAGGTCCAAGCGAAAGAAAGAAAAATTCTTGAAGTAAAATTCCTGTATCTGTAACAAAACAAAACTCTGCAAGGTTTGAAAATGCAACCTATTTTTTTTATGGCCCTTTTCTTTGTAATATTCTTTACAAAGTTCTTTTTCATTTTTGTTTAAGAAAAAATAATGAAAATGTCAATAAATCTTCAATCAAGATTTTTTTTCAAACGATCAATAAATATCGCACTACCATTGCTTTTATTAGTTGATGTTTCATGCAGTAAAATTAGAGTTACTTAATTTTACTCTTTGGTAATATTACAAGAGAAATTAGTTTAAATGAACACACAGAGTATCAAAGGAGAAGTGTTTTTAATTTAATCAATTGAGTACATGATACAAATATCTACACACATTTTTCACAAACAAACATGGCACGTGTACGCACTTGTGTCCACATGGACGTAACGAAATTTATAATTACGTGAAAAATTCAAATATTTATATTAATTGCTTCTGACACAGTGTTTCTGAACCTTTTTTTATTTGCTCACCTCACTAGATAACATTGCTGTTTCATGTACCCTCAAAATTGTGTTCTTTTCTCATGTGTTCAATGCATCCGTCTATTAATGTATCTATCACTGCTCATTTCAGGATTCTAAAATTAAACTTTGGGCAGATTTTATTCGTCCAATGAGTGATACCAGTAAGATGAGCTCATTTCCAAAATCCTTTGTTCAGTCTCGATCTTGACGTCCGCCCCATTATTTGTATTGTCTTTTTACTCTCTCTTATTTTGGCGAAATCAACTTCTGACGCACGAGCAAAAACACTGTAGGTTTTTCGGATTTAAGAACTAACAAAACATTTTATTCGTGTAAGCCTAGGAATACGCATACTACAAATTGCGAAATGTTGTTCTGTTTTAGTACTTCAATAGCCACATGCATTTTTTTCCCTGCAGGATGGACGATGGGTTCCAAATTTGATTTGGCATATTACATTTTCGTTGTGGCTCTAATTGAATATTAATTCATTTTAACAAATGGGCATAACAACCCACATTCTTATTTGTACTAACGTTGAAATATTCTAAAAAAATCAATTACAGAAAAAAAATCCAATAAAATTTGACC
The DNA here is from genome assembly GCA_026543055.1 of Argiope trifasciata. Lineage (NCBI taxonomy): Eukaryota > Metazoa > Arthropoda > Arachnida > Araneae > Araneidae > Argiope > Argiope trifasciata. The sequence goes on from JAPMOQ010009202.1 coordinate 1,687,848, forward strand.
TATTATTTATTCTCGTCTTTATAATTTATCAAACAGAAATAAAAATTTTATAATACAATTGTATAGAATTTAAATGGCAATATCAGGCAATATTGCTACATTAATACTATCTACGGCAATGTTACTCATTTCGTAACCCAAAAACTTTGACATAACTTTATAGATATTCGTATATGAAACCCAAACAATTCTTTTGATAGTTTTGACTGAAAATATGTTGTAAGTAGTTGAAACTATCGGCTGATTTCTTAGAAGTGGCTGTTGAAAACAGTGAAATTCTTTCCATTATTCTATTGCAGTTGTAAGAGAAAAAATGGTTTAAACCAAGCAAAGTGCAATGAGACTTTTTTATTGCGACAATATCTCAGAAATTAAGGATTGAAAATTGATTTTCCTTCCACTCCCAATTGTCACGTCAACTTAGATTACTTTTTTTATATTTAAAAGCGACATGTTATTGGAAAACTTTCATTATTCATATTCCTTTCCATCCTAATGAAATTTTCTTCGCTTTCTGACCTCTGGCAGAATTTTTTTTCAAGATGTGTGTTTTCTCAAACCTCCAAGGATTCCTTTATCCTATGTTTAGAAATTAAAAAGTGTTAAATGCATTGAAAATTAGAATAGTAATAGATGGTAGTATTTCTGAAATGAATCTTTCAGCTTCTCAGATTAAAAAAAAACGATGTCAAGATTTCGATTAATTTAACTATCAAATTTGTACTCTTATCAATTCGAATACGATATTAATATCATATTAGACATTCTAGAATCGAAAAAATATCATTCTGGAATTTTATTTTTGATTCTGTCTTTGTGGACAAGTCACTATACAAATGGAACAAAAAATAGATAGAAATTAAAAAGGGAAGTCTCTGTGCCATAATTGTTGATTAGTAGGAAATTTTGAAATGAATCCATCTATGAGCATAGATGTTTTTGAAAAATATTTATTCAATATTTTTGTTTGTTTTATAAGTAAAGTGCACAAAAGAATCACATTCACAAAATGCTTTAGATGGGCATATTGTCATTCACATTGAATAAAATAATGCATATATTTTTAATAATATTATCTATTTATATGTGTCATTTTTATTTTCTGTTTTAATGTCATTCAATCTATTGAAAAATTTATTCATGCTTACTCACTATAAATTTAGAATGTGTAAATATTTAAAAACCACAAATCAAAATTCAGAAAATAAATAAAAGAAACAGAAAATATCCTGGAATGAACAACTGAATTGTCTTGGATAATGAATTCTTCGAAATTGTACATAAGTTTGTCTAATCACATCTATATCTTTTTTTATTTGCAGAAATATTGAAAAAGTATATAAATATTTAAAACATTTCAAACTTACAGCTAAAAAAATAAAATTGTAAACAGATTTCGTTTCCGTTTCCAAACATTTAATACTAAACGCAATAACAACTGCATTTACAACAGCAGTATTGCTTAGTTTAATATAGAGTCATGGTTTGTGCGCTGAACTCTGGATTCTGGCTGCCGACAGCTCCGTAGCATAATACGTGAGCGAACCTTATCGAGACTAGTTATATTTAATTTTCTGACTTCAAGGCATTATCACAATTTTTTCACTCTGCCGGTTTACGTGACCTGGCATATTAATTCGATTTAGTATAAACCCTTTTTTTCACCAAAAATGCATCAACCTTTCTTTTTTCGGCAGGTTATAAAGGCCGTCACAATGTTCATTATAGAACCGTCCAGAAATATTATACTGAATAGAAAGTCAGATTTGGATTTTTTCGTTACAGGATGCACTGCGAATCAAAAGGTAAATTTGATACCAACTAATGCTAAGAAATATTTAGCACTCAAATGAAATTATGGCAGTCATAAAGAATTCGAGAAGGCCATATGAGAGCATTGCTTTCTTTAAATTCATTAACGATAATAGAAAATAAATAAAAATTCGTATACCCAGTTAATATTTTGTTTCGACAAATTATTGAAGGAATTCAGGAACTGAATAATCATCTTTTAAATTCCTTACATCGTTGAGAACTGACTGGCGATAATAGAATGTTTAATTTACATTGTTCTAAGAACAATTATTTAATTTATAATTAGTATCTCTAATTTAAAGATGAGCTTCAAAAGTTCAGAGTTAGTATCCGAATTTCGCTAAATTGAAACCCAATTTCAATAATAGATTCTTTACATGTAATACTATGATACGAAATTATTTTGTATTGATTCAAACGTTTTTTTGTAATCTCAACAATGCAAGTGTTGTCTTCTTTTGCATTACCTGCATAGCATAAAAAAAAGGAATTAAAATTATGTTAAACTGATAGAAAATAAATAGCCTGCTGTACTTTCAAATTAAATATTTCAATATTTTTTTCCAGTTCCATATATTTATTTATTAATTGTTTTTAGGTTTTAAGCTGTTATCAATTGTAGATTTATGTTTAAGTATGGATGGATAGGAGTTTTTGTTTTTGTTTTTGTAATTATTACTGTTGCACTTATATGTAACATAACAAAACAAAAATACCAACACATATGTGAATTGTCGATGCATTTAATGCCTTTTACTCACGATTTCAATTATTATTATATCTGGTACTTTTATCTTCAATATGAATAATCAATAAAAAATAAAATTAATTTTGTTCTTTGTCAAACAATAGGAGTATTATATCTTTAAAGAGCAAAGTTACATGCGTCAATTTTTCTACTATTAAAATATAAATTTAAAAAGTTGTAAGAAATTAAAATCTAAATTTAAAAAGTTGTAAGAAATTAAAATCTAAACTTAAAAAGTTGTAAGAAATTAAAATCTAAATTTAAAAAGTTATAAGAAACTGCTTTGTGATTGGAAAATGCGATTTATCAAATTATTAACAATGTGTAACTTGTAAGAAAACCGTGCTAATTCTATTGCTCAGAACTCAGAAAGAATATAAAGGATTATAATATCATAATTTTTACATGTAACTATAATAATAATAATAAGCTATTATAGTATAAATTTCATCCTTATCCCTGTAAATGCAGCATTTTCAAGAAATTAAGACTTGAAATTATTATTCACGCATTTTCTCCGTCAACATTTGTAATTAACATCTGAAGTTTTTGCAACTTTAAGAACTACGGCTCTTCAGATATAACTGTTTATTGGATTAGTGTTTTCATTTCGTAAGCTACATGAAGATTTTTTTTGACGTATATCATGAATTTTAGTATGGCTCAATGTATTAGCCGTACCTAAAATGATATAACATCTAAACTTCCCACCCAATAAAAAGAGATTTGTCTGAATCCTTTTATTTTACAAAGCAACAGATATTCGCTGATATCAGCCTCGAAAAATCTGCCTAGCCGCTGTCACTAGTCCATTCTTCTTAATACAGCTGATTTATAAAGAGGTATAATTGACTGTTAAGCAATAACAATAGAAGGTTTTATAAGTCATCTGTAACAGAATAGTATGGAGTTATTTTAAGTTTTGTTAGAGACAATTGCATGTTTACTATGTGTGACCCCTTAGATGGGGCCGTGTTCTTTCATTCTGAACGCTGCACATAAATAATTGACCTTAGGGGAATCATGCATGTGTTGTACTTTGAATTTGTGATTTTCTTCTCCTAAAAAGGGAATAATGTGTTTGTGTATCTTCCCACTGACAACTGTGCTTCAATGCTGTTACATCAATGAAAATTAAGTGATCGGCAAAATCATTATTTCAAAACAAAGCTGTATAGTGGCATAAAATTCAAAGCGCATTTGTCTCTGCAAGTCTTTCAGATATTGCAATATCTGCACTTCTAATGGAAACAATTTTCAGCTTCTTTCTCAAAATTCTTTACCTGGTGGATTGAGAAATCTGCACTTCATGCCTCTCTCTCTCTGGTTTGATTTTTCTTTCTTTCTTTGAATGATGACTTCTTACGATACAATCAATCTTTCAGGATTTACACCTTTGCCCAAACAGTCCATAATTTTAAATTTTTCATGGCATTGATTGATAGATTTTAAAATTGAAAAACTCAAAAAGCCTTCTCTATTGCAGACGGCACCATTTCAATTAAATAGTCACACGATTCACATATTACTGCCTAGGTGACTTCTGAAAAGGCCTGGGCAGAAACTTTTAAGAATATATCTACTTTAAGATCCATTGAGGTGGTTCGTGGCTTTGACTATTATTGTTTTACAGCATCTGGAAACCGTATATATATATTTAATGAATCTCTCTGTATTTTTTATCAATTCAGAATATTGGACTTTCATAAAGACCGTTGCTTTTACTTTGAAATAATTTATTTTGGCAAGTCACATTTAAAAGTATTTTTATGTAAAATGTGTTATTGTGCATGAAATATTGATTACCTGTGAAGCCATATGTTGCTTATAATAATGTAATTTAAATTCATTTTCCGTTATGTAGTTAAAATAATGCTTGATCTATTATTGTTTTTCTTTGAAGTTTTGAAACAGTGAATTGTGATTCTCATCTTATTAGAAAAATATAGTACATATAAAATATTCATAAAATATTAGTAATTGAAAATTTACACAAATATTTGTGAAGGACACCCTATTTTATTCACGAAGTAAATATTTTTGAAACAAAATATGAAAAATCTTCAGAATTTAAAACTGCTAAAACAACGAAAAATTAAAGCGTACCCAAGTATTTTTTACAAAAGAGGTTTCTTCCTAAACTTTTAATTGAAACAATATTTATAATATTAAATTTATGAAAATATTTTTTCTCTCATGAAACTTGAATGAATTTTTTAGATTTCTAAAATAATGAAGCAAGCTTATTTTGAAAAATGTAAAATTTTAATTTTTTTAGGGATATATGAATTTTCTTGATGGAAAAGTGAAATATTTTTTTTTAAATATTAATTTTTATTACAAAACAAAACACTTAAGTAAATATAATTATTGGTGCAAGTGTTTTTTTTCAACAATGATAATTTATATTTTTGTTAGTGAACAAATCAATGTTCTAAAAAAGCTCGATCGCATCATTTAAACCTCTTTACTTTGTTTATTCGAAAAAGACCTCCAAACAAACGAGGCATAGTGAGTGTAAAAAAAAAAACAGCAAAAAAACGTTAGAAAACGAGTTTAGCGAAACATGTTTGAACAATGTTAGTATTAGAAACAAAAAAAAGCAATGGCAGCTTCATTCAGTTTATTTACTTTCAGGAAGCAAAACAGATTGTTGAAATTTTTCATTCAACTACCTTTTCGTTGTTTAGATTACAGTTTAAAAGGTTTTGAATAAAGAGATAAAAAGAAGACAAATTAACTTTTAAAATGATACTGCGGCAAACAAAAGAGATTAAAGAATACTACCGAGAGAAAACAGAAAATTATCAAGCTGCTTTTAAGAGTATGCACTGAATAGGTACTAAGCTGTAATTTGTTTAATTGTAAGGGAGGTAAAATAATGTTTTTTTTAACAATCCCATTTTTAGGTGGGGATTTTTTTCTGGACTATTTTATAGAAATAAAATTGTGTAGTAAGATAAGAAAATTTTGTGGATTTCAAAAAGTAATAAAGCAAGATTATTTTGAAAAATATCAGATTTTAATTTTTTAGGAAGTGATATATATATATATATATACAGATACCGTGAATACGGAATGGCCATTTATATGGGATTATAGGGGATAAGTTCCTAGGTGACAAAATAAAAAAAAATTAAATATATAAAAAATCAATTTAATTGACGTTTTTGAACATTTTGATTAATTATCTAAAGGCTTAGGCAATGGTTTGAAGAATTTTGTAATTTTCTCTTGCTTTGCAGTTTTTAAAAGCTCCTTCGATTCAGACTGACACGCAGCAGTCGCAATAGCAATTTGCCTCTAAGAAATAAGACTTCGTTCCATAGACGTTCATAAAGAAATCGCAAAGCTCATTTGCCATTCTTAAACCTTCACTAAGATTTTTCAAATTAAATGTCGTGTTTCCAGTGCCTGTTGAAGCCTCTTCTTCAATGGGTTGTGAATTTAACATTTCCTCCAAGTCGGTTTCATTCAAATCTTCATCTTACGATTCTAGCAATTCCTGAATGTCACTTGATTCTATCTGTTCGAGCCCATCTCGCCCTATTCCATTCGCGATTTCGGCAATGTTTACAGTCAAAGTTTAAATTTGCACAGATTCTTCGTCAGTTTCCGTAATCAGAGCAGGCCAGTTTTTTTCCAGCATGACTTCAATGTGTGCGGCTTCAGTTCTTCCAAAGATTCTTTTATGTTTACGATTCATTTTGCAATGTCAAATTTCTTCCAGCATTCGATAACATTCATATCAGGGTTACGTTTCCTAATTTGAAGGTTAGTCTAATGTGATAGGGCTTAAAGGCCTGGATTATTTCTTGGTCCATAGGTTGAAGCAAAGCCGTCGTGTTGGGAGGTAAAAATGTCCCTTTTATATTTGAATGCATAGTTTCAAGTTCGCTAGGATGACCTGGTGCATTAGCCAAAACTAGAAGGGCTTTGAAGTCTGAATTCTGTTTTTTTTTAGTAAGTTTTAACTTCAGAAACAAAACAATTCTGGAACCAATCACAAAAAATAGCACTTGTAAGCCACGCTTTCTTATTAGCACGCCAAAACATTGGCAGCTTGAATAAAAAAATTTCTAGCCGCGAATATAGGAATTGGGTCATTTTAAAAAGAAAAAAAATTCCCTATAAAGATATGAATGTCCAAAAGTTAAAAAAAAATTTCTCTCATTTAGAAAATTAGAAAAAACATTTATTGTTGCTTTCTTTTCAATATAATATTTTTATCTATTTAAAGAAAATTTTAAATCGAATTTTATAAATTATTTATTATAATATTTTATTGTTATTATTAAATCAAATTTATTTTATTGTTTAATCAAATCATTCAATCGCATATATATATTTAAATTTAAAGCTGAAATATAAGTTGTATTATAAGTCATTGACTATATGCACAGTAATCCAAAATCGACAGATTCCATTAATTTTATATTTTCCATCTTATGAAACAATAAAATGTATTCTTTATGAGCAATTTTTGAAATTTTAAATAAATGCATTTCATAATAACAGTTGCATTACTCTATTTTTGGATATCTTTTGGATAACAGATGGCGATGCATAATTAGATACGCATCTCATGGTGCAATGTTATTGTACATATAATGAGTTGAAATGTTGTACTATTAAGAGGTACACGCGTTAATGTCTTGTCTTTCTGCGTCTATATTTGTTTTGTGTGAAATGCCATCATTAAAAAAAAAATGTTCCCGAAAACATACGCCCTCGTGCTTCCACTGCACTGATCAGGATTATTTCCTTCATTCCACCATTTTGGCTTGAGAATAAAAACACAGAGCAAACGCCGGATATCCTTTAGTATTTATTTAGTATCCTTTAGTATTGAATGTTGATTAATGAATGAAAAAATAAAATTAAAGTAAGATTTCATTGAAGAAAAAGTCCTGTTTATCTGTAAACAAGACATGAAAGGTACATCTGCTTAAAGTCTATTTACAGAATAAAACCGGGGAAAAAGTGGCTAGGGGGCAATCGGAAATTTGATAAATAATTTGTAATTTTTATATTAAGATCCGATATCAAAATTCATCCTCTAACAAGTTACACTTTTGAATTAAAACTTTCAAGTACACAAGAATAAAGAAGTATAATGGAATAATTTTTATGGGCTTACGGTTAGAGAAAGGGTTTTTATAGACTATTTCCATCAGAAATTTGAAATCGCAATTTTATATGTGATTGTAATAACTTCCTTTTTTTACTATTTCGTAAACAAGAACTCTTTAAAACAATGTATAAAACTGTAAATATTACAAATTAATGCAATTTTAGTAAAATATTTATGATATTTTAAAGTTTCATCAGCATGTTTTAAAATGTGTAATAGCTTTCGGAAAGAACATTGTTATTCAAGAAGGTATTTATTTTTTACTTCTAATTGTTTAATTAGCATAAAGATCTCTTTTGAAAATTTGATACGAGAAACTATTCTCAGGAGGGAAAATGCTTAGTTCAGATTATTTATTTCTTACTAGCCGACTTTAGCGACCAGCTGGTTCGCCATAAGTAATGCGTTCTAAAATTTTCAATTAAATCACATATTCATTAGACTGGAAGTAATTCCGGGCATTGATTGGCCAGAAATTAATATTTACTTTAAGATGATGGACGGAAAGTTCTAAAAGAATGCATTTTCCAAATAATATTCTTTAATTTTATAAATCAGTCAATTTTAATTATTGATTTAGAATACTGATTGATGAAGCAACTTTTATTTAAAATATTAATAAAAAATATTTTGTATAATATGGCTCACAGAGCAAAGTATGAAGAAATCTAAAACTCATAATTCATCAATGCATAATTAGATTCAAGCCACTTAAAATGCAATTATTTACTTTATTTAGACTAAGCTAACAGTACTAAACAATATTTATGCCTATGACTAATATTTTACAAAATGGCCATGGGCCGGAATTTGAATGCATATCCTGTATAAATTAAATCTGGTTTATCGTAAATAAAGAAGATTTATTGAATTATAGATATTGCAAACGATCATAGAATCCTTTGCTTTGCATTTTTTAAAGAAAATATAAAATTTTATATTTCTTTTATTTTATCCCGACACGTGCTAAAAGTTGCATTTCTTTAGATTTATTTGAGATGATAGTTTTTTTTATTTGAACTTTCGTCATTATTTTCCTTTTTTTATCCGGTCACGTACTAAAAAAACATGGTTAAAATTTTTCTTTAAAAATTCGTTAAAAATAGAAGCATAAGTTATAGATTAAAACTTTGATACTATTAGAAAGCTAATTTTTTAATCTTTAAATTGATGTGAAAATCATGTTTGTGCAATAATATTTTCGAAAAGTTTAGCGGAAAAAAGTCGAAATTTCAAAAAAAATTCTAATTAATTCAAATTCTAATTAAAAATTTGAAAAAAGGGCTCCGAGGTGCACATTCCCGACCTCCAAGGTATACATGCACCAAATTTGGTAGCTGTAAGTCCAACGGTATGGCCTGTAGAGTGCCAACACACACACACACACACATTGAGCTTTATTGTAAGTATAGATATAGATGAAAATATGTAAGAATGTACATATTATTTTTGTTTGTATTTGCACAAATACGAATAAGTAAGAATTTTAAGAATTCCCGGTTAGCAAATTCTTATAAGTTTGTTGGAAATTAAATTGAACTATATACAGAGTGATTATAATTAAGGTAGTAATTTCAAAAGAGTTAATAAAAAAAAAGAACCTCAGATCAGAATGATCTGATATTTCATATGAGTGTAAGTGAAGAAATGAGAGCTTCTTTTGCGAAAAAAAAAGTACTACAAAAGTTGGTTGATAGATGATATTATACTAGTTATAATACTCTAAAAACTGTTGCATTAAAATATATTTTAATTAAAAGATGTTATAAAAAGGCCACACATGACACTTATGACAAAAAGAAGAGAAATATATAATGTCTGTCTTATTTTGCGCCTTAGGAGATAGTCATAATTCCATCATTGAGGGATCAAACTTTGCTTTACAAGAACAGTAATTATGCGACAATTGCATTGAAGAAATTCCGGATATACATTAAAGAGGTTAACAAGCGAGTGGCATCCGATTCGGTCTGAAGATGACTGCTAAATTCAAAGAAATATAACTTTTACTTGAAATAGGATAAAGCAAGGTAAGCAATTGTTTTGACGTAATAGCAACGCAGTAAGCATTAAGCGGTATTTTATGTTAAAGAGTTACTTCCTGCTGCATTGCCAAAACTAGAGGCTTTCGTCCTGTAGATTTTTGCTCAAATGTAAGTGGGTAATGAGCAGAAGAATTTGTGGACAGAAGTCCATAGCGATCTCAATAATTCTGTCAGTATTTGAAATTGCAGAATATGGGCAAGAGAGAATCCATTCCAAATTGCCTCTTCATTTCCAAAAAGTCATTGTGTGGCATAAATTTACACAGCATTTATTGTGGATCCTATCATTGAGAAGATTGAGTTTTGTACAATCGATGGCACATGTTATGCATCTCTTTTGTTCAACCAGCTTTTTGCAGCACAACAACAGTACAGATCTGTAGATACCACAATTTTTATGCTAGATGGCATATCGCCTCACAGGAAGTGCAGGAATTGTTGAATCGGTATTTTCCAAAAGACGTAATTAATCACTCCATTTCTGAGCAATTTAGCCACCACGATAATCTTCTGAAACCTTGCCACTTCTATCTGTGCGGTTGTCTAGAAAATACTGTGTACGGTATGAATTTAGGTGAACTGAAAATATATATTATGCAATGCATTTGCAATGTCATCAACGAAACATTCCGATCTCTTGTAAAACATGGTGTTTAGTGCTTTCAGTTTGTAGGAGAAACGATGGGTAACAAGTCGAATTTTCCTTAAGTAAGTCATCATTGATTTCCTTTTCTTAATGATTTCACCAATTTTAGATTTTTATACGATTTTTGACATAGGGGGACTTAAAAGCCGAGTTTAATTATTTTTTTTATCCATTGTGACATCACTTTGTTGTAGTAGATGAGTGCCACAATAATGTCGCATCTTTTAATTAGCATCTTGTTGCGAGTAAAGCATCATCTATCATTCAATGTTCGAATACATTTTTTTTCTCAAAATAAAATCTCACCGCTCATGTCAGATTATTCCGAACAGTGGTTCTATTCTTGCAGCTTTTTCATGTTATAAAAAGATAGCAAATATTAAAGTAATTTATTCAGAACCAGCTTTTACATCAAAAAAGTTATAATTTAAGTAAAAGTTTTCTATAAAAACAAAAAATAAGATTTTGAAATAATTTCATTATCTTCTGAATCATCATTGTTTTATGTTATTTAAAACAGAATTAAGAATGGATTTTCGACATTATAGTAAAAATAGTTTTGATAATTAATTTCAGAATCAAAGAAAGTAGTTTGGATTTTTAGGGAAATTCTAACTTTGATATTAAAGAATAAATTCCTAAAACCAAGGAAAAAAATTGCCGATGCCTTTTGTAAAATCTTAATTTAATTATTTTTGGTTGATATATTGTACATCATATCAGAAAGGAAAAAAAAAACTATTGAATGAGATAAATTTAGAAAATCAAGCAAATGAAATGAATAAAAATTAACATCTAAATTTCTATTTTTGTTTTAAAGTACAACATTTAATATTGTAAGTACATTATTTATTTCAGCATACCAACGAAAAGAAGATTATGGAAACATGTATGATTTTTTCATAAAAGTCAAAAGTTTGGGAAAAGCTTATAACCGTTTGAAAAGTACTGGATTTCACTAATAGAAACAATAATCTAACAAAAAATATACTTGCCTTTGATAATATGAATCATACTTCGAAACAAAAAGTTTGACTTTCGCATAATAAGGCAATTTTCAGTCAAATTTCATTTTCAAAAGTTAAAAAAAAAAAAAAAAAAACTGAATTTTTTCGCAAAAAATCAAACAAAATTTGCTTACTTTTAATTATTTTAATCCTTTTAAAGATGTACCATTTTAAACTCGCATGAGAAAAAATTCAATTTCTGCCAAAGAAATTTTTTAACGTTCGTTTAAATCCTTCTAAATCAAATGAAGAGTTGAAAGAGAGACCCAACGCATTCAGATGGGGAATATATAGGTCACGTTTCTGCCCCAGTTCTTCGCCGATCTTTAAAAAGGATCGCATTAAACCTGATATTCTGCCAGATGCTCCATGAGAACCGGACACTTCAACTGACCGATCGGCCCAAAAGAAATATAATTCTTTTCACCTGCGGTCTATTTATTTCCTCTGAAAAATTATATTCGTTTGAAGAGTCATATCTATATTTATGAATAAACAAAAGCATATTCGCAAAACTAAATAATTGCAGTAAACCGAAAAGTAGCGTGACAGAATCCTGGATATTTTGATTTTTTTTTAATGCTATTATGATGTCTAGCATTCAAGTAAGGAAGAATGCAATGCAGGATAATAACTTTCATATCATGATTGATATTATTAAACGTTTCTTATATTTTTAGTCTTCTTATATGATATTTCAACATTTCCTTTGCTTTATAGCATTTTAAAAGCACCGCATAAAAATAAACCATTTTAAGAAATAATGTTAGGATTACTTCTCACTTTGATTTAAAAATAATTAAACGGAAACATAGTTGAAATGAAATTTGCAACGATTAATCTTAATTCAGTACGATTCATTTTTTAAGAGATAAAATATGATTTTCTTTGTGAAAAAATAATTATTAACTTCTCACCATAATGCTGGTACATTCATCAACAAAAATAGCAGGATGAACTTAGCTATTTATCATCGCATATTTTAAAACTAGTATCGATGTATATGGCCAAAGGGGATAGGTTTGTTAAGATAGATATCTTACTTATCTGAGCTAATAAATAAATCCAAATATTCAGTAACTTTGAAATTTTCTCATTACGTTCATCAATTTCCCGCAACTTAATACATTGCTTGTAACTAAAATGCCTCTAAAAAATTTATGAACATTAGATGAAAAATTTCGAGTTCAAAAACGTTAAATGAATTATAAAATGTTTTGGAGATATCTCGGAAATTATGATATATTTCTTAATTTTTTTATTCATTTAAAAAAGTTTTTTTACCCAAGTAAATGACATAAATATTTTAAATTTTTATATATAATAAAATAAAATAAATTGACATAATATAAATTGACATAAATATCTTTTACAAATTTTCAAACAGGGCTATAATGAAAAATGAATTATAATGTAATAAAATTTTTTACGAGAACAAAGTTAAGACATTAAAATGTTGAATTCTTAAAATTTACCTCCATATCTGAATAGATTTTGGAATATTTTGAGATCCTCATTCTTGATTGGAAATGTTGTCTACTTGTTGAAGAATTTATTGCATTAAATCTAATTGTTTGTGTTGATTTGCTAACATGATACTAGGCTTTTCACTACTTGGATTGGATAACTTGCAGATCAGATGATTTTTAAGTAAAGTAGAATTTCCTTTCGTATCAAAAATAAATGTACCTACTCAGTTGATATAAAAGATATAGAATATCAAGAATTTATTTTTAAAAGAAAGAATATTTATGTTACTGAGTTGTGATTTTTAAAGAATACTCATACTTTATTGTCTTTCTTTTTAAGATTAAATAACCAGTGGTTAAATGTGCAAGTAATAAATATTTTAGTAATTAAAGTAAAATGCAAATGTGAGCTCTATAGTTTAGATTTCGTTGGACATAAGGTTTTCAAATAAGTTCTATAAAAACAGCTTTATTTATGAATGGCAATCATATATTAATTTCGGTCTTTCATATGGAAAAGCCTTTTTTACTGAGGAATCGAAACGAATTCTATCTTATATTTATTTATGATATTCTATTGGCTGAAATTACTATCTTATCTATGGTTTAAACACTATTTTATATTTTTCATGAAATGTATAATTTTAGGTGATCTAGCTGAAGGAAATTAAATTTTTAAATCTAAACTAAACAACGATAAACCAATCACCACAAAAACTGAATTAAATAAAAGCTTTTGGCATTTAATATATCACAACAATAACAGTATGGACCTAATTACATTTGCAGACAATCACATTTTAGAAAACTTGCACATAGATATCCAGAAGTGGTGTCCATCGAAGCCTAAATTGAATTCCCGATTTTATGATAATTTTTCTCAGTTGTGACGCGAACGTGGATTTCTTTTCTTTCAGATGGATTCATTTTTACATTCCCCCTGAGGCTGATTCAACCATCTGTTCCAATTGCATCTCTTGTTTATATCTGTACTTTATTCTTTCACATTAACTTGATTATTTATTTTTAGCAATAGCAACACCAACGTGATTCTCGTTTAAATTCGATATCATCATTGTATGAGGATAATTAAAATAAAATTTAAAGTTAGCAAAGTTAAATAATTTTAGCACAAATGCGTATTTAAAGAAATCTAATGATATTTTCGTAGTACCTATTTGATACAATCTGTCTATATACAGACTCATGATTATATCTATCGTTTTAGGCGTCATAATAGGAATAGAATGAAAAGTTCCTATATGGCAAAATTCATATGTTAATTAATTGTCTCTTGATCCTTTTATTTATTGTTTTTCAATTGTTTTTGTCTCATGACTATATACATATTGTATTTGTAACAGTATTCCTCAGTATTGCAGAAAATATTCAAGATGCTTATTCATATTTTGATTGCTTTACAATAATAAAAGCACATCTTTTGGACATTAATTGATTGAATCATAAATTCATTCACAAGGCAGCAGTTTTAGGGCTAAAGCTACATACAAAACTTTGTATATCTAATTTGTTGCATCTTCTTTGAACACTCAGGAATCGACAAACTAACCGATAGTCAACCACTTAATAAAACTGATCCGAATTTTAGATTTAATCCATCTTATCTTTTTTGAGCTATCGTGTTTTCGAGGACGTGGACCAATAAGCAAGCATGATGGTTCCCTTATTTTAATTTAGCCGGAAACTGAAGCAATACTACATTTTAGGACAAATAACAATATACGAAATTCCATTGCCTTAATTAGCTCCATTTTAGCAAACAGGTACGCAAGATTACAAAAACAAATTGTTGTTGTTTTTCAACATTTAATTTCAGTGAGTAGCTAATTCAGATAATTGCAATATATCGTCTTGCAAACTTCATAAACAAGAAAAAAAAAATTAAATATTTTTTAGCAAATTAAAGGGGAAAAATTTTAATTCTCAATATGAATTAAGATTTATGATTAACGCATGAGTTATTTCATCATTGTAAATATTACTCGTGTGCAGTTATATGAACCAGATGTTGTCAATTCAATTTACTTCTGTGAATCTTCCTTTTTTCCCGTAATTTAAAATAAAAAAATTACTTTTCTCTGATGTAAAATATTCTTGAACTTTGTTTGAAACTATGGTGCAATATTTGTATTATAAAAAATTACTGCTCAGTTTAATTAATTTTCTATCTGATTAACAATCGCCTTTACATTAAAATAAAATTTTCTCCTTTTTTAAAAAATTTATAAATTTTTTGGCTTAATAATATTTTGTTAATTAATTTTTTTACAATTAAAATAAGATTTCACTTAAAAGTATTGGAAACATTGGTTATATTCATTTTTGAGTTATTTTTACACTGGGAGACATATAGATATAATTACAAAAATAACAGAAAGAACAAAAGTAAGAAAGTAGAAAATGCAATAGGATATGATAGTAATATGAAAAACAGAAAAAGATTCCCGGCGCTTTTATTTCTATTAATGTGATTAAATATGAACATAAAACTGTAGAAATCAAAAAGTGTCTTGTAATAATTTTTACTAAGGTGTTGGTTAAAGTTTTTCATTGAAATTTTAGGAATGATTTGATTTATACTCTGTAAAAAATTTTCCTATCGTTGAACGATCAAAATATGGAGGTTTGGATTGTTTTGCCAGCGAATATATCAGTATGAAACATTCTTATAGTAAAATCCTTGAATATTGTGACCATACCATCTAGGTTTATTTTCAGAAGTTCGCAATGATGAATACTGTTTAGTGTCCGTCAGTTTACGTAGCATATTAAAAATTTTCTATTTAACTTGAATTTTGCTTTCTTATTATAGGAAGCTGGATCATTTTATTATTAAAACAAATAAATTTTTACGATAATACTCTAATATTAATAACAGTGAATTATGTATCAGGAAATATGTTCTATAGAACGAACAAGCTTTCAAAATGAATTAGTCTTCATTTTACTTTTTGATCTAGCCAGACTACTAGATTAGGAAAGACTGAATAATTTTTCTTTCGTCATCTTTTGCCTTATTTTTTTGTAACAAAGCACAAAGCTTATTAGATCTGACAGAAATATAAGGAGTCGCGTCGAACAGAATGTCCTAAAATAGTACACATTTCATGATTATCAAAATTTGAATAGTAAAAGTATTTTCCAAGGACCCCATTAAGAATAAGTTATACACAAAAGCTTCATTTAGAATTTTACGTAACTAATCATTCTTCTGTACCAACTGGTTGTCAATGAAGGCTATTTAAAAATAAAATGAACATGATAAAAGAGAAAAATATATTTCAAAATTATTTTGTTCCTTTGCTTTCTTTTATGCAATTCTATTGTGTTTCGTGCTTCAGTACAATTCTTAATTACGCAAACAAAATGCAAATGAGAGTTTCGAAATAACGCCTTTGAACATTCAAGAAAGCAAAGGAATATTTTACTTCTTTGAAACCATTAGTTTAATTTGTAAATATTTTACAGTGTCATTGGCAGAATTGTGAGTAAATGTGAAATTTCTCTTATGTTTTTAGAAAGGAATGAGCTTTCTGAAAAAAGATGCAAAGAAAGATGTTAATTAACATCTTAAAACTTTATGAGTTAAACATTTCTGTTCATAAAAATAAAGGCAAGGTACAAAAATAGGATTATTTTTCTGAAATACCAAAATCATGGAAGAAAAGGAATTTTTACGGCAATAAATTTGATGAAAGATTTCATTTTCTGTAATAAAAGCTTTAATGAAATTATGCTCCGTTTGTTTTAAAACAATTGCATAAAATTCAACTCACATCACTCTCTTAATAATTCCAAAAAGTTATGGTAGATGTTTAATCAAACTGTAAATACATAATATTCGAACTTCCCATTTATAAAATTTTGAATTGCAATAATTTCGAATTCAAGAAATTTAAGGCATACATATGAATAAATAAATTTCCGTTATTTCTAAGTTAAGGATTTTAAAAATTTAATTATTCTTGGATTTGAACATTTTACTGAACATTCAAAGTAAAACAATTACCAAATTTAAAATGAGGGTTAAACTTACTCTCATCATTTAGGAGCCATCAAATTCTTATCTGCAGTTATTTAATTTAATATTCAGAATAATTAATTCAGATAAATTCAGAATAGCTAGTTAGCTATATTAAGGTTCCGTTTTTAAAGCAACACTCACGCTATTTTGGGATGGGCCTCTTAATTTTGAACCCCTTCAGATGGCGAAACTTAGAATAGCATGTATGCAAATAAAATAAATAGTCTAAGGACAGCAAAATATTTTCACTGTCTTTTAATAAAGGGAATATAAGTATAAGCTCTGCAAAGGTTTCAAAATAATAGGACAAGGGTGAACAAGAGTGGCCAAGGATCTGCTAATCACCGCTAGCTTTGAAAACCTAACTTTAAATTAGATGCATCTATGTTTTGTGTATAAAAGAAAGTTCTGTCGTTTTTTTTCCCCAAAGTAAAAAAAAAAATTCTTTTCACTTTTTATTTAAAATTTTAAACAAAGTATTATGTCCTTTGTTATTTACAATTGCCTGCCAGCGTTCTGGCAGTTTATCTAACCTCCTGGAAAAGATGTCTTCTGTTTTGATGGCAAAGTTTTCTTCCACTGTCATTTTGACAACCTCATAATGTATCTATTCATTTTCATCAGGGAAGTTTTGTCTGAACTTGTACGAATGATAGTCAGGTGGTACAATATCAGGAGAATACGTTGGTTAAGTTTCTCAACATAGTTCTGAGATTTTTTTCGTACGGTTTTTCTTGACACGTGCGGTCTAGCATTCTTGTAATGACACCCTTTTTGTTGACTAAAGATGGATGTTAATGTGGAATTTCTTGGATAAAAACATCAAGAGGAAAACAGAAACCATCAGTATCTACCGTTTCATTTTCTTTCAGCAAATCATGGTGCATT
Source organism: Argiope trifasciata (assembly GCA_026543055.1). Classification (NCBI taxonomy): domain Eukaryota; kingdom Metazoa; phylum Arthropoda; class Arachnida; order Araneae; family Araneidae; genus Argiope; species Argiope trifasciata. The sequence goes on from JAPMOQ010009202.1 coordinate 1,705,645, forward strand.
TGCGGTCTTACCAACAAAACAACATAACCTTCTTCTGATGTACACCAACTTTAGATGGGCTAGATGATTTCATAACACACTGAAATCTTAATACTCCTATGTAAACATATGCCTTTTTTCAAACCACATATTTATACATTATCCCTTTTCATATTCAGTCACCAAATGTCCTTTTTTGTGATGAGCAAGATTTGAAGAACCTATCGAAATTCTGTTCATTAAATTTTTTTCGTTTAATTCGTATGGCTCTCAAACATAAAGTTTGGATAAGAAACCGGCCTTTTAATGTGATCCAAAGCAGCAGTCTGATAAATCTCAAACTCGAAAATAATACTTAACGTGGAAGTTAACGTGGTGTATGTCCTGATCATGCACTTCACCATTGACATCTCTTGGCTTTTCTGATCTGGATCATCCAAACGAAACCATTTTTGTCATTTTCGAGCTGTTACTGCGTCCTCTCCAAACATGTCACACAAGTTGTTTTTTTTTCTCGTGTTATTTTCATTCTGTACTCGTATAAAAATAAGTGCAACTGCATTAAGTGCACTTTTTCTTCCCTCATGTTAGCAGCTTTATAAGTATAAAAGGACTTAATAAAATACGGAAAAATGCGTATTAATCACCAATCCTATACTAATCTACCGTTTAAAAGCGGTTTCATTCGAATCAAAGTTCTTGCTAAGGATCGGCAGCGCATGAAAATGCATGTAATCATAAACTACAGAGCTTTCTCCTTCTACCAATAAGCAAAGAAACTATCAGTTGTATAAAATATTTCATTAAAAATGATTTCTAAAAAGTGAAAAAAAGAAGGAAAAAATGTGAAAATTAATTTTTTAATAACATTTTGAAGAGCACATTTTAAGTTTGACAGTTTTAAATTACCGCAAAAAATAGCAATGTTGTACAAAACTATAATAAACTGCGCAAGAAAGAAAATAGCAATTTCCTCTGCATTTTAACTGACTTATGATTTATTTTTATATCTTACAAAATATTTCAAAAGCAGATGGAAAGAAAAATCTTTGAGTAAGAAATAAGACACCTAATTTGGAATTGAATACTTTAATGAATAATATAAATCATTCGTTAAAATTCCAGGAAAAAAATATTATGCAGAGATGGAGAATCAAAGTGACAATAACAATCAAAAAGAAAAAAAAATGTGATTGAAATTTAAAATTTTCTGCTGTAACCTTATAACTGCATAGCTAATAGCCGACATGCAGAACTTTGGTATGCCTTGTGAAAAACAGGACATTAAACGTCTCATATAAATATGTCAAACAAAGATGTAATATAACATATAGATACCGTATAAGTGAGTGATTTAAAACGATACCACAAGGAAAAGTCATCTATACTTATAATAAAGCTCAATGTGTGTGTGTGTGTGTGTGTGTGTGTGTGCGTGTGTGTGTGTGTGTTGGCGCTCTACAGGCCAGACCGTTGGACCTACAGCTACCAAATTTGGTACATGTATACCTTGGAGGTCCGGAATGTGCACCTCGGAGCCCCTTTTTCGAATTTTTAATTAGAATTTGAATTAATTAAAATTTAAGCGAAAATTTGACGTTTTTCCGCTATAACTTCCGAAAATATGATCGCATAAACATGATTTTTACATCAATTTAAAGATTAAAAAATTAGCTTTCTAACGGTATCCATTTTTTTAATTTATAATGTAAGCTTCTATTTTTATCGAATTTTTAAAGAAATATTTTAACCATGTTTTTATCACGTGACTGGATAAAATAAAAGAATGCCGGAAGTTCAAATAAAAAAATTATCATCGCAAAATAAATCTACAGAAATGCAACTTTTAAGCACGTGACTGGATAAAATAATATAAATATAAAATGTGATATTTTCTTTAAAAAATAAATGCAAAGCAAAGGTTTCTACAATCGTTTGCAATATCTATATCATTAACTCAATAAATCTTCTTTATTTACGGTAAACCTGATTGAATTTAGACAGGATATGCATTGAAGTCCCGACTCAATGGCGTATTTATGTAATCGTTTGCAATATCTGTATCATTAATTTAATACTTTTTTTCCCTTTCTCGCTTTCTTTAAAAAAACATATTTAATATTTTGGCAACATCACCGATTTTTTTTTAATATTTTGGAAGCATAACCGATGGTTAAAACTAACTGATTATAAAATTAAAGAATATTATTAGGAAAAGGTGTACTTTTAGAACTTTCCGTCCATCATCTTAAAGAAAATATTAATTTCAGGTCAATCAATGTCCGGAATTACTTCAAGGCTAATGAATATGTGATTTAATTGAAAATTTTAGAACGCTTTACTCAGGGCGAACCAGCTGGTCGCCAAAGGCGGCTAGTACAGAATAAGATATGGCGAGTATGTAGTCAAGCAATTCACAGGCTATGACTGCCAAACTGCAACAATTTTTTCGGGTGAATATGTTGTAGAAAAACAAGATTAGTTGCTCTGTTCTGACGTTCCGGCAACAAATACGGCCTCAACTAATCATCATTGAAGTGTCCTGTCGACACTAAACTTCTATTAAGATTTCTATGATACACTGGCATGAGGATTGTCCATCGCTCTTATATGTGCTGGCAATGTCTAATAGAAACAACATGCAATTTACATCTCTCAACATTCTTTACGATATTCTATTGCAATATTTTCCCTTCTTAATATCTACTAATAACTTTCTAAATTTACCGATTCAATATTTAAACATACAATATGAAATTCAGCAGTCATATTTTAATAAAATTTATTAATGACAACAAAAATATTATTATTACCTTTTGTCGATATAATGTAACCAAATGACCTTCTTGAAATATATATACTATTAAGTTAGTTAAGTAGACACAAAAATTTCTAAAGCTCTTAGTCGGGTTTCTGTAAAACATTTGGTGACGAATAAGCAACTTAAATGAAAGAAGAGATTCTTATCATTAATTTTTTATATTTTTTACCCCCCCCCATACTTGTTATTTCTATAATTAATAACGATTATTCTAAACTGATACATTTATGACAAAATATTTACATAATGGATTAATTACTTTGAGATTAATTAGAACACTGATCACAGGATATAATTTGTGAGAAGCGTTCGTTTTTCGCACCTGAAAATCTTAGGATAATTATTAACTACTATTAATCTTTTAGTCCTCTCATGAGGATAGTCACGAAGTCCATTGTTATTCATCTTTTCTTTCTTTATCATTTCCCGGACGTGAAGTTCGACAAAGCGTCGACAAACAATTTTCTCATTAATTGGCTGAAAGCTGTTCACTCGTTAACAAAGAAATTCTTATTCGTGAAAACAATTACTTTCATCAAGGTAAAATAATTGTCCGTTCAGCCGTAAGAATTTCCTTAGAGAAATCCAGGATTTGTTGTTACATTTAACACATTAAGATATTATTTTCGTGCAAAAAAAGCGTTTTTTTTATTTGCCCTGAAAAACTGAATGAAATTTGATTTAGTTCGCAAAATTTTAATATAATGCTTTTTCTGGAATTTAGTTCTAATTTTAAATTGTAAACATGATCAGTTTATTTAGTTTATTTTTTTTTCTATTGTGGAACAGAAAAAAATAATATTGCATTTAAAATTTAATTGTTTTCATTTGATGAAGTATTAAAAAATAATCAAAAGAAATTTTAAGTATATTCTTTCAATCTTTAAAAAAATGGCGTTACGTTTATTACAATTATTATTAAATAATTGAACAGAAAAAAAAATTCCTTGTAATTAGTTAAAATGTAATATATATATGAGGAAAATAATGGAAATAATTTAGTCTTTCTGGGACAATGATTTCCAATTTGAGATTTGAGATTTGAGATTCAAACATGTTTATTTTATTGAAAATGTTCTGTGGTTGAATAGATAAAGATTAAAATTATTGAAACCAAAATTTGTTTCACAAATATTTTCTACAGCAAATGAAGTTCAGAAAAAAAAGTTTAATAATTTTTTTCAGCAAAGGAAAAAAAGCATTCATTTAAAAATCTTAATTTTATAAGGTGTCTTTAATAAATGGCATTGGCGCAGTGTAGCCAAGTAGGCCTTTGCGCTAATAAACCATACACAAACAAAAAAAATTTTTAAAAAATTACATGATGCTTTCTAACAAATAGAAAACAACAAAAACAGAGAAATAAAATGCAAGAGATCAATTTAGAATCTTTAATACGGTAATCTAACACGGTTATTTCCCAAGAATTAAAAATCAGAACTTTATTTAAGGAAACCAAAAATATAATTTTACTTGATGAGAGATTCCTTCCTAATCAATGACATTCTAATGCTACTTGTTTGGCTTTATGTTAGATTTGAAAATGTCAAATCTTTATACTGTACTTTTGGTGCACTATAGAATCTTATTATTCAATAATTAAAACATTGATGATTTAATAGGTAGAATATTAAGGTGATATTTTATAGATTTCTTTGAGTATATTTTGCATCAATTTATCATATTCATCATTCTGTACGTATGCAAGTCATATATGTACTTTCTCTGTAATTGTAATAATGATGCGATATAATTAGACTATTTATCTGTCCCATTTCTTTCAATAATTCTTAATTTCAATTTTCAAACTTTTATCAAATGCATAAAAATTTAATAAATTCCCTTTTCATAAAATCAGTCTTTAGTAGATTATATCATTTGCTCATAATCGGGCATACGCCACCTGGCACTCAGTATAACTAGTATGGGTCTAGCATGGCATGTGCTCTGGGATCTTTTACCATAAAGTCGTAATTTGAATTTTGAATATTACATTTTTGACTGGGAATTTGATATATGAAGGAAAATAATTCGAAAGCATGAAAATTCTGTATGTTTTATATCTCTACCAGTCTGAAAATAAGTTTTTGGAATTAAGTATTATAATAACTCAACAATACAAAGTGCAAATATAAACAGATAAATTTTGATATAAATATATAAAACCAAAGTTGAAGATTGCTGCCAAATTGGCTATAAAGAGATTATCTTAGGGAAAGGGACTTATCCTTTTGTGTGTATATGGGCATAATAAATCGAAAATTGCATTGAACAAAACTTAGTTTACGCTTTACCATTAGAATTGAAAATTAGTATAAAATATCTGACCAATTCTTCAACGAGCCAACCATTTATCGGTTATATTCGTATCAAAGCGATAATTCTAAAGCATAATTACTTACAAAAATTAAATTTGTCATTTGAGTTTTTAACCCTTTTCATCTTCTTTTTAATCAGCTTTTAAATCTTAATCAAAATTTGATCCTCTCGAAAGAAGGTAAAATGGTTGAAATATACAATTCTATTTTTTTTCTTCTCAATACTGCAAAGCCCCCCCTCTCCCCAAAAAAGAACTAAATCTTGTTAGGATAGAGAGATATTTTAATAGAAGATCTTTCATATTTCAAAAGGGGAATTCTCTATCGTTTGTTCCCTTCTTTCTAAATCGGGGATTGTTTAAAATGAAAAATGGCTGAAATTATTTTCAGTTGGCTGACTAAAACCTCAAAAATATTTTCTTATAAGCGATTTCACAAACTGATTGTAGATGTTCGTTCTTCATAGAGGCTTCTTAATTTGCTTTGTTAAATTCCTTTGTGTAGCACTGATTAATGAGTACATATTAAACACTTTTCGGTACAAAATACAATCTAGACATTACTAGAAATGAAGACAAATATATGAAGCCTTTCTCTTATAAACATTTGGAGTTTATTATGTTTGACACTGCTAGCAATTGTTATATTTATCACAATTTTATTTCCTTTAACGTAACTGTTTGAGAGTTTTCTACTTGAGATGAATTATATTCGAAAAGAAAATATTTATTACTTTCTTTAAATTAAAATGCAATGAAATGAATATTTACCATAAATAATAGCTCGTATATTGATTGCAGTGATTGTAGATTATATTAAATAGTGCAATAAATCATTTAAGTTAAATTTAAATTTTGTCTTTTTTTATTAATTTTGAATTACTTTTTTTACATGCTTTTACTATATTTTTGATTTGATTTAGTTAATTCTATAAATGAAATTATAACCAGGGAATTACTGGCTCTTTTTAAATTAATTTTAAATAAATATCTGTTTTTGAAATAACTTTTTTTTACTGTATTTCCTGCAGTCATTACTTTCGTATATACACAGCGTGGTTGAATAACAAAATATATAGAATTGTAAGGTTAAAGTATTCACAAAAGTGTAACATTTTCATATTTTTTTTTTAAATTTTAATATAAGATTTAAAATTTCTTTACTTATTATTAAATTTCTCTTGGTTTTTTTTTCCTTTTCCTTTTCCAATTTTAAACCGTAGAAAAATTTTCATTATGGAAAAATCCCTACATTTCAGTTTGAAACATTCCTGGTATTGTTTTTACAATTGTTGTCTCCTTTTTTCTCACTTCACAAACCGGATACAAAAACGTAGGCATGTTGTTTGAGATCAGAAGCAATACTTCGAGAATTTTTCCCAACACGAAAAGATTGTTTTTCTCTATATATAATTCTTCAGAAAATTAAAAATTCTAAAAATATTGTTATGTATTTTTTTTATCAATCTTGGATTTTTTTTAAATTTCATGTAAACGGTTATTAAATTGAGACATCACGCTACTTTTACGTAAGCAAGTTTTCTTAATAATAAATAAAATTACAAAATAAGTAATTAAATAATTAAAAATATTATATAAATAATAAATATTCATGAAAAAATGTCATTCACTCTTCATGCGGAGAAACATATATTTAACAAGAACTTTATTGATCGAACGATTACAATACATGAATACGATCCTGAGAAAACAATACACCAATTGAAATTTTTAACTCCTTCATCATTTACGCTGCAGACAGAATTTTTGGTAATATTTTAGAGATATTTTAACAAATATTTATTAAACCTTTCAATTTTGTCCTCCTACCTGTTATGCAGAACGTAATCCAACAGCGTTATCACGGTTTTATTTTTGTAAAGGTGACTTTTATTATTATTATTTTGTGTCCCATACTTTCCATTATAAAATACGCTATTGTGTTAAATATGTGCAATAATTTTGAGATTTACATATTCAGACGGGTTGATTTCTTGAAAATTGTCTCTTTTATTTCATTAAACTTAATATATAGTTATTTGAATCAATTAAAATTGACATAAACAGCGAACAGTATTGTCACATACACTCCAGATTGTTGATGAAAACTATTAGTAGATTTTATATATTTTACTGTTTGAACACCTGATAATTAATCGCATTTCACGTTTCATGCTTTAATTTTGTTAAATATTTCAACATTATATTTTGAAACATATATTAAAGAATGGAATGCAAATGGAGTTAGGTTTTACACCAAGAATGCTGCGATTTTGTTGCTTAAAATGAATTCTCAGCAACAAATTCTCAACATTCTTAATGAATGAATCATGACACCATTTGATGTATTTCAAATGTTCATAAATGAGATTTATTAAAAATTACTTCCTATTTTATATGTTTAAAACGAGAGCTTAAAATATTACATATAAATTACATTTCTTAAAAGATTAGAGAAAAATTGAAATTAAAATAAAAGTTTTCACTTGAAACTTCTTTATAAACGGTTAGTATTGAATGACTATCTAAGATCGAAAAAATCAAATAACCTAAATTATGTGCAACTAACATCATCCTATTATCTCGAATACTCAAATTTCGAACCAATTTTATGGATATCTGACAAGGTTTTTCAGTGAAATAAAGAACAGAGAATGGAAAACTTTTTGCTAAAAAGAATAATGTAAATCGTCTCTGGCAACATCTAATATTTCAGAAATAATTGAGCCACAATGTTTCTAATTTCTCTAGATTTTGCGTGGAATATCTTGCACCAATTGATCTGTTTTACCTGATTCTGTGTTTACCCTGTAAAAGAATACAAAATTTTCGATTCAAAGGAGATTTAATGATATCGAATAAATTTATTTGTCCTACAGTATAGATCGTTTTATTTTGCTGAAATAACTAATAGCAGACACCATGTAAATGAATATTCACATTTTCTTCAAAGTAACGTAATATCTAGGCAATGATTTTGAATATTATAATTCAAAACGTCAAACAAATGGGAATTAAATTAGTTTAACAAACTTTCAATAAAAGAAAATATTTTTCCTTTTGTTTCCATCTTTTAATTTTTGAACATAATAATATGATAAAAAAATCCATAATGTTAACATAAAATAAGAAACAACATTAATTTATTTTTTAAAATTTACTGTATTTCTCGCGAAGTTATATAATTTGACTGCAATGCACTTTTTCCGTGTTTCTCCTAATCATCAAAGTACACTTTAAAGTCCTTTTTATGCAAGCACTAAACAATTCGTGGCAAATTTTCTTTTATCGAGTTAATGGACTTAAACTGGTGACTGAAGAAAAAATTTCATTTATGGAAATAAGTAAAAAGTCATACGGTGTTATATCAGGGGATTTATGGGTTTAAGAAGCAGTATTTGTTAAATGTTAAATATTCACTAAAAGTAATTGTGCAAATAGTTATTGTTAAAATAGTGCACAATCCAAGAGTATTCAAGCAAGCGGATCAGAACTCTCAAATAATAATCTTTATCGATGATTGGCCAATTGGTAGCAATTTTTACTGTATAATACCATTACAATTATAGAAAGCATCCAAAATTTCTAATTTGTCAATAATGAGCACGATCAACTATATTACCAATTTACCGATACAGTCAATGTTGTAGCTTTCCAATTTCACATTTTCCAAAATAGAAAATTTCCTATAAATTAACTCATTTGAATTCGTATATAGCCGAATTATTTCCTGTTTTGATTCTTTAATATGTTTCATTATTTATTATTATTATTACTATAAAATTTAGAAATTAAATTCTACTGAAATAACTACCAGATGATGACTCTTTAACTGAATCACAATTAAAATCAAGAAACTAATATGTAATCGAGGTTTGAAAATATAATGATATTGCTTCTTCACTGAGAACTCGTAACTGCATATCTTTCAGAGCTCGATAATATCATAAATTAAATCAAAAAACATTTTTTAAATAATCATATTTTATAAAAATCCTATTTTCAAATGATTAAGATTAGTTTAGTAAATGCATGTAATTGCACAAATTAGTTTGGTAAATGCATGTAATCAATAAACTGTATCATTTGATTTTTAAACTTATATTGTAGAAGGATAAATTACTAATTATTAACGCATAAATTACTAATTATTTAATGAAAATACATAAAACAGGTTTATATTAAAACATATATCATGTACTTAATCAAGCATTTCTCATTATGTTTAATTAATTTGACTACTAGATCTGGAAAACCTTTAAATAATTAATTTTGACAACTGATAGTCGGAATCGGAAATGATTTCCGAGCAGTCAGCGCTATGTCAGAGTATAATATTAGATTGATGATAAATTTATAGTTATACTATCAAACATTATAACTGTTTAAATGTTGAATTTTAACTATGGAAGCTTCATGAAAGCAATAGTTGGTTTCGATAAAAGATTATTCTACATCAGGCAAATGCAGAATAAGCTAAAATATAACGAATATTTCTTATTCCTTTTAAATTATTTTCTCCAAATTGATAACTCATATGACGGCCATTAGTAATCAATTATAGCTCCTGACAGAAATGTGGAAAGTCTATGTGGGTCATTCTTATTACCTTGGATATTTCACCTAGACAGGGGGTAGCGCTTTTGAAATTATTGATGATGGGTGCAAAACAAGTTTCCAACATTTCAAAAAACAGTCTAAATAGAAGCTAAAAATTGGAAAAAAAACTAATTTACTTTTAAAATTTTGGAATGACTTTTTAAAAATTTAATTATTAGCTGTTTGTAAATTGTTTCTATTAGTATGATTGTATCTTGTTTCACTATCAGCTTTATTTTATGTACAATGTATTCAATAAAAAAAAGGCAATATTTACTTTTTATAAATGTGTTGAGTACTCTAGATAAGAACTGCAATATGTGATTAGAAGTATAATTATACGATAGAAAGAAATGTGTGATTATTCTTTTCATTAAAGTCCAACGTTTACTGTAATAAAGCATAGTTATACTTATTATTATTATTTCTTACGCGTAAGTTAAGAAAACTTTTAAATATCAAAAAGAAAACTTTAAAACCGATTTTAATAATAAAATGTTTGCTTTGATTTTTTTGTATTCACTTTTAGATAAGTTTAGCAGAATACAAATTTTGGAACAATTTTAATTTTAATTTTTGCCCTTTCATCTTCGAAATAACTCTCTTCTATCACAGTACTTATTTAAAAGAAAACATTTTATCACTTTTCTGATACATGATGTTGCAACATTTAAAAAAATTCAGCTATGAAACTGAAATGAACTATAATTGAATTGATAAAAATCCGCTTTATCAAACAAGAAACAGAGGAAGCGCAGAGATCCATTCTTTTCTGAAAAGTCACTTATATTTTTTCAATCAACGGAACTATCTACAAAAGAAAATGCAATCAAATTGTCAGTGGGAGTTTTAGCTGTCAAGAGATATATTTGTATTCCAACTCTAGTTTTCTAAAGTTAAAAAAAGAAGAAGAAAAAAAGATATTTTCCTTATTACGTGTTGACAATTCTTTGAATTGATGGTGCTCAAAATCGCATTCTTCGCTTATGACAGCGATAAAATCAGCATTTCCTCTTTTCTGTCTATCTAGTGAGAACAAAAGATTAAAAAAAAAAGTACAGCAACTGGCATACTCCGTCTTCTAAAACGACGCTTCTGATTCTTCTCGTTAGATGGCGCGCGCCGATGAAGCAAAGGGGTGGGGAGGGATGCTTAAATTCATTCTTGACTCTTCCGAGAGGAGGATGGGGAGAAATATTGAATTGCAGACGATCGCGTTCCACTATCGCGAGTAGGTGTAAATTCGGTGGGGTCGCCTCAAATCAACACTTGAGTTTCTTATTCGGTTGCATAGATGGTATCATGTAGAAGCCTTGCATGATGGTTCAATCCATGGATTTTCGCACTTTGTTGTGGACTTTGCAAATCCTGGTGTTGTTTCTGCCGCCTTTCCAGGGGCCGTTTGCGGTTGAGTCGGGTAAGTCCACGTTTTAATGTACTTAGATAAAGTTCTTCGCTTACTGTAACTTCTGTAGTTTTGCGCTTCGTTTTTAAGACGTCCGGTGGGAAGTTGACACAAATTCTCATGGGAACCTGTTTCCGTTCTTTTAAACGCCTCTTTCACATTCATTCCTCTGAAAATAGCAATAACAATAGATGGTGCATTTTATAACCTTAAAAAATTGAATAAATACTCGTTGTATCCAATGAAACGAGTCTATTGAATTCGATTACAGAATAATGTAAATCGTTAATTTAAATTTAATAAAGAGTTATAATTGTATTTTTTAAATTCTTTCTGCTAAAGAATTAATCTTTAAATAAATTTGTTTACTAATATATAATATTTTAAAGAAAGAGAGGATACATTTTTGGCCTTTCTATACTAAATCAGTAAAATAATCTTATTAATTTTAAGCTCTTTCCAGATTCTAAATAAAATATGCAATTCTAAATGATGAAATTATATTTTATGTCTAAATATAAGAGAATTTAAATTACTATGTTAAAACTGATTTTTATATATAAAAAGTAACGACAGAGAGTTTAAGGGAATGAAATTAGATTCAGTTTTCAAAGGGTTTTTATAAATCTGTTTTGCATAAATTATGATATTCAATGCACTCACTGATAACAGAACTCATTATTTACATTGATTGTTTTAACAGTCATACAGTTTATACAAAATTAATTTAAAAGAGTCTTTTGGAAATACTGTTTTCAGCTGTCTATTGTCACAAATTTATGAATTCTTTAGATTTAATAAAGTGTGTTACACCATTATGTTAGAGTGGAAAATATTGACTGAATAGAAATAAAAATAAGTCGCATATAATTTATTCAAATAATATATTAATTTATTATAATTGTTTAAACAATATATTCTGTTGTTTATGATAAATACAGCTTCTTTTTTATATCAAACAAAAAGGGTTAAGATTAAAGGCTTTTAACATATAAGAAAATCTTAATAGAAATTAATTCTTTGCTATTTTTTTATTAAAAGAAAAATTTTAGTTTTTTTCTCTGAACTTGTAATTCTTTCACTTAAATCAAAATTGAATAGTGTGCATATTACTTATAAAATATTTTGTATAATCTTTCTATTTTTGAATTAGAACAACATTTTGAACTAGAGTAATCAAAACTACAAATTTTATATTTAAATATTAAAAGCTGTTTTTAAAATAAGGTTATTTTAAACTTTATATTTAAAGCAAATATTGTGTATTTTATCCAACATATGACGACATAAATTTTGGTGAACTAAATCATATTCTTTTATTTGAATTGAAAAGCAGGAAAAAGTGTTTATTATCTTTATTCGCTAATATTCAAGCTTCTATGTATACATAAATTGCATAAAAAATTGTATTATATTTGATTCTGTAATAAAAATTAATTACCTAGAATATATCTATTTCAGATGATAAAACTATAGAAACCAAAAAACTTCCTCTTGTAGGAAATATAATTATTTACATTTTAGTGAAAGAAATATCAAATTTAGAGTTACGACAAAAATGATTAAAAACTGTAATTTGGGCCAACAGGGCAGTTTTCATAGGATTTTAATCTATTATACTTTATTCAGCTGTGAGAAAATTATATACTATTTAACGAAGAAAAAAATGATTAATGAAAATACCAAATTTAACTTAGGGTATTCTCATTTATATAGATCTTCGCACAGACTCAGCAGAAGAATACTGCCGCACTCTCTATCTTCCTTCACAGAATGAAGCTCATTACATTCACTTAGCATACTCACAGAAAACTCAGAACGGTTTCTACACGCCTACGTTAGAACAAGAGTCAACAAACATTTTAAAGGATACTTAATATTCTTATCGTGGGAATTCCGCGAGGATGTCTCGCTGTTGCTTGAAAGAATAAAGAGGTAAAAGTGAAGAATAGAATACTAGAGGAGAATGAAAGATTATTCTCTCTTATTAAAGAATACGAGGAATGACGCCTAAGAAAGAGAAGCGCGGGGAAACTGCGCGAGAATGCGCTTAATGTATGAAAATTTAAAATCATTTGCCTTTAATGAATATTCCTGACCATTCACCATTTTAGTGAAATAATAATTTATGAGTGAAAATAATTATTCTTACTGTACGAAGAAAAAGTATTAACCTCGTATTATAATCTGGTAGTTGGTAAAGAAAAGGCGAGGTGATAAATTATTACTTTCAGAATATATATATATTTAAGGTTTCAATCCAAAAAAACATTATTTTTAGTAAAACAATTGTAATAAGCTTGAAAAGAAACAGTTAAGTCATTTCATTTGTATTTGATAAATCAAAAGTTTTTTCAAATACGGATGAAACATCTTGAAATGCAACAAATTTGGTGAACCTGCGTTGAGAATAACTCCCGTTTCAGCTTTATGTAAATAAAAATGAAGCTTAAAGTTTGATAGGTAATATATGATAGAACTTTGAAATATACAATCAAAAAATTTATAACTCAGAAAGTTAACGATCGGTTCCAAGCGACTACCTGAGTAAATCTTTTTTCCAAAAGCAACAACCTGACTGGCATTCAGGCTTAAATCTTAAACTATTAATATAATTTCTAGAAAATTGAAAAGAAGTTGCTAATGTTTAGCTTTAGTTCATATTGCATCCATTTCTGTGGTAAAAATTCGAATTATTTTTCCTTGAAATGACGCCTAAATTCAGACTTTTCACAGTTATATACAGAGAGAAGAATTAAATTATTTCCTTGGGAACAAGAATGCAGCAGATGCTTTAAAGTAGTTTTCGTTCTTTTTGGATCAATAATAGTAACGATTGAAAAGAATTCTGGAAAAAAATATTGAACCGAATAAATCCTAAAAAAATAATAAACTGGAACATATAAGAATTCTTAAAAAATATTAAATGATTGAATAAAACAAAAGGATGTTGTTGTTCCTTAAAAAATAGATGTTCAAAGAAATATTATCTATTTTTTTTATAAAGTAGAAAAGTTTAAGAAAGAAACTATTGTTTTAGAGATTAAGATAACAAGGAGATAATTTCGTGATTTTAATCAATTCTGACTTTTTCTTAATCTGGTAAGCTATACATTAACAAAGGATGTTTTTAATCAAAAATAAAGTTTCTAACTTAAAATAATTACAATTTACAACGTTTCTAAAATTATTTGTTTACATCCTTTGAAACTCTTTTGTAAATGTAAAGCAGATAAATATCTTTAAAACTGCTGTATCCTTTGGAACATTTTTGAAGTATTGATTCACTTTCTACTTATAACTAATAAACTAATTGAAAACTGAACGATAAATAAAACGAAAAGCATATACAAAGCTGTAATTTTGCTTCCCAGCAAGAATAAAGTCTTTGTAAAGAAGACTATTTTATCATCAACTCTGAGGGTGCTAATCAGGTTTTTTTGTACCAGAGATCCTAGAGCTTGGTGACAAACTTGGCGACCATTTGGCAACTTGCAGAAGACTTTGGTGATAAAATGGATAATGCTGTAAACTTCGTGAATTCTATCGATCCGATCATTAGGAACCGAGAAACATCTAATTGGTCCAGAAGATTCTCGGTCCATCTCCCGGGAACTACAAAAAGACCGCAGTTTCAAGCTGTTGTCAAAGTCACCGACGAGTTTTCGAGAGGATAGCGAAGCGGCGTTTTGTGGAGCTATTACTGAACTGGGCTGTGAGCGTCGAATCCTGATGTCTACTGTGGAGGTAGCGTCGTGTCACGTATAGCAGCCAATTGTGTGAAGTAGTGAGTTAGCATCAAAACGAGAAGAGAGTGGGAAGTGCTTCAGCCGTCTGTGAGACCGTAGAGTGAAGCTCCGAGAATTCATCTCCCCTGTAGAATTCTGTCTAATCACTTAGTTTACTGTGATCGATTACTACTTGTGGGCTACTGTTGTTGTTGTGTGCTGCTGTGTATTCGTATCGGCTGAAAATAATTGTAGTTTTTGTACTTTCCTGTCTTCATATAAATAAATGTCGCCGTTGTTTTCTGCACCGGCCTGCAGATTGGGTTTTCAATTGGGGAAAATACAATAGAAGAAATCAGAATACTGGTATGATTCATGTTGTTTCGTATATATTAGGTTGGTGCGTATGAAATGTCGGATTCTTAAGTGATTGTATA
>JAPMOQ010009202.1:1720940-1736411 GCA_026543055.1 Argiope trifasciata
ATAAACCTGAGTTTTTTGCAATATTTTTGGAAATCTTAAGCAAACTTCAAAACCACATTTATTGTTTAAATCAATTATTGACCATTGTACCCACGATGCACTAGAATTTATTTGCTGTATATATAAGCTATAACAATATGTATATGTTTACATCAAAATTTTTATATTTATGAAAAAATGCTCAAAATTTGACTTTTTTTAATTCAAATCATATAGTAATAAGTACTTACTAAAAACTCAAAATAAATAATAGCAAGAAATTTTTTGAAAAGATCTAAAAGTAAATTTTGTAGTTAAAAAAAGAAACACAGTTAATATTTCGAAAGTTTTTAATATTTTATTTCAACTATTCTGGCATTCTAATAAATGCTCAATTCTATTCAATTCAATCTCTGGATTCTGAAACTCAATACGATGAAAATATATTTTACACTGAAGTTTTCCACTTCGTTTTTTTATTTTCCATTTTTAAAAGCAAGAACACATAATAATTTATTTACTTGATTTACGCTGATAAAAAATTTAAATGAAATCTGAATCCTTCTTAGATATCATTTTCTAATTTAATGCCGAAACTGATGTTTTTGCTTGACTGTGTTACCCTTTGTCAAAGAATATTACATTAAACTACTCAATTCACGTTTAAATTGGAGATATCTGAAAATATCCTTATCTGAGCTTTTCTGAGATCAGTTTTCTAAAAGCGGATTGAAAAATTGTTTATGCTTATGAATTCTGAAGAAATTTGCGAGTTGGAATCGCAATTGTTATCACTGTTTCTTTTTTCCCCTTTTCTTGTTACCTTGAAAATTGAATTTATGGAGCAGAAAATGTGAAAGAGAAACAACCAATAATGTCGTGCTTTCTGATATTGAATTTATTTAAAAATACTGCTGCTAAAGAAAAATTTATTAAAAAAAAAGAAATATATCCGCTATGATCTGAAGATTTTTTTCTTGGTGTTTACGATTTAGAATGGAGCCTTTCGCTGTGTTTTGTTGGGATTTCCTTACGCTGCCCATAATTATTAGAAAATATATATTTATTCTAAAGGAAGTTTTATATCAAGAAATATATATTGAAATGTTAAAAAATATAATGTAATCTTTCTTTATTCTCTGAATAAACAAGTAAAATATTTTCATTATTTGGATTAGAATTTTAGTCGTATACAATGGTATTGATTTTTTGTTATTATAAAGATTTGCATACAAATAAAATATTATAAAATAATTCATATGATAATTAATTAAATACATTGCCAAAGTCGCCTTGTTTAATGTCTGATTATATAGCTATAATTCCTTCTTGTATCAATCCACTTTATTTATGTTCTTACTTTTAAAATAATTTTTGCAAATATTATTTTTTTATTTCTTATCTTTTAAAATAGTTTCAGTAAGTAAAGTTAAAAGATTTCTTACTTTGATTAGTAAATTGCCATAATAGATACGCTTACTGAGCTACATATAATTGCCATAATAGATACTATTCTGAGATATATATAAATTGTCAACATAAATACATATTCTGGGCTACTTATAAATTGCCGTAATAGATAATATTCTGAGAACTAATAGTTGTTACTTTTGTTTGTCATCGAAAATTGGACTTTATGATTAATTTGATAACTGCAATTAAAAAGTTAATTAATTAGTTGATTTGTTTCCAAAATGAGAAGAAAATCAATATTTAACTTTTAAATTCAGCTGTAAATTCAATAAAAAATAATTTACAAACACATAAATATAAGATTAGGGAAAAAATTCTTAAAATATAAGAATAATTACTAAGTGTACATTTTAAAAGATCATTTACTTTTTTATTTTAAAAAATTAAATTATCATAATGCATTTCTGTTTTATTTGATAACTGGATTCAGAATAAAATATCAAAAAAAGAAGAAAAATCTCTTAGAATTTTGATTTTTTAGAAAAAAATATTTACATTATTTAGTATTTTTGTAATAAGTATTGCACATAGTTAATACAATTTTATTCAAAAAAATCCTAAAAATCTTAATTATCTTAAAATGCATAAAGCCGATCAAATGAAAAAACTGAAACTTTTAATTTTTGCAATCTTAATTGAATCACTGATGATGATGTATGCAGCACCTATCTAATTTTGAAATCCATTGTGCATATAGAGAAAAATGAAACGCTTTCATATAATCAGGCATAAAATAATAGAATTTACATGTTAGATGGCATACGCAATTATATTTACCATGTATCCGTAGCATTAAAAAAATATAAGTCATTCTCAAAATCAAGATTTTTTAAAAGTAAACTATTATACATTTTTATAGGGATGCATCAAATTTTATATTCAAAAATGTAGTTTGAGAACAATAAATAGTAATAAATAATATTTTAATTAATTAATTTTTTTCTTGTGAGAAGAGGCAGAATTAAAATGCAAAAACTGAATAAATATACAGAGAAAATAAGAAATTTTCGAACTAACTATTATAGTTCACATAATAAATGACAATAAAGAAAAAAAAAAAACTAAATCATCCTGTTTTAAAATTTTAATTAATCCTTTTCTTTTCTTTTAAGGGGAGACACTAAATTAAGATACAGAGCTGAATTAAAATACAGATTACTTAATTGAAATACAGAGAAAATAAAGGATTTTCGAACTATATATTACATCTGAGATATTGAATGATAATAAAGAATCTTTTAGAAATCATATGATCAATTCTTTTTTTTTTCTTCCTTGAAGAGAGAGACTGAATTAAATACAAGAACTAAATAAAAATACAGAATACTGAGTTGAAATACAGAAAAAATAATTGATTTTCGAACAATCTAACTCAGGTAATGAATGACATTCAAAATAATTTAAAAAATCAGCATGTCTTAAAATTTTAATTATTTTTTTTCTCCTTGAAGAGAGAAACTCAATTAAAATACAGAATATTGAATTGAAATACAGAGAAAATGATTGATTTTCGAATTACCTATTATAAAACTCAGATAATGAATCCCTTAAACGTTGTTAAAACTTCCATCCCAAAAGTCATTTCAGAGCATAGATGTGGCAAAGACAGGACAGAAAGGTGGGAGGGGGGGGTGAGAGGACTTAATGCTTTCACGCCTTTGTAATCTTTTCAGTGGGGGAAAATGACGAAAGTGTAGAGAAAAGAAAACTGTTATAGATAAAGTGTAATGAAATAGTGCCGCCGATATTTCTTTTCTCTATTGAGTTCAGAAAAAAAGAGAATGCGGTTTACGCAAAACATATTTCCTCTACGGCTTTCAAGACTCTGTCAGATCCGATTAACAAAGACTTTACACAGAAGTCCTTTTACTTTGATAAACAACAAATGTATTTTAAGAAAGGAAGATGTTTCTGTTTTAATCCGGTTCTATAAGCCTATGTATTTTTAATTGCATTATCGATTAGAACATGTTCAACTTTTTTTTTCTATTAATGAAACCCATGTGATTTACGAAAGACATTAATTAAATAAAAACAAAAAATATTAGATCATAGAATCAAAATAATATATGATTCTAAAAATAATCGAAGGAATTTAATTTGTTTTGGCTAATAAGCCGAATTACAGACAATGAAATTCACCTGAATAAATTTAATTTATTTTGACTGACAAGTCTAATACAGATAATGGGATTCGTATGAATGAGTTTAATTTGTTTTGGCTGATAAACCCATTTACAGACAATCACATTTCTCTGAATGAATTTAATTTGTTTTGACTGATAGGCCCAATTAAAAGCAATCAAATTTCTCTGAATGAATTTAATTTATTTTGACTGATAAGCCCGTTTAAAAGCTATCAAATTTCTCTGAATGAATTTAATTTATTTTGACTGATAAGCTCGATTAAAAGCAATCAAATTTCTCTGAACGAATTTAATTTATTTTGGCTGATAAGCCCGCTTACAATGAAATACTCACATAGGATCAGAAGTTATTAATTAGTGACAATGCAGCGAATTAATTGATAGTTCCATAATCAAAATCTGATATCTGGTGTGGTGTGGAGAGGGGGCTCCAGCTCAGGTGTTGACTCGTCATCTGACCATGGTTCAAAATTACGTGGTCCGTCGCAAAGTAGTCTCAATGTTGCTTTACGACGGAACGTTTATATAACTAAACTAAACAAAGCCTGAAATTAGTGAATATAGAATAGAATTATAGCACTTTCAATCAGTGCATAGGGTATATTTTTTCACTTGTGATATTCAAAATGAACATGTAATTTTCGAAAAATATTTCTGATTAATTGGGGTTGAATTCAACCTGATATTTTGCATTTAAATTTATCTGTAGTAAATTCAATTAGAGAATAAATGCTTTTTCCACAATAAGTTAATTGATATAAAATACAAAAACAACTAACTTATAAAACTTTACAAATGTTAAAACTCTCTCCATATTCGATAAAATTTATGAAACTACAGAAGAGAAATGCTTACATGCATTAAACTTGTTGTAAAATATAATTTTCATCACTTGCATTGAGATTTCAAATTTAACAATTTTTAATTAATTTTACAATTTAAAGTAGTAATTTAAAAAAATAGCAATATAGTAACAATTTAGCATTTCTATAAACGATGTCTTTCATCACAAATATTAAATGAAATTGAATACTTTCTCCTTGAGGAATGTTTTTATGTTTAAATATGAACTGTAATAAGTCTTGAATAATAATAATGGCAGATTAATTTGAATTCCTTATTTCAAATTTTATTTTTGAAAAAAGATAAATATGAGTTCCGTAATATTCTTTATGTTCTGTTAAAATGTTTATGGCTGAAATAAGACAAGAACTGGTTATTAATAAATTTCTCTCCTTCTAATTTTTTGCTTTCACAATGATTATATTTCTTTCCTGTGTTTTATTTTTATCACAAATATTATATTCAGTTAAAAAATCATGATATTTTGTAATATAACATAATATATTATATTATAGCATTATAATAAGTAATCTAATTACTTTAAATATAGTATTATTGAGTTACTTTTATTAGCCTCCTTGAATTTGGAAAATTATAATAAAACGAATAACTTTTATATTAAAAATTTTTTCAGACTGTAATTGCTTAAAAGCTGTGGAATGAGAAACAATTTTCATATATTAATTTCAACTATTTTTGATCTATGTAAGGGACATATTGTTGGAAATCTTTTATATTCGCATTTTTTTGTACACTGCTTCACAATTATAATTACAAGCCGTTATGAAATTGGTAGGGAAAATATCAGTACTTTGACTTTTTTTATATATTAACCTTCACTAACTGACAGATTTTTTTAAATATTTTAAATAAATGATATTTGTAAAATCATAATCATTCATACTGCATTGAATCGAATTTCATACAGATTAATAATAATAAAATTGTTGGACATAAACTGACATTTTTTGTTTCCTCATGACAAGAATTCGACAAAAGTTCTTTACTGATCATAATACATAGAACCCAAAGTCAAACTCCGTTCAAAAGTTTTTATGCTTATAACGCCTTGTCCATGCTACCTTGTGAACAGAATAACTAAATTTAGTTTAGTTTAGTCATATTAACGCCTAGTTTTAAAGTAACACTAGGTCTATTTTGGGACGGGCCTCGTAATTTTTAAACATCAGACAAATGACGAGGACGATACCTGAGAGGGCATCCCTTCTCCACATCCGACAACTCCAGTGGAAGGACGTTTGACCTGACGGATTTAACATGCAACAAACCCCCTTACACGACGGTTCTTGGTTGGAATCGAGTCTCATACCAGGATAGCTAGAATAATTTTGTTATAGAATAATTTTGTTTTTAGAATAATTGCAATATCTTAGAAGTCAGGGTCTGAAAAGTGATTTTAGAGCCATAATTTTGATTGTTTCTAACACCAATAATTTGTTTCGAGATAAGAACATAGATATAAAGGATCCACCCTTTCCTTCCAACTTGCCGAGAGGACTTTTATCTTTCTCATGGGATAGCTATGTTTCTGATTTAATCCTAAATAAAGCCGATATAGGCTTTATGAATTTTCTGACAAGTATTGTATGATTTCAAATTTTATAAATAAAAATAATATTTAATTTCATACTTAGTTGGGAAAATTCATATTTTAATATATTTCTTTTACAGGATACTTTAAAGCTGCAATTTATTGACATCGAGTTAAACACCCATTGGTAAAACGTGTAAAGTTTGTTGAGAGACAGTTTTTTGTGAGCTCTCTTACATGCCACCCACCGATATTTGATGGCGAATGATGAAGAATTAATATTTATTTATTTGAAACTCTATATTTCATATTCCAGCATGCATCATGTGTCATTAAGCAACTTAAAATTTTACCTTTTTTTAAAAAAAAAAAAAATTATATCGTTTACAAACAAGTAGGTTTCTGGTTTTTAACATTTCTATTTGGTGATGAAAATTAACGTATTTCAATGACGACTTCAATAAAATTTGAGAATTCCGTTATTTGAACAATTTTCTTTTTATCAATTATTATTAAAAAAGAAATAGAGAGATAAAAAAAGAATTTTACATTTTATCTCTTTTTTTTCTACTAATTCTGCTTGTGTGCCATTTTTTTTTTCGCCTTTCTTTCTCCATAAAACCAGTGACGCATAATAGAATGGTACGAAAGAAATTTTTCTTCTCTGAACATGGCAGACACAAGACGGTTTCCTTTTGAGTGAATCTCTTCTCTCAACCATCGGAAATCTATGAGAGTTGGAGGAAGAGCAGCAAGCCGGCTTACAAACTCCTCTCCTCTTCTCTTGAAAAGCAACTCATTCGGAGATAAGATAACAGTAACTGAGAACCCTCCTATTTTGTGCTACTCCTTTCTTGAATCTTCCAGCCTCCTGAGTTTAGATATTTTAAGAGGAAAGGGAGGGGCGAAAATAAGTTATGGATTTCAGAAGCGATATCTTTATACTTTACGGTAGGACAGATGCTGAGAAACATCACCAATTCGGCGCAGCTTTGGGATTGATGAGATCGAACTCTATTTTTACTTTTCGAGATCTTATTAGAATATTTGCATCTTTGTCTCGTTTGAAACAAATGTTTCCAGTAGAAAGCGAATGGAAAGGAGTATGTTCGTAGTTCCAACGTTCTTGGATTCTTGTATGAAGTATCCAAATATGAATTATTTTCATTATTAAAAAAAAAGAGAGATTTTGATAACTAGCTGCCTTTGGCGGCCTGTTTGTTCACTTGAATTATTGACTTTTTTGACTTAAATTATTAATTAAGGGTTTCTTTCTTTAAAAAACACTTAACCTTATAAATTGATACCAAAGCATGAATTCAATCAAAACAATTTATTACAATTTACAAATTGTATGTATTACGAAATAAAAACAGAAGCAAAAATTCTATTAGGGATTTAATGATTGGTAAAGCACATGCTTGAGTGCTTTGATGGATAGTTTGAATTTCATCCTAAAATTTAAAAACGTTGTTTCAGATAGAATCGAATTAAGAATATTATTGAAGTTAAATGAAAAATTGTACGAAAATGAAATCATTAGAAAGGTATATTTTTGTATCTTAGAACTATACATAATTTTTTTTATAAGTTAATTTTTTTGGCAAGATATGAATATCGATTTCCATAGACTAGTCATGACAATTACGGCTAGCCTTTGGATTAATATATACTTCGAAATTAAAACGATAATAAATTACTCCGAAATTGCTGGAAAAGCTGTTACCCCCTAATGCCGGAGAAACAATATGAAATTTCATTTATATTTGCATGCTGCCATTCGACAAACTATATAAATAAAAAGGAATGTTCGTCTGTATGTCTCTTACGCGCTGCAGTATCGTTCATCCGATAGAGATAAAACTTTGACAACATATTGCTAACACTTACGCGAAAATTATAGGTATAATACAATCATCTAAAGTATAAAAAATATTTTAATTTTTATTTACCGCATCTATTAATCATTGATTAACCACCAAATAAATCACCAGAGACACAACAAATCCAATCAAGATGGAAAGTTGAAGCTAGACGTTAATATTTCGTAGCTATTGTATGTAAATACAATATAAGTCTTTTTCTGAGGTAATAGTTTTGTTAGAGAGTGAGCAAGAAAGTTTTAGGGGATCCAATTCTATTGGTTTGAAATTTTAACTAAATATTTAATAAAATTTTAGTGTTTTTTGCAGTAACTTCCGAAAATATTAGAGTACAAATAATTTTGCACCATCTTAGTTTTTTAAAATTATTATTATTATTTCAACTATATTAACGGTTTTATGGTATAAATATATTTTCTATGTTTAATCAATTATAAAAGAAAACATTTTAATCAGATTTTCAAATATTAAACTTGGAAAATACTGAATGAATATTAAACGAATAATGAGATACAATAAGAAATTTCTTGCATTTCCATTTTGAAGGAACACCAAGGTTTACAACTCTAAAAGAATACACAAATCTAATATATAAAAATAAATATTTGTTTATAGAACAGAATAATAAAAATAGGATAAATACTATATATGCTTCTCCTTTATATAATCTTCAATTTTAATAAATGTATTCACTGTCGATAAGAAAATAAATATCATTCTTAACTAAACAAAATAACTATTTCAAATTCCAAACGATGCCTTCAAGATTTTTTTTCTGCGGCAACAACGCGGTGGGTAACAGCTAGTTAGTAATAAATTCGATTTATGCGCCACGTAAAGATATAAGGTTCTCTATATTCAAAATTTTCATAAAAATATCTTAACCAATAAATTTATTTAAAATTATTTTACTAACCAAAATTTTATTATTTATTTATTAAAACATGCTATTTTAAAATGATGTACTATATCTATCGGTCTATCTGTCTGTGTATATGGGAAAATGGAAGTTCAAAACTGAAGTGAAATTTGTTATGTAATCTTCTTTGTATCTGAAGCAAAAAAAAAAAAAACTCTTCTGAAAAACTTTTTATGAAATTTCTGATGCAGCTTACAACTCTCAAGTTTAATCTATGAAATTCGCAATGAAATCATGTCAAATTTCACCTATTTAATTGAAGAGTTAACCTTATTTTCACATTAAATTAGTCTCTGAATCGAATTCTGAATAAAATTAATTAAAAAACAGAATGTACACATATATGTTGTCTTATGGATATAATATAATCGCAGAACGAAAAATGGTAGATAAATGATATCTGTTTCGCTGTCTTAAAACCGAAATTGCAGACTTTAAGTGTAAAAATATTGCATCACTTTAGTTAATAGAAAGAGCCGCTGTTGTAACAGATATGCTTGATTGGATTATTTTATGCTACAAACGATCAATATTGTGATATCATCGAGTGTGAGGATCTTAGCTGGAGCATACTGCGATTTTCTGTTCTAAAAGTAGAAGTTTTTCTAATTAGTACTAAATCGCCAAAATAACTAACTGTTTTAACTTTCTAAAAATAGAAAGTTAAAACAGCAGTGAATAAATAAATACAATGTTATTGAGTTTAGAAATTGTGATACTGATATATTAAGTAGGAAACTATTTCGATTTTATAAAAGTATTCACATGAAGCTATTTTATTATCAAGGATCCATTGCAATTAGAGCTGCTTCCAGGCATGCAATTATTATTTCTCTATAACAACTGCAATTAGAGCTACTACTAAGAAGAATTTATCCTTATAATTTATCGTTGTGTTGCTTCAGAGCAGAACTACTTTGGATGGTTCCCTAAATGCGGTATTATGATTCTGAAAATGACAACACTTTCAAAATATTACATACATAGTATAGTAGCTGTAGAAATTCTTGATGACCGCCTCTCACACGAATAGTCAATATTTATTGTTTCTCATCGTTAAAGAGCATTGGCGTAATTATAGGGTGCCAAGAGTTGCAAATTACTAGGTAAATCTTTTTCTAAAAGGAATGTTGAAAATAAATTGGTACAAAGACGTTACTTATCGTTCGAAATAGCAGGACTGAAAAATAAATGAATACTATAATAAGAATGCCTTCTAAATACCATAAATAGATTTGTAAGAAAAAAACCCTCGAGCCGCATTACGAAAGATATTCCTAGTTTTCTATCAAATTTAAAAGTAAAAACGTTTTTTGTTACAAGTTTTCAATTAAATGCAAAAGAAAAAAAAGCATTAAACACAAATTTAAATAACGGTTTTTTTACTTTTTTATTTCTACGAGAAAAAAAATGCATCTAAATGAAGTAGCAATCTTAAAAATTAATAAAAATGGTATTAATGTCATCTTATAAGAATTTAACATTAGAAACAAAATTCTTTTATAATTAATGACAAAAATCAATTTCTTTCTCTAAGTTTCATCCTTGCTGATGATATCTTATTATCTAGTAACTCTCGTAGCTATTTTGAAAGGAAAAGTAATTACAACTATTATTCTAACTCTGCTTATCTGCATCAACCGATTTAAGGCACCAGAACGGGATAGTCAAAGGGACGAATAAGCAACTATGTCCATTACCATTACATGCAATTATGTGCATTGTCATTATAAGCAACAATGTCCATCACTATATATCGTTGAATAGCAATTTAACAATAGTAAATAATAACAGAATAGTGTATTTGGGAATTTGGAATTTTCTTTCATATAATGCCATTTCATTTCACATATTTGGTAGAAAAAATGTGAATAAACAATATGCATCTATCTTCCTATATGTAAAATAAGAAACATCTGGAATAACTAACAATAAGTCTACTTTAATTTTTGAGAATTTAAAAATGAAGATGCATTTTAATCTCAAAAGATATTTAGATTTTTTTTTAGTTTTTCAGTACTGTTTCTACAATGAATAACATTTTTTCTTTGTCATAAATTAGATTTACTTCACATATAATGAGATTAAGACATTTACTATAGAATAGCATATCATATAACAACGAAAATTAGCATGGCATCAAACATGGTATTCACTATTTAACTCAGATAATCATTAAAATTATGTGGTAATCGGAGCTAACATAGAAATTCTTGAATGATTTCAGTGTTTTTGTCTGAATTTATTATGAAACACATATTTAAATCAAATAAATGGGAATTCGAGTATTATAATCTATGTGTATCACTACTGAATTTGGTAAAGTCGAATGAATGCTATTGGGAGTTTAGGATATCTACTTAATTTATTTAATCCTCGAAAACAATAGCATTCATCGCCAAATCATAACTAAAAGTAATTACGCCAAGCTGGCGGAATTTTCCATTTCCGATGGTAAGTAACGATGAGATGCATTCTAAATGAGTTTCTGTTTTATTCGGTTAATTTGAAATCCTAGTATCAAATGGTCATAATAACATTAAGCGATATTCCAAACATTTGAACGTAGAGGGCCAGACAGAAGGCTGACCACACTCTGACTTCTACGCGAAGTTAGCTCCATTTAAGTATTGAAGCATTGCAAATTGTGCGCAGGAATTTGAGGAGAATGAGAATTGCAAAACGGCTTTAACTCGGAGGAAAACGATACCATGCATCATTCATCGGCCATTAGGAATGGATTTCAGATATGTGCAGAGCCATATGTCGAGGTAATTGACGGGAATTCCACAACAAATACCGCTTTCTCGACTCGAAGGAGAGGCACATGCCTTTTGCTGTAAAGTATAATGGTATGGATTTTCGGAATGCGAGACGTTTACGACGCATATGTGGCACTTAACTGTTGATGACCTATTCGCATTTTAAAAAAATTTAGAGGAAAGAGTGTTAGAAGATATTTCTGAGCGACAGCAAGAACATACATACTTAAAAGCTTGGATTATATAAAGCTGGAAGAAAATGCAAAAATAATTAAAGGTTGAGAAATGAATAATTATATGTAACAGTACCAAGTCATGTATCTCTTAAAATAATAAAAATGCACGTGTATGTATGTATATATGTGTGTGTATCTGCTAATACTGTACATAAAAAAAATTTCGAATACGGTTAAGTGTATATGGAAGTGATGCTTAATATCAAATAAAATATTTAATATTTAAACTTTAATATAGATTAATTACAGAATAGCAGTGAATCAAAGTAAATGAATGTAGTATTAGGGTGTAGTTTTTTGAGTTGAAAGTCAGACTTTAAAACCAAGTGATATAATTTAAAAAAAATTTCAATTCCAACTTATGTCAACAAAGAAAAAAAATTATTTTAATTACTTTTCCTTATATAAACATCAAAAAAACTATTATCAAAATATTTTCCAATTTTCGCAAGCATTCTTCACCTTTACGTGAAAAATACGGAAATTCTTGAATTTTATCGATTTAGTTATTGCCAGTTGATTACAGTTTTCCTTGATATAAATTAAAGTATTGAAAAACTATATTAAAACATTAAAAAACTATATTTAAAATATTAAAAAATAATTGTTAATTTATGAGTTAATATTTAAAAAAATGTGTTAACATCAAGCTTCATCCACAATGTTTGAAAAAAATATTATATATATATATATATATATATATAGGTCGATGGTTGTTTGAAAAAATGGATGATTGAGTTCTTGGTTCTACAATTTTTATCCTTTCCTGTTGGCATATAACGAGATATGAGTGGGATTATTTGAAGGACTTAAACTGAATTCACAACTCACAATTTCAGTTATTCAAAAACAGAAAAAGATATATGATTTTATTTCTTTTACAGTAGCGATTTCATGCCTTTGTTCCTACAAGTTTCCTCCTTGAAAATTCATTTTATTATTCAGTAAACAAAATAATCATTTTTAGATTAAATTTTGCCAAGAATACGTTAAATGATTAAAGAATCTATGACGATGATGATGTCGTGTCCTCATTACAGCAGAAAGAGAGTGAAGGTAAAGACCTCTGAACACCCGAGGGCAGAAGTCTGTCCTCTAGCTCTTATGTAGAGGACATTCACACATTCGCTTATACACCTTTTTACGGGAGGGGGAGGCACTTTCACGATTCTCACCGATGGAGCACAGGGGAAGAACAACCATGCCCGAATCAGGAGTCGAAACCGGAACGCCTAGATCACAAGGAAGACTCGTTGCTCCTTGGTCTGAACACTGGCTAAAAATATATCTTAAATGCGAATAAAATATTTTATAACACTAAATAATACAGCAGCTTCAATGCAAAATGCACAAATTTTTACATCAGATAGTTGTTTAGAATTAAATATACTTTAGGCCAAATTTTTAATAAAAGTATTCATTTATTGTAAAATTTATTTATACCTGAACGATGTTACTAAATTCTTAAAATGATGATATAATTCCACGCTGTTGCACTTTAAGAAATTAAAATGTTCTATCATTTTTGTTTTAACCAGGAAGTAATATTTTTGATCATGTTTACATCATAATTATATTTTAATCAAAAATGCTGCTACTCAATAAGAAATTATTCATTGAATTATACAGAACTATGACACTATATGTGTTGTAGATTATGCAATAAAACATTATGTCAATCATACGCGAATTAAATTCATTTTCAGACTTTTTATATCCCAGTGTTTCGGAATATTTTTCTTCATAAGTATTTCGTAAACATCATCGTAACACTTTATCACTTTCATGAGATTCTTATAAACACAATATATCAGTCAAAAGAAATACCTGATATATTAAAAGTTATTTATTATTTTTGCATTTTCCTTATCTGAAGTTTTTCTTGTGAATATCTATCCTAAGAAGCATAAAAAATAATTAAACACAGTTAAATATGTAATAATAAACACAATTACTAATCTCCTGAACCTCACAACATTAGAAAACGTCGACTTCCAACGACGAATACATCATAAAAAATACTATTCCTTTTCCTTCAAAAGGATTAAAAAACATCTTAAGTCCATTCATTATGAATTTGGAGCTCTTTTGAATCTTTCGTTTTATTCTAATTTATCTCTGCGGGACTGAAATGTATTTTTTAGTTTAATAAAAGGTTATGATAACTCAAAATGGTAATGAATTCTTTAGAATATAAATATATCCATTTCTTATTCATTTTTCATCGGAAAGAATATTACAGCAAAAAGCAGAAATGTTGAATCTTCAAAAACTTTCAAAAGGAACTGGAATTTATCTAGCATGCAAATATTTTATTCCTCTCTAATTGGCTTTAAAACTCGGTCGGAATAATTCATAGAAAGAATGTCTTATGTAAGAGAAGTATGTTAACTTAGAGATGAAATGCATTTTATTAAAGTGACGGATTTTAATTAAGTTTAACATTTAAATTTCAAATACTGTTGGCCTTTGTAATGTTTTTTGTTTATTTAGAAAGAAATTTAAGCACTTAAATATATGCTTGATTGAAATTTAAAAATGTAACATCAAAATAAAAGTTTTCTGTAAATTTAATAATAAAATAAAAAATAATCGATTTATTGATGGAGATATATTAACTTTTATGCTATGAATTTACCTGAAAGAAAGAATTCTTATAATAAATGAAAAGAAGACGCATTATTTAGATAATACAATGAATAAAAATGAAATAATTTATGTTGTATCTCATCTATTTTAACTCATAATCCTAAATTCCAATTGCAGGTTGGGAAAAAATTATCTTTTAAATTTATCTTTTCATAATCATTCATTAAATTTTAAGAAATACATCAGGAATATGTATTTAAAAAATGCAGGATACGTGTAGATTTTTATACGCTATTTAAGTTGGATCGAATCAATTACGTATTATATGTTGGAAAATACAAATTTGCCGATTACGACTCCTTTGGATATGATGCTACGAAAGCAAAAAGTAAGTAACTTGATACTTCTCGCATTATGCAATGAAATACATAAGGAACAGATATACATGTTTATTTGTGTTATGCGTATTAGATTGCGAACTCGTTAGGGAATACCTCCTTTCAATGCTATAAGTAAAAAGAAAACCTAACAAAAATAAGAATGAAAATATCCTTGTCAGTCAGACTTGTTTCCTTGCCAAAGAAGCCCTTTTTTTTTACAGATCCCTATTTATTTATTGCCGATCAGCAGGCACTTTTTTAAAAAGTTATTCACTCATTTAATTTAATGTAGAAATTTCGGTTTTGTTTGCTATTTGTCTAAAAATTACAATCACTGCAAAAGTAATAGGGATTTTTTTTTTAAAAATTTTTAACTTAATTACATTTTGGATAAATGTTTTATCAAGAAATGACACGTAAAAGATATAACTCCTATTCGATGGAGTAATAATTAAGACTTAAATAATCCAGAAACACATTTTAGTTAGAGTCACATTTTTGTAATAACACAATTAGTTGTTTTAATCATGTTTCATTAAAATTCTTTACAACGGATTTTTCGATGCTCTGTATTTCATAATAATGTGTTATAAAATATTGAAGTTACTTAAAAGAAATTTAAGAAAAAAAGAAAGAAGAGAAGAAAAGAAAAAAGAATTTGAGAGAAGAAAAAAGAATTTTAAAGAAAAGAAAAGAATTTTAGAGAAG
>JAPMOQ010009202.1:1739131-1780304 GCA_026543055.1 Argiope trifasciata
TTTTTTAGATTAAGTTTGCACACATGAAGTGTTTGACCTTGCGCCTTGTTGATGGTCATCAAGAATGCAAGTCGAATAGGGAACTGCAGTTGTTTGAAATCAAAAGGAATGCTGGAGGAAATAATGGGAATGCGTGGAGTGAGCACATCTTCTCCAATCGACATTCCTTTAAGGATAGTAGTCACACTTCTTGCCTCACATTGACTTTTTGATTCTGATACTCGTGATCAGATAGCATGTAAACGTAGTCTATCGGCTCATGATGATATTGAGACTGACAAACATAAATTTGCAGTTTGTAAACGATCTGCTTATACGCTTACGTGTCGTTCCTGGTTTGTTTATGAAGCTCGATTTGGCTAGTTTCTAGATGTTGCACTGTTGGATATATTAATTGACGAACGTTTGGGAACATATTTTTTGTCGAAGCTATCAACACGATATACATTTTATATAGTCGAATTACATATTTATAATGTCGAAATATCGTTTGTAGATTTTCTAAATGTTTGCAGTGGAAAATTTCAATTATATAAAACTTACCTTAATCGGCATTGATAGTAATAATTTTATTTTCTATGCGTCAAATCAACTGTGAATATTATGTGCAATTTGCTGCAGACAAAATTGTAAGCACCCTGAATGACATCATCCAGTGTAGAAGATTATTCATTTAATGAGAAGAAAAAAATTAAAATTTTTACAAAGTATTTTTGATTTTATTTCTCTCACATTGAGAGATATCCATCATAATAATTTTATTTTGTTTGATACTTGTGTGATTAATTACGAATAGGATGTGCCGTTTGCCATTTACTGTTTTTTGTCAACTATCAATTTTAAAATAAATCTTCGAGGAAGTGCAAGCAATATGTTTTGCCAAGTTTCCCCACTATATGTTGAACAGTACAGCAAAGTTTAGGATACGAAGAAACAAAAATTCATTTTTATATCTATACTAATATTATAAATGTGAAAATTTGGATGGATGGATGATGTTTGTTACTCAATCACACCAGAACGGCTGAACAGAATTGGATGGAATTTCACACAAACATAGATTATAATCATGAATAGAACAAAGGCTACTTTTTATGCCGGTTAATTGAAGTTAATTGTTTATTAACTAAAAAGTAACTCTCGCGCCAAAACGCTGAGGTCAAATCCCGCCAAAGATAAGCAAAGCTCCAGTTTGTTTTTATTTCAACAGATTATTTCAATCGATTCTATTTATTTTCTTTGTGTTTGATGTATTTAAAATCAAATGTTGTTAATTAATCGATCTTTCGGATTCATTCTGAACTGCTTTTAAATTTAAAAAAAAAAACAGAATAAAGGAAATAAAAAATTTCTAATCTGCAGTGCGTTACACCAACTGACGTAGGAAAATCAGACATGTGCATTTCGACAACTGGCGTTGAAAGTTCGCGCATGATTGTTGACAACTGTGCTTTCATTTAAATTAAAAGTTTAAAAATTATGTGTATAATACTGTTGCACTTTTCTCAATCTCGATCAATAAATAAAATGGATTTTACCTGACTTAATTTGCTGTTTTGTTTTATTTTAGGTATAAAATGTAAATAAATTGTTTTTATATTAGTTGTATGTTTTTGTTATTAAATTGTACTTATGTTATATATTTATTGTATATGCTTTTACTTTCAAATGTATCGTTTTTAGGTAAGATTTAATTTTTTTGTTTTTATTATTTTATAGTTTTTCGTTTTTCTAAATCTGAGGTGCCCCTTCGGGGGTTGTTCTCTGTATCTAATTACAAACTGACTACAACTACCTGTATGTAGGCGTAAGGAAAGAAACTAACTGACATTGCTACAATCCTAAGAGCCATCGCAATCCAATCCTTGGGAAATACTTCCCATCATCAATAGAATGTAGCAAACCCCACCTCTTTTTGTATTCACTAGGGCGCCTACAGTCAATTAACATACTGAAAAATTTTCATCTTCATTTTTATAGTGCCTCACCTAGGATAAACGCTCTGTAAATTTAATATTTTGAATATAGAAAATCAAACAGCCCATATAGCTACATAGATTATAATATACACGAACAGCAATCTTTACTATTAATATTTATTAAATTTTAGAAATCTTTTTTCAAATAAAGTATTTTTTTTAAATTATGTTTTTTTTAAATTTTTTTAGAGATTGAAAGTTTACAGAGTTTTAATTTGTAATTATTTTATTAACTAAACGAAATCTTCATAACATTATTAGAAGGAATAACAATATATATATCAGTTTGAATATATTTCTTAAAAGGAAAAAAAAAAACTGTTCTGACAAAAAAAAAGTTTAAGTCAACATTGTCTTCTTTTGAAATATTATTTCCTTAGGTATCGAAATAATGATTTCTTTAGAATATACTTGCTTGATAAATGGACAGGAAGATATTTTACTCGAGATATTGATGTCTCATAAATAATTCTCAGCTATCGCTAGCATTTTTATAATAATGAAGAATGGCAATTTTTACTATGTAACCAGATTTTGAATCTTTTATATTCAAAAATGGTAATACGTCATCAAATATTTTACAAAGAATGGCAGTAAGTCATGAAACTTTTCTTCCCATGCTGACGAATCTGTATTTAATATACGTATGGAATGTTTAAAGCTTCATTTATTAAGTCAAATATGCTCTCTGACATTTTCTTATACTTTTCAAAGAATTGCATTTGCGTTTTACTGTATTCATATATAAAAGTTTTTATCTAAATAAATTTGTAATTAGTCTGATGAAAGGTGTTATTTGATCAAGTATTTATGTTTCAATAAAACCCTTTTTGTTGTTCTTTGGGAGGCATTTAAAATCGATGATTTGGTATGTAATACAATCTTCCAATTGTAGACGTTCCTAACTTTTATTTATAACGTTTACGATTTCTCATTTTTCCTTGTATATACATTTAGGTATACTTATTCTATGTCCTATTAAGTTAGGATTTATTTATAAAGTTTATGTGTATCTTTCATTTAAAATAGTATTTTTTAATGTTCTTTTGAATTTTTCCCCTTGTTTTTCGTTAAGCTTTTATAGC
Source organism: Argiope trifasciata (assembly GCA_026543055.1). Taxonomy (NCBI): domain Eukaryota; kingdom Metazoa; phylum Arthropoda; class Arachnida; order Araneae; family Araneidae; genus Argiope; species Argiope trifasciata. The sequence goes on from JAPMOQ010009202.1 coordinate 1,742,196, forward strand.
TTGGAGGACTGAATCAAAATAAGAAATAATAATAATTGTTAAGAAAACTTATGTCACAACATTTGGCCAATACTTATAGGATATATACTCTGATGTTTGGAATTTGCATAAAAATTCTTCAATATTATCTTTAGCTTTGATAGTTTGGAAGACATCCTTTTAAAAAAAATTTAACTCTTTAAATCCTGAAATTTCCGGCAACATTATTAAAAAATTATTCACCCATTTCATAAAACACACACATAAAGTTAATGTATTTATTTATTCAATCAAACCTGTTTCGAGCCTTTTATTAGCCACCGAATCTTTTGCACAAATAAAGTTAAGGAATAATTTTTATTTTGCATAGTTAAAAAGTTCATTATAAAAGAATTCTTTCAATATTGCAATTTTATGCATATGAAAACCAATCATACTTTGTCTATATCCAAAGAATAGCTATACAATTTGATTAAGTTATACATTTCAGTTTTATTTTTACGATCATAAGCCAAAATACATTCATTCAGATTGCTTGAATTTACGTCAACATTGTTCTAAACATAGTGGCGATAATTTCAAAATTTCAAAAATCGTTTCTAGGAAGGTTTAAAACACCAAACTGATCAAAGTGTCCAAGGCTAATTTTATTTTCATTTTTAACTACTTTCTATATCTAAAATTAGTTTATTTATTAGCATGTAAAACTACATTAATTGAAGAAATACATTTTTAAATTGTGTAAAAGGTACTTGTATAGCATTAACTATATAGTATTTGATGTTTCAAAAATTGAATAAAATACATCATGTAAATTTTATACTGGGAATTTTATAAACTTTTCATTTTATGTTCGCTGAGAAGATTTTATATTTGAAAGCCAATAATTTCATTATTGTCAACAATTTCAACTGTTAACTTTCGATAATGTCGATTTAATTTTCCTTATGAAACGCATTTGAAATGTTATTCGAAATTTCCTTTTAATTTTCAATTCAATTTGAAAATATAAATAAAACGACAGTTTTGATAAGTACATATGTGAAATCAATGGAAGAAGTAGTCATTGATTTTATTTAACACTTTTTAAATTTTTAGAATTTATTGTATGTATATAATCCAATTCTTAGTTTTAGTCAAGATTTCTTTGTCTATAGCGAAAGAAAAACAATATTTTAAATCTTATCGTTTTGATTCCGTGGCATAATTAAAAGTTCGAGCAGCTCCGAAGTTAAAGTAAGCTGTAAAGACTGATTTCGAAAGACTGAGAAATTATGTTTTGAATGAATTTGGAATGATAGAATATGTATCTATTTGTAGCAATTACTAATTAACCCATGTTCCAAAACTAATTTTCTAAACCGTTGAACTTTACTTTAGCTTCTTAATTGTACAGGATATTATTTTTCAAACAGAATCAAAATGATGTGTCTGGTGATTCCTTTATTCCTTTTTAAAATTATATAAGTTCAAAATGCTTCCTCGCGATCTCCTTTTACTGCTTTTTGGCATGTAGTTTGGTTCTCTATACTGTGTGCATCATGGTTTCTAAAATAAAATCTCGATAACAGATGAGCATTAAACTAAATCGTTACATCACGAAGAACAAAAATATTTAATGTATTCCATATATATATATATATATATATATATATATATATATATATATATATATATATAGATTGGACTTTATAGATTGGACAATCCTAATAATCATAACGAATTTCAGTTGTTCCGCTGAAGCGTTTTATTTTTTTATCTTGTATACGTTTTCAATTATCTGTAATTAAATATATGTCCTTTTATTTAAATTCGCTTAAAATTAAAATGAATTTGGCGCTATTTTTCTTTTTATGTTTGTTCTGTTACAACGCTGTATTTAATTTCTCGTGTGAAGTTTGAAAACTTATGGAAGAAAAATTATTCGACTCATTAATTACTGATAATGCTTGTTATTTTAAGAGTTAATGAGCAGAAAGGAAATTGTTTAAGCAGAAATAGTTGAGTTTCATGTTTAAAGAACTCTTCCATGAAAATTTAGTTTCCAGTCAATTCCAGTTCATTTTCTGAAGTGCATTGTTGTTTGCATAAATTAGAATATGAGGAGAATTTATTTTTTCATTATGTAATAAAGTTAACTCATTTAATAAAGTTAAATAAAATTTAAACATTTAAATATTATTTTTTTAAAAATTACAGAATGAATTAAAAAAGAATTTTATTTATAAAGTTGTTTGATCAAAACGAATTTTACTTGTGCCGCTGAAGCGTTTTAATTGTATCTGTGAGATAAAAAATCATAAAAAAAATGTGAGACAAAAAATTATTAAAAAAAAAAAAACTAAATATGTGTAATACTTTAAGAAAAATGTTTTTCGTAACAGGAAAGTTTCTATTCTGAGAGAATACGACATTGTTATAGTGGATTATTGGATTACTAAAGATTACCAGAAAATCCGCCGAATCTGGGACTCCTTCAAATAAATACATTACCGCAAAATCTTATTTTTTCTCTCATATATTTCTTTCATTCCATCAAATACGTTTTTACCGAGCTTACAGAAATGCCAATGAATATTCTTGGAAATATTTGAATAAGGGACAATAGGAATTTTGATTTGGATTATGCTCAGTTCAGAGTTGTAATGTTGTAAATAATTATAAAACTCATTTAATTTTTTTTAAATTTAGAAATATTGTAATTATTGCAATGCATTTTTGTTGTTAGCTTACTTTACTCATAAATAAATTATTTTAGTAAGAAGTGTTTCATTTAATAACACAATTAAAATAATATGCAGTATAATATCAAGGGAGTAGAAAAAAATTAAATTCTCATTATACTTAAATTTGTATAAGATGAATAATGAAAAATAATGGGTGATAATTCTTTATTCCTTTTTGATCTGATTGTTTAAATAAGTTAATTTATAGTTTTTGAATACTGAATATTGCAGAGATCACACGATGAATGAATGATGCAATACGAGTTTCTGTGCATTTTAATGCTATAAAAATTTGCATGCTTTTTTTTTTTGAAGTTTTGACCTTTTTTAAAGTAAAAAACAGTGTTTTTTAATAACGTGTAATGATATGACACATAACTTTCTGCAAATTGTTAATTTGAATAAATAGATATCATACTTACCTTTTTCACTTTCTAAAGAATTATCCTTTAAAATGTTTTGAAATTCCTTTGCATAGTAAAATAACGAAAATCCTTCAAATATATTGGAAATTATATAAAGACGCTTAGTGATAAATCCCTTATAACTCATAGAAAGAATTTGAAATATTGTTTAATTTTAATATTTCTTTGCCCTTTCTCATCTTTTTCGACAAAAAGAAATATTGATTTCACTTAAAAAATTCCTAAAATACAATAGAAAAATATCTTGAGGTTTTTTTTTAAAGCCTCTATTTTTGATGTGGGATTCTTTGAGTGAGAACTGATTCGATAATCTGCTTCAAGTACGATAAAAATAGTTCTATGTAATCAGAGCGAAAAAAGTTACATATCTCTCCCTCACTTCCGGTTAATAAACTATGAACAACTTATTGTAATGTTACCTTCAAACGAAAGCTAACAAAGTATTTTTTCAATCTCGATTATTTTTTTTCTGAACAATAAAAAAAAGTGCAAATATTAGTAGTGTTGTTTACATTGCGTGCATTAGAACTCTTTTTTTTAAAATTAATTAAAGCGTTTCTTACAAATACTGTGTGAAGAGTTTTAAGATGAAAAATCGATTTGGAAGGGGGGCGGGGTTGTTGAAAATAAACTGTTTAAAGTATATGTTTCATTTTTTTTTCTCGTAAATAACTGAAAATAATTGAAAATAATTCTATAAAAATCTTTTGGAAACATTTTTCATTTTCCTATTTCAGAGAAAGCATCTGATTGTAATAACTTCAAATAACTACAGAATTTTGAATTTTCTTTTCAATACCTGATATGCTTCTGTTTTAAAAAAATCCCAGTATATTGTAAATTATATTATATTATTAGCATTCATTACTTCAGTTTTCTATTTTATTTATTGCAGAAGTTCAAACATTTGTGTAGACACAATTATAGGTATTTTCATCTTCTTAAAAAATTACAATTTATTTGCTCCTTGCAAAAATATAAATACCAAATCTTAATGCTCCCTTTAAAAAAAAAAGCTTGTTTTGTCTAATGTTTGTAAGAAAAAAAAATTGTGTTATATTTTTTACTAATTCCACTATGTATTTTTATGATAATACTCTACTTTTATATTTTCGAATTTAATTCGGTTTCTGGATTACTTTTCATTCTTGTGGATGACCTCATCTACTAATGAGTTTATTAAATCTGCATTAATGTGTAGATCTAAAACCGAAAAGTTAAAAATAATTCAAATAAATAATGTCCCATATTTAATATCCTAATAACAATTTTTCTAAGTTGCTTTATTGAAATTATTTGAATTGATAGTCAAATTAAGAAAAATAGACTGGATAAACAAAACTAAGTACCAACAATTATTGGAAACTCTATTATTACTTGAGGGGTATAACTGATAGGATTAAAATATTTCTTCTCAAATAATGAAAAAGAATATTAAAGTTGCTTATAACTAATAGAATTAAAATATATCTCAAGGAATAAAAAAGAACGTTAAACTTGCTTAGAGAACAACATAAAGTCATATTAATTAAACTTGCATTTACTTTTTCGGAATTAAAAGAAATAGCATGCTATCAATAAATTTAAATAACGTTGGTTAGAAAATGAAACGATTAATTACATACCGATAATTTAAAAAATAGCTGACTTAAAAGTGTTTATCAATAAGTTTATTTCGGTTAGTTGTAATTGATAAATCTGACTTAATTTGACTAATTGAAAAATAGATGAGAATACAAGATTTTTTTTCATTTGAATGCTTTTATTTAAAAGTATTAAAGTTACCTTCCTTGCATCTTATTTTCATCCTTTTTTTCCAAACTTGTTTTGAATTGAACTAAGAAGGTTTTGAATAACACTGAAAAATAATTAGCTATTTATATAATTGCTGAAAGACTTCATTTTTCTGGTATAATCAGGGCAACATTTTAATTTCTCACGGTTACAGGTGTCTAATTATGGAAACTTTAGACATAAATTCTTTTTTCTGTTAATACAAGCTTCTCTTGTATATTAAAACATATTAAATTTTCTTAGCAAAGGAAAGACAATATAATTTTCTGATTTTTTTTGTTACATTGTTGCTTTTGAGCTCTCTTGGTTACTTTTTAACCAGTAAATGACTTAAATTATTACGCAAAAGTTTTGGGTTTGTATTTTACCTCTCACCTCTTTCTTTTTAAAGGTAAAGCAAAGATACATTCTTTACCTTCCAGTCTGCATAAGCCAACACAAAAAAAGTGTGATATCATTACAAAATGCCTTACACTATATTTACGACATCTTGATGTTATTGTACAGCTTTCAGTATATCTAATATAATGGTGAAGATATCATCCAAAATTTTGTACAAATAGGTGTAGAGAGTAATTCAAAACAAATGAAATTAAAAATTGACAAAATGAAATTAAAAATTAGAGCTATAAAAAGGAGCTAAAATCAAACAGAAATATAGAATCAAATGCTGTGGGAGCGGAATGTCTTTTAAAGAAATAATTAATGTAAAAAACTATACTCAAGGGAATACAGGGAATGGTACACCGGGAATCGCAAGGAAGAAAATTCAGGAGCTTCATTTCAAGCCACGGTAATGCTCCTTTTAATAGAGTAATATGTTTCTTAAGTTATCAATATATAAGGAATTGTGAGTAGACTTTCATGAATTATTAGCAGAACGGACATTAATTGATATTCGACAGAAACGAAATGATTAAAACATTTTTCGTCTCTGTTGATATTAAAGAATTTGAAATACAAAATTTAACACAAATAAATTTTGGAAAATTGAAATATTTTACTGGGTTTATTTTTAAAATTTTATTTAGAAATTTAATTAATTAAAAATTACATTTTTTGGATTTTTAAGCTCCAATTTTCAACTAAACAAAAATTATTTCATTACCTTATTTTAAATTTAATAATATATTTAATTAATATATTAATAATTAATATATTTATCCATCTTTCGAATTATATAAATTTAGTTGTCTTACATTTTTGTTGCAATTTTTCTAGTTTTCTGTCAAAAAATCAGCAATACTTCTCACTGTTCCAGTAATTTCCTTTAATTTTTACAATACATTGTTGATTGTCTTCCATTGCTGTAGGATTCCGCTCATTATCGGCAATGTTCGCCTATTCCCATTTCCTACCCTATTTCATGTATGAAGAAAAATCGAGCAGCATCATTGGTTAGGACGATCGAATAGGTAACGAATGGGTGACGTCATTATAAACGAACTTCGAAGGTTGCTCACTGTATATCGTAATTTTTTAATTAAATAGTGTTTGTATTTTGAATTTTTTTTTTGTCGTAAAGAATCAGTATGTAAAGTTGGTTAAAATGGACCAAGGCATTCAGGAGAAGTGGGGTAGATAATATTTTTAAAATTTGCAATAAGGTAATATTTTTGTAAATTTGCGACATAGTAAAATACTTCCTTACTTAAATAAAAGGAAGCTATTTTAAATATTATTAAATGGAAAATTATAGTGAAAAATATAGATGGAAAACACCAATATATGCATAACTAAAATGTATAACAAAATCACAAAGAATTAAATCGAATTCAATCTAGTTAGAAGAGGCATCAAATCCAAGTTGCGCTGAAAATTGGAATGGCAGCAATCATGGCGTCACACTCTCGTCAGAGTGGACGGTGAGGGGAACCGATAATATTGCTCGATTTGCTACCATACATGAATCAGGGTACGGAATACGAATATGCGAACGGTTCATGCGAGAATTCAGTACGTGAAATTATATTACTATTATCAGAAGGCAAGATGAAAATTGTAAAATCACCGACACATAAGCTTATGCAGACTAAAAGTGAGTTTCGAGTACAACATTTATCACAATTTTATTTAAAAAATAAATTTTTATTGAATTTATGAACAGCGTGCTACACATCATAGATATAATTCCAGTTAAATACAAATAATACCTCTTTCAAATTAGGCAATCGTCAAAAGTGATAAAAATTTCTTATAGCATTAGACTTTTATATTTTCGAAATTTAACAGAATTAACTATACAACTGATTTAAATATTGCTCCAAGTTTACTAGATTGCAAATTACAATAATGCTAAGTTAAGAACTAAACCATTTGCATGAACATTTTCAATCTTATGAGTGTTATTAATATAATTGTATTCTATATGCTAATATCGTTTGTCAATACTTTTCAGTTTCTTATTTATTTGTTTGGGTAGGATTATTTCATCAATAAATTAACTTTATCTGGATATACACATGCCTTATTTTAATGTTATAATAGTCGTTTAATCGATATTTTGATGTATATGTATTCAATGTATGTACACACAAATTAGGAAGCACAATAGATACGAGACATACCAGACTTCTTGGGAAATTTAATTATTTCAAAGGTTTTAAACTTGCTTCACGCCTTTGAAACTGGCAGCTGTGATTCTAAAGGCGGTTCTAAACTAATAATCGACCCAAGTTAGTAAATGCATATGCTTTGACGATGAAAAGTTAAGCTTGCCATAATTTCTAAGCTTAAGTGCTAACTTTTAAGTATTCTTCATTAATTCAAGAAAATGCTACATTGTTAAAAGTATATGATATTTGTGCTAAAAATAATATATTCTTTGTTTCAGAAAAATAAATATGTTTTGCATATATATTCTAGAAAGTTAATGTAATGATAGATTCAAATGTTTTAAAATACATAAAGTGTTCATTAATTATTAATATAAACAGAAAAATAAGTATTTCGAAAAAAGTGAAAAGAATAATTGAAAAATTTATAGCATGATGCAGATATTTAAATGGTTGTAATATAAAATTATTATTAACAGGAAAAATAGTTTGTAATATCAAATATATTATCCCTTCTACGTATGAGGATGAAAATTAACTTCATGGTGGAAATTAAATTCATAGCAGCTAGTGAACCAAATATTGTACTTAAAACAAATGTATTGGTTGCTACTGGCAACTTTTTTCACTACAATTTGTGTTGTAAGGAACACAGCTGGCAAAAATTCCAATCATTATAGCGAGCTTGAACTTGTCATTCCGCTATTTATTGTGGTTGGAAGAAACGTGTGATTTCTTGAAATTTTTTATAACTAATATAAGATTTATTTTTGCTAAAAAAATGATAAAGAGCGGAGAAATTCAGAAGAGGGTGACATTGAAGTTTTTGTACTGCCTTTAACATATAAATTTTGCATGATGATGAATACATCCATCATACCTATTTTTTTATTATTTTATATCATATATTTAAACAAGGATTTTTTTCAAACAATTTCAATTTAACATAGAACATTGATTTTATCACCTTAGTTTATTTCACATACAAAAAAATTTATTCAAAAAAGGATCAATATACTTGAATTAATTGCTCGGACAGAAGGATAGCAATGCCTATTCCATTAAAAACCGTTTTATTTCCTCTGTTGCCATGCTTCATAATAAAATTTACCGAACTAAAACAATTATAGATTCTTTTTTTAAATATTATTAAATAGTTTATGAATTTATTGTGTTCTAGCAATTGCCCTTGGGAAATTAAGTTTTTTTTATATTCACAATTTTTTTCATGTATATTCAAAAGTAAATATTTACACTATCGAACATAATCAAAGTAAGAATTGAAAAATTTATTGCTTACTTAAAAAAAAGTTTAAAACGTTTCAGTCAAATGCAATGTGTTAGCTATTTGATTTTTCAAAATTTAATGCCATTTAATTTACAGCTTAATAAATGCCTATAGTAAAAATAATATAAAAATAATAATTTCTTTATATAATTCTAATAAAAAGAAATTATTTCTTAAAATAATGTTGAGGAGATGAGAATAATAAAATTTGCTTATTTTTAACTTTTATTTTATTTTTTCTTTATAAGAAAGAATATAAAGATAGAGTCACTCATAAATCTTTAATATCTCACATAAAACACTAAGTGGAAACAGTTATGCCATTGAAAAAAAATTTGAAAATATTTTCCGGGTACTTTTTGACACACGTAGTAAACAATTTTGCCATCGACGCCTTTTTTTTTTTTTATCTACAAATGCGTGCGCAATTTCGATAGGAAGTAATTTTCCATCGACGTTTTTATATAATATTTTCTAACGATTACAAAGTTTGATAAAAAGTGCGCAAAGTTTTTTTTCTAAATGTCAGTATATTTTGATTTCGATAAAAATTTTTGAAAAATTTTGCACAAGACACTATTTTAAGACACTAAATTTTAATATTTTATCTATTTGTTCATTCCAGAATTATTAATGAATTACATTTCTTCTTGAAAACATTTATTTTATATCACAGTTATAGTTACTTGAACTTTGATAAAATAATGTTAATAATAATGCTCTAGTATTTGAAAAAAGGGACTCAGTTTTTATATATGTATTTACTAAGCGATATCTAAAGATGCTTATACTTTATTGGATATGAGATTATAAAAATTTAATTCGATTGATTTTTTTTTTGAAATCGAAACTTGTTTTATGTAATTAAAAAATATTATAGGTAATATGAAACCTGCTTAGGCAAAATCATATTGAATGAAAAATTAAGTACCATATAATATATTTATGAAATAATTGGGTTATAAAATTGGTAAAGGTTGAAAAAAAGGTTGGTTTAAAAATATAATACTTTTTTGTCAAATGCTTTCATTATAATTATGAATTACGGTGTTCATGCTTTCAATGATATATACACTGATGGAAAAAAAAATTCCAACACCAAGAAAAAATAACTGTACAGTAATGAAATTTTAGGAACACATTTGTCTAGGTAACATATTTAATTGATTAAAGTTTCAAGATCACGGGTAGAGCCATTGGCGAGAAGAGCCATTTCAAATGTGAAATGTTGGTACATTAGTAACCGGTGTAACCGCCAGAATTTTGAATGCAAGTATGCAAACGTGCATGCATTGTGTCGTACAGGTGTCGGATATCAGTTTGTGGGATGGAGTTCTATGCCTGTTGCACTTGGGCGGTCAATGCAGGGACGGTCAATGCTGGTTGTGGATGACGCTGGAGTTGTCGTCCAATGATGTCCCATACATGCTCGATTGGAGAAAGATCTGGTGATCTAGCAGGCCAAGGCAACATGTAGACACTCTGTAAAGCATGATGTTTTACAACAGCGGTATGAGGGCAAAAGTTATACTGTTGGAAAACACCCCCTTGAATGCTATTCATGAATGGCAGCACAACAGATTGTATCACTAGACTGACGTACAAATTTGCAGTCAGGGTGCGTGGGATAACCACGAGAGTGCTCCTGCTGTCATACGAAATTGCTCCCCAAACCATAACTCCAGGAGTATGCCCTGTGTGTCTAGGCCGCAGACAGGTCACTAGCAGGCGTTCACCTGGCCTCCTTCTAACCAACAAAGGCTATCACTGCGACCAAGGCAGAACCTGCTTTCATCAGAAAACACAACAGATCTCCACTCCGTCCTCCAATGAGCTCTAGCTTGACACCACTCACGTCGCAAACGGCAGTGATGTGGAGTCAGTGGAATGCACTGTACAGGGCGTCTGGCTCGGAGCTGTCCTTGAAGTAACCGATTTGTAACAGTTCGTGGTGTCACTGTAGTGCCAACTGCAGCTCGAATTTCAGCTGCAGACGCAGTACGATTAGCTACAGCCATACGCCGAATACGACGGTCTTCCCTCTCAGTAGTACCACGTGGCCTCCCGGAACCTGTTCTTTTTGAGGCAGTACCTTTCCTTGATCACTGTCGCCAATACTCATGCACAGTGGATACATTCCTGCCAAGTCTTTCAGCAATATCGCGGAAAGGAAACCCACCTTCTCGTAGCCCTACAACACGACCTCATTCAAACTCAATGAGCTGCTGATAATGGCTTCTTCGTCTTCACAGAGGCATCCTTGACTAATATTAACCCACTACGTCAAATCTCAACTGCAAATAACGATCACGAACCTTACAGCCCTTATTTAAAGCAAACCTCATTTGCATGTTCATAGTGTCGCTACTAGCGCCACACTTACGCGCGTAGCTCGAAATTTGAATCGACGTCATCTTTCAGATGTATAAACACGCCTACCAAATTTCGTTTATCTAGCACAGCTCCTTCGTAGTGTTGGGATTTTTTTCCGTCAGTGTAGGACAAGAGATAAAAAAAATGTCTAAATCAGTAGCAAAAAATAAATTTAAATTGCACATTTAATATCATTTTTATAATTTATGCTTTCCCCATTTGTCTATATGAACTTTAAATACAGAAAAATTTTATAATTTTGGTTAATGTTTTAAACTTTTTATGACATTTTAAAATCCCTTTAAACAAGAAGAAAGGCTTATCCGTAATCAAGCTATTTAAGAGAGAGTGCTTGGAGAAATGTTTATCTCAATGTGTAGGTTGTAACGTATACTGCAGATATTATCAATGATTTATTATCCGAGATCGTAATATGGAAAACCAAATAATGATCTTCATTTTGTATTGGCCCATCTAATATTGTATTTTATTTGAAGCATTTATATTTTTCTGCTTAACGGTGTTTTTTTTTCCGACTTAGAAAAATCTCATTGGGGTTGACTTAACTTTATTTGTGTGAAAGGTTGATACACATGGCTATAAGAAAGGAAATGAAATATACGAGAATGTTCTACTTTTAAGAAATGGATTACCACAAGAAACGTAAGAATTTTCTATCTGAGGATTCCTCAGCTGTGTAAGACCACAACCAGCAAAACGTTTTTCTGGTACAATGAATCTGTTCACGGATTTTGTGTTCTTGTTTTATTCGAATCCATTCGCGAGAGGATTGAGTAACTTTATGGATTCCTTTCTAGTCTGGAATATAAGAAACACTTTTCCGGAATATTTTTGGATTGGCGTTTGGCATCAATCGAAATAAAAGAAAAATAGTAGAACCATTTCTAGCTGATAGTTTTCTAGAACTGTTGACTTCTACAAAACACAAACTATTTTGCTCTTTTCTCGAGATGCAGAGTGTGTTTTCTTTTTTGGTACTAAAAACTGTTCTTTCCGTGTTTTTATGACTACATAAATCAACTATAGACAAAAAAATAAATGTAAAATAAAAAATTTTGAAAAGATCAATACACAAAGAGCACCTAAGACGTTTTCTGAATGTACAGTTTTGATGATGTTTAGTTAAAGTTTATTGCTTGGATGTTGCCATAGAGATAGATCCCAAGGAATTTAGTCTGGAATTTTCTCCTTAAACCACTGAACCAAAAACTTAAGAGTTCAACCTTAAAGCTGGGCTGTCACATATGGATATGGCTGTATATCCTACGCTTGGGCTGACTCTGGAATCACGATTAGTTGATAGCCCTGTCTTCAAGATGAACAGACTCAAAGTGATCGTCAAAAAATGATATGTTTTTTAGAATGAAAAATATATGGCCAAATAACTTTTAGTATTTGAGTTTTTATGGAGGCGAATTGTTTTTAGTTATTGGTATATATAAGCTTAGAGCTTGAAATTTTCTGGCTGACATTTAAAGCATTAGGCATTATACCTAATTACTTACTTAAATTTATGATGAAATCCATAATAGCAATTATATGATAAGAATTGAGGTAAAGCTTCACTGGATACTTTTGATTTGTCATTGATTAGTTTTAATAATTTTACTATTATAAACTTTCAGGTGTCGATTTTTTAAATAAAACTAATAAATAATAAATGCATATATGTTACAGCATAACCAATATATTAATTGCTGCTACATTGATAAAACATAATGGGAATTTGGGGAAAGGCTATTTTACTTTTCAATATCTGATTGAAAGAAGATATGACTGTAAGAAGAGCCTTAATTTATTTTAGTTAACAGATATAATATAATTTAAGAATAAATCTTAGAAAATACAATGAGTGTTCTGATAATTAAAATCCCCTTTTTTCCCCATATATTCCTTGAATATTGTTGTGTCTTTAATAAAAAATTCTAATAAAAAATAATTTATAAATGATACATTGTCTACATCCATATATTCATACTTATATCCTTCTTACTTATCCTAATCACTCGGGTTCGTTTACTTCTATAGTAGATATGTATGGTGTGAGAATACACGATCAATGATCAGTCCTTCAGTAGACGACACAACGCAAACGACGTTTATTTACAGGACGAAGACAGGACAGCACAAAAACGCCAAATATTTACAGCACGACTATGTACAAAAGACTACTATATAAAGGATCGAGACGAACCCACAGGACAACACACAGCAGTGCTCTACTGCAGACAGTAGCCCACAATAACAACAGCAATCCACACGCAGAAATTCCGTAGTGACAATGTTCAAAGTTCACAAAGCGATCAGAGAGGATTCAGCAGGAGAGAGAATCTTTATGGGATTCTGTCTACGCTCACGCAGGTCTCTCCTGAACAGGCTGAAACTACTCCTCAGTCTCTTCTTGCTTTCGTTGTCGACTCACTACTTCACACAATGAGACTACTCCTCAGTTGAGGACTGCTCCGTTCTCGACGACGACACAACGAGCTACAACACAAGACACAGACTCCGTCAGAATACGCCACACAGCAATTCAGCACTCCTTCGTTGCTTAGGTATTCTCCCGGCAAATCCTCCACTCAGGACTCTTCTCCCAGACCTCTCAGTTCAGGTCTACCGATCGTTCACACGGTTCAGGATTGACACACACAACAGACTTCGACAGAAGACACGATGACGGTACACAGCGATCCAGCACTCCACCGATACTCTTTCGGTGACTCCTCCGTCTAAGACCTCTTTATTCGGGTCTTCTCGATTGGTCGACGCCAAACTTCGACAGAAGATACGACGACTGCACACAGAGATCCAGCACTCAGATGATACATCGGTATTCTCGTGGTGACTTCTCCAGCTACTAATGGCTCCTTATATAGCAGCGGGAGGCGAAACTAAAGCCTTCTGGACTAATCAGGAGCATTCTGGTTGTATCTCGGCTCCTATTAGACGGATCGGGAAAATTCTCGATATTTCGTGCATTATCCATTTTTTTGCCAAGCTCTGGGATCATTGATACGATGCCCAGGCACCATTCAATACAGAGGACTATAAATCAGTCTTCTGTACGATGACATTATTAGTGCGGGATAGCAAAATGACTGATTCTTAAGAGTATTGTCTATTCAGATGAAACTTAAGTTTGAAGAAAATGCTTCCTTGTCTCTGATTAAAGATAAGGCTCTTTTGGTTTGAATCCCATTTTAGCGAGAATAACTAAAACAACGAATGGTATTTTTATATTTCTTAACGCAATTTTATTAATTTTTTATTATTAGTTCATACTCTATATCCATGTATATCTCTTGCTCAAATTCAAATACATTTTTTAAAACTTGTTGTGGATGACACTTGATTTTAATACAGTTTTTTCAAATATTAATTTATTATTTAAAATTAATTAATTTTTAATACTTTAAATACTGTTTTTGCATTTTTTAGTGAAAATTACAATCAACATGCAATAGCTTAATCCGCAAAATGGAAGGATTTCAGTATTTCTCAGGTGAAGGTAAAGAATACGAGTTCAATTCTTGAGAAAATCAATTATTTTTGATAATTATTTAATAAAAAATAACTACAATAAAATTTTTCTTTGTTGATCTAAGTAAGATCTGAATTAATTTTTTAAATATTACTTGTTTTAAATTATTGAATAATCACTCATAGTATTTTAAAGCACATTATTGCAATGTATCATTAAAATGATCTTATTGATCTAAAGTGCAGTTTTCTGTGGTTTGAAAGACGTTTAATCCTTAAAACTTGTAGCTTGCAGAATTATTTGCTATAAAAATTCTTAGAGAAATTGCTTTCCGTTTATGATAACCGAAAAGCGAATTATAAAATGCTAATATACTTTCCTTTCTGAAATAATGTTTGAAATATATTTTAATAGATCTTACTTATGATTAATTTTTTATCTCTATTTTATTTTTGATTTTATTCATGCGCAACATTCAACTAGTTAAAACCGATTGGACAGATTATTCTCCATTGGTCCATCAGGGGCCTTGCGTCAGAGGGCAGCATATACTTATTACAAAAGGCTAAAAAGTTTAAGAATTTACAAAAGCAGTTTTTCCTTTACTTAGCTCAAATTGTTAAGAATCTGTTTTAAAAACTGAGTTCAGTTTTATTTAGGATGAATTAATGCTTTCAATCTTATTTAGACTTAGTCTGATTTTGAAATCCTGGTTAAATTGATCTTGCAATTTCCTTATTTGAATTTACTTTAGTATCCTTGGCAGAAAACTCAAACATTTGTGCATACATATTTCACTAAGAATAAAACAACAAATACCCATGAATTTCTTTTTAAAAATTATGAAAATGAAACAATGATAGAACTTTTCTACTTGCATTATTTCTCTAGTTAAAACTCACATTTTTAAAAATTATGGAAATAAATGTCAAAGAATTTTTCAGTTGGCTTTATTTTTCCTGCACAAATGCTTTTTTTTAAATTTTAAAATGAAAAAAAAGAAAGGAAATTGGTGAGTCTACCCTGCTTTGCAATTTTACTAGAAACTAAAGTGGTTAACTGATATTTTAAAAAGATGCCAGCACATCCGAAATCTATCCAAGTTGTTATTAACAAATAAATCAAAACCATCCAAGATTAGCTAGGTCAAGTGTCTTTTTCTCCTACTGATTTGAGTTTGATTATAAATAATAAGAGAAAAATGTACGTAAAAGAATTAGTTTTAAACAATTGACTGTTTTTGACCAATAACTGCATCACCATGTTTCTTTCTTACTTTTTTAATTGGATTGTTTTTGATTTTAATCTAGAATAATTGAACAAAATAGAATTTACAAGATGAAAATAATGTTGAATGTTATATCGTATTTTTATTTTGAAGTGGTGATAAAAACTAAAAGATTATAAACGCTAACGCGGCTAAAATTCTTTCAAAATCAGCGTATTTCCTCTTCTCCATTCTTTTTCCAAGTATGGTATTTCAGTTCATCATTATGAGAGCTATAACAGGGGGAAATAGTTCCCTGATATCGTCTAGGAAATACCTGCCATCAGCAAGAATAAAACCCACAACCCAAACGACCAACTGAGGCTACAAACTCAATCTAAAAATAGTTCTTTTAAAATAGGGAAGAAGTTGGAAACTGCCTATCCGTCCGTTAGCCATCCCCTTTCCAATAAAGAGCTCGAACGATATGAGCTCCATACCTACGGAATATTTTTTCTATGTGAGATCGACTTCTTTGCCAAAAAAAGATATCAACAGGAAAAGAGGGAAGAAGAACGACCACTTTTCTAGCTTTATACCCAATTCTTCTTCCTGTCAGGGCAGGAAATTGGATCTGACCGCCAAAGAACTTTAATTCGTGAAAACCACGTCAATCTATGTTAAACGTGAAACTTTCGTAGTCTCAATTTATAGATTCTCTTCGAATAAGATAGAGCTGGTTTGGAAGCTCAGTTTATAAGTAAAACAGGAAGGTTTTGATTGAAAAATTGCTGATTTTTTCGTACGTTTAATTTTTATCGAAAACTAGCCGCGTTTGGTGACTAGTCAGTTCATAAGGAATATTGATTAAACTAAATTTCAGTGAAATGTTTACGTATAATTTTGTATCCATGTTTTTGTAATATTATCAGACATTAATCGGAATATCGTGATATTTTTACATCGACTTTATTATCTATTATTTTTTACAGATATGGTGATATTTTTATTGTTTGACATATCTTGTGTATATGATTCTTCCTAATGATGACCAGTTTTATGAAATTATAGAGCGATTAAAAATAGTGCTATTCATCGATCTTATAAATTTCGCAATTTTGAAACATTACTTTTTTATTAATTTTGTAAGTCATACAGATATTAAACAGGATCCTTCCATTTTAGGTTCAACAATGGAAAAAAATCCCGCAATTAAATATTTGATAAAACGATGTGAATAGTTTGAATTTCAGGGCAACAATATAATCAATTGGAAATTAAGCAAAAATATTAATTAAAAAAGCGTTGCCAAAATTTATGAACATTTTTGTAACTACTTTATTTGTATCATAAAAATAGCCTATTAAAATAATTTTGAAACGGTATAAAATTCATTTTTCTGCAGTAATATTTTCAATGCTAACACATAAAAATAACAAAACTCACTTTAATTCTTAATCGATTAGAATTGTAAATATAATTTCAAAAAGCTGTTTCAAAGTGATCATTTCCACTTTCCAAATTATATATGGCTGAATTTGGTAGCGGTTGGTCAAACTAACTGTTGAGTCAAACTTCAACATAGAGGCATATCCATAGTTATTATTAGTAAGGATTTTATTCAATGCATACTTACATATATAAATAATAACAATTACTGCTCGTCTCAGAATTCTGAGATGACCACTTTTTGACAAATTTATCTCATTAAGGGGAGAGTCGGGAAAGGACGAGAGCATTTCAGGAATTCTCGGTCATTCTTTGACCTTGATTTTCGTTTTATTGAATAATCTTTTGTACATTTATGTGAATATAGTGGCTTTTTTTAAATTAGTCTGTAGGCATCCGTAGACATTAGTCTACGGATGCCGTCGATAGGCATTAGTCTGTAGGCTTCATATATGACATGCATTCATTTTATTGTTAAATGTAAATACCCCGTTCTTTCAACTTTCCTCTCACTCCTATTTTGACGACTTTAACTCATCCTAATGCATGCGCATAAGCTCGGAGGGTTTTAGAAATCGTTGTCAAATAATAGAACAAAAATTATATAAAATGAAAACTTAATAAAAAAGTAACAAAACATACTCTATCGTTTATTCTTTTTTATTCATATTTTTAGAATCTGCTTTCGTATTTTTTTTAATTACATACATATAATCTACAAAAAAAGAAGGAAAAAAAAAAAACAGAATTTGTGTGAGTGTATTTGCGGTTTAAATTTGATCTACAGCTATCAAAATAAAAAGAGATCATATGTAAGACAAATAAAAATAACCCGGCTTTGTGGATGAGAAACTGGAAGGATAATGGATATGAAATTTATAAACTGGAATGCAAAATATTAAATTTCTTAGCCAAAGCAGTTGGTCACCAAAGACAGCTTGTAAATATTAAATATGTCTAAACTAAATGATTTAATGGTCTCACTTGTATATTACTTATATTCTTCATATATGACATACATTCATTCTTCATATATTTTATAAGCGATTCTGTTTTCAGTCAAATAAATTAATTTAAAATTTAAAAATAAAAATAAAGAAGAAAATTGGAATTTTTTAAAGAAATAAAATCCTTATATTTTTGCCTCTTTATAAAAAATATTACCAAAAAAAAACTTTTAATTATTTTTTTTAGCAATGCAAGTTTATGTGCACATTTAAATATATTTATGGGGTATCCAAACCATTTATAAAATGTTTTATATTGAGGAGTAAGCTGAAACATTTTTAACATTGTTTATTGATCTAAACTGCATAATTATAACCATCGAAACATTATGCTGTTCTCTTCCTTTGATGATGTTATTTTTAATTTTTAAATTGGGAACATTTTTTTCCCCATCAAAGCATTTTTTTTTTTTTGCTTTATACTTAAAGGCCTTTCCAAACAAAAGCTTTTTTTATATAATTATGATGAAATTTATAAGTAGAAAAAATGATAACATAAGCAGTTTCAATCTTATTTAATCAAACAATATATAAAGTTGTAAATTTCCATTATTTACAAACTAGCATTATAAAAAAATTATTCAAAATAATTTTATTAATTAGTTACATAAATAATTTATTTTTATTCATCCCCTTGAAATCAGAAAGTTTTTTAAAAAATCATTATATTAATTAAATTATTAGAACAGATTTTTAACTAAAAATGCGACTTTGAAAACATTTATTATTATTTTTTATATTTCTCTCTTATAATTATTATTTATCTTATTTATGTAAATTTATTCTTCACTCCTTCTCTTAAAAATACAAAAAATTCAGAATAAAATAAATATTTAAGAGAGTTTTATCTAAGACAGTTTTATTAAAAAAATATTGATCATAAAAAAATATTTCACTGCTACCACTGATTAAGAAAATTATATGCCACTTCTTTAAAAAGCTGAATGCTGAAAATATTATTTTAATTTTAAAAAAATTGCAAAGTAACTTAAACGAATACTAAATTTCAAACGATAAAAATGCCTAAAATCACATTCCTAAAACTTACGCCGAAGAATAAACAATATTTTTTGAAGAAAAAAATTATTTAGAGTATCTTTCTCTTTCACTATATCAAGCCGCGGTTTTCCTAACTTCCAAATTTGCTTGAAACTCTTCATTATGGCATATATTTGGGTTTTCTTTCCGATATTCTCAAAGTGTTGGTGCGATATCAGATTGCTCTAGGTCATTTCTTGAATGGTGAAGATTCTTCTGGTGAATCAATATTAAATTTTCACCCAAGCGAGTATCCGACGAAATTCGATGGAATAGCAGAAAAAAAAATTAAGCTGTACAACAATTTATCATTCTGGCATTCGATTTTTTTCCTTTCTACTGTTTTGTTACCACAAACTTAATTAGAAAATAAAAATGTCCAAATAAAAGATATTTCTGAAGTGAATGTTTCTATTTCTTTCTCTAACAGACGAACATATTTCGTTTAAAAGGATCATTTATTTATTTTTCTTATTATTTAAAGAAATTCATGAAAATTATTGGCAGTAAGTTTAATTCGTTGGTAAGCATAAAATAAACATAAAAGTAGAAGTTTGTTTATTGCTACTATTTAATTTTGGTTGCTGTTTAATAACATATTTCGAATTAATGGAATAGGACATTTCTTTTTTGTAATAAATGGTTGAAGGATTTAGGTGTGCTAAAAAACAATGTAATTTGGCAGAAATATTTAATGTATAAATTCAATAAAATATAATTTTAAGAAATGATATGAAGATTGCTACTTATATATGCCTTTTTTCATAACAAATAAAGGCGATTTCTTAAAGAAGTAATTGAAAATTTAGATGCATAGATTAAATTCCAATATTACTACAGATCGGCTGCAATATTTCAAAGCACAACAGTTCAAAAACTAAAAACCGACAGTAATTTAAATTAAATATCAATGCATTATTTCAATGCTAAAAAGCAGACATTTTTGTTGAGGGTCTGTTTTTCTCAAAATTATTTTAGCGAGATAAAAATAAAATATTTTCTGTATTTACTATAGTAACTATAAAAAATAAATAATAGCTTTTCATACTGTATTGACGAAGTCTTACATATGGGAACACTATTGTAAATCTATGAAGGCAATTTGGAATATATTTGAAGTATTTCTACCCAAATGTATTGATAAAAATTGAAATAAACTTCCCGATTAGGAATATATTATTTTTAAAAAAACTTGAACCTTACCCAAATTTCAGGAAAGCCTCCTGAAGTTTTCGATTTCCTCTTTAGCATATGCATTGTGACATAATTTGTGATTTACTGAAACTTCCGCAACGTAATAAAATACCTTTGGGCAATTTCACTTAACATTATTTCAAATAACAGATAAGCCAATATTATAAAGCCATTCATTAAAAAAAATATCATTACACCACTTTCTATATCATCATATTTATTTTGAGCACCCAGAATCTATTTTGAAGAAAGAAAAAACTTAATAATTTACGCACTTATTATGATCTTATTATCAGCTGAAACATGCGTCATTTGCACATTTTGCAACCTTAAATGGAGCATTATCTTTTGAAAGAGATCTTTCATAAAGGAAAAAAAATCCCACCAATTACTCTGGAGAAGCAGGGTAGGGCGCAATTAATTCAAGCATGTATAGAGATGTATGAGAGAATTCTTTCATAAATGATGACAACTATAATTTAAATTCAGATATTACATAACTCGAGCTCATTGCAAAACATACTTTTCTTAAATGGAGATGTTTTGATTACTATTCATAATATTAATATCTATTAAGGAGAACCATGCTGAGATTCTGCCATTAAGGCTCGTGACAGTATACTTCATTAATCAAAACAGTAATTGGAATAACTGAATTGATATCACCAGCTGAGAAGTTTATGATTAGTGTTTAATGTAATGCTTCATTGATTCTTCAATAAATTTATGCTTTATACATCTTTGTTTCCAAAATATGAAGCATTCAATCAAAATTAAGAATAACACATAATGTTAACTTAGGAATGTTTTAATGAAATCTTTTGTATGTTTTTTGTTTAAAATAAATTAATGAATAATAAATCTTTTATATAATAAATATTTTCATATTTTATTCATTATTATTTTTTCTTAGAACATTGAAAAAAATTAAAGATTTTTTCATAATTGGTTGTCTATACTTACAATAAAGCTTAATGCGTGTGTGTGTGTTGGCGCTCTACAGGTAAGACTGTTGAACCTACAGTTACCAAATTTGGTAAATGTATACCTTGTAGGTTGGGAATATGCACCTCGCAGCCCTTTTTTCGAATTTTTAATTAGAATTTGAATTAATTAAAATTTAAGCGAAATTTCGACGTTTTCCCGCTATAATTTCCGAAAATATTATCGCATAAACATGATTTTTACATCAATTTAAAGATTAAAAAATTAGCTTTCTAACAGTATCAGATTTTTTAATCTATAACGTAAGCTTCTATTTTTAACGAATTTTTAAAGAAATATTTTGACCATGTTTTTTTGAGCACGTGACTGGATAAAAGAAAAGGAAACAATGACGGAAATTCTAATAATAATAAAAGAACTATCGTCGTAAATCAAGTCTAAAGAAATTATACTTTTAGCACGTGACTGGATAAAATAAAAGAAACATAAAATGAGATATTTTCTAAAAAAAATAAATGCAACGCAAAGGTTTCCATGATCGTTTGCAATATCTATCTCATTAATTCCATAAATTTTCTTTATTTACAGTAAACCTGATTGAATTTAGACAAGATATGCATTGAAATCCCGACATAATGGCATATTTCTATAATCCTTTGACATATCTGTATCATTAATTCAATAATTTTTTTCCTTTTTCGTTTTCTTTAAAAAACATATTTAATATTTTGTCAGCCTCACGGAAAAAAAAACATTTTTAATTTCAGACCAATCAATGCCCGGAATTACTTCAAGACTAATGAATATGTGACTTAATTGAAAATTTTAGAACGCATTACTCATGGCGAACCAGCTGGTCGCCAAAGGCGGCTAGTGTAGAGTAAAAATGC
The DNA here is from genome assembly GCA_026543055.1 of Argiope trifasciata. Classification (NCBI taxonomy): domain Eukaryota; kingdom Metazoa; phylum Arthropoda; class Arachnida; order Araneae; family Araneidae; genus Argiope; species Argiope trifasciata. Next base: position 1,764,568 of record JAPMOQ010009202.1, read on the forward strand.
TCTACATCCGGACTTTTATCGCTTTTATAATAATAAAGAAAGTTCGCAACAGCATAAGTTGTTATATTATATTATATTATTCTCAAGTATATTAGTAATTATTTGCATGTATATTAGTAAACTATTTGCAATCATTCATACAATGTTGAACGTTTGCATCGATTAATACTTTTTGTTCTTAATAATCAATTCATTTAATATAAAATTAAATATTTCTGAAAATACAAATAAAAAAAATTAATAATGAAATTAGCCTTTATCTTAGATTCACTTTTAAAACGGGTTTTATTTAATAATGATCAAAACCATTCAGATAGTACTGCTGTACTTTATTTATTTGTTCTATATCAAAGATTTTTAAGGTTCACAAACAAAGAATTAAAGGTTTACATTCGTATTTAATTATATGCAAGTAATTTTAATATCGATCATGTGTTTGAAACAATGATGCATCGATCTCTACTTTGTAGTATACTAATTAAATATATCTTGAATTAGTGAAACATACAAAAGAGTTATTATTTATTAGCTTACAACTGAAATAAAAACACGGAATCATAATGACTATACATAAAATTCTTAATGTTTGAAAAGAAGAATTTTTTTTTAATTCTTAGCTTTGCTTTGTTGTTTTTGTGTAAATCTCAGGGTCACGCAATTCTATGTAAAATATGTTGTGTATAATTAATAAATCCGATAATAATATCGCAAATACTACCCACGAGTACTTCCATTTTATTGTTACATGCTGATTCTAGTTTTTTCATTAATATGATTTTTTTAAGTATGTATAATCGTATAAAATATTGTTAGAAAGACATTGCAGAGATCACGATATGTTCCCGGAAATTCCATTTACTCAGACGAAACACAGTGTGAAAGAAAACAAGAAAGTTTAATGTGAAAGAAACAAGAGAGTTTAAATTGAAAGTGAAAATAAGCTTAACTGTTGCCTAATGAGTATGACATAACTACGGAAATTAATAACCATATCTTTCAAAATGATTATGGCATTAAAATGTATTATATTAAATCTTAAAAGATTACCTTGCAGGTTTCGTTTCAAAAAATTATTTATTTATTTATAAATTATTTAAATTAAATTGAATATGCAACTAGTGCCAAAGATTTCGGTGTTATTATTAAACTCATCCATCAAAACATTCAGTTGTGTGATTTTGCCAATGTAAAAATTAAAACTAAAAAGACTGATTTTTTTAACGTTACTCCGAAATAGGCTTTTCATTTTCACTTCCTCATTTATTTCGCATTTAATTCCATTTTTTAATTTGTGCCAGCAATATTTAGTAGCAGATGGATTTATTTAAATTTATGTTTTTCTGTCATATCAAATGACAAGATTAAATTTTAAAATGTCTTTCCTTATTAATCGTTTGACAACTAAAGTCAATAATCTGAGCAAGCAATCTAAATACCAAAAAGGGACTAGTTTGCATAAGAAGTGCTTGCCTTTTACATATTTTTCTTTCTTTTTTTTCCCGTCAGTAGTTTTTTATTCCAATCTAGTTTCGAATATCTACTTTAATTTTTCATTACATATTTTATAAGAATTTTTGCTCTTGATTATAAATTTCTTTCTTATATTTACTTATTTATTTATTACATTTATTATTTTATATGTATATTTATTTATTATAAATATTTTACCAGTAATATTCTTCTTTCATTTTTGCATTTAAAAACGTATGAGTGAGTCTAAAATGAGCAAATAAAATTTCCATATTTCTAGAATCACAGCAGTAGCTAATAAAAATATTTCACATGAAATCATTCAAATAAAATTTTCGAATAAAATTCGAAAAGCATAATTCGAAAACAAAAGATCTAGAATGTGCAAAAGCATTCCTCACAAACACTAATAGGAAAAAAAAAACCATTTCCACCAGCGACATTCGCCATTTATCAAAAAATACCTTTTGTAAAGCACACTGTGACATAAGCGAAATGATCCCCCCTAATATTTCCGGACATTTATCGGAAATTCCACTTCTGTTGATGTTCTTCAGCATATTGTTCCGCAGATTGGCTCTATCGACAGGAGAAGCTCTTATAAATATCTCCAGGGTGATATATCCCTTTAGAAATCAAACAGCGAATCACCAGAGAATTAGCTATTAGGCTCAAGTCAAGCTAATTATCGGGGAAAGTTTCAGGAGAGTCTTTTCCTAACTCTTTCTGCTTTCGACACTGTCCGCCACGTAATTACTGGCAAAAGTGAATTATTCTTTCACAGGAACTTTTCTCGTTCCTCGCTTTCCCATTCTTCACGTTTCGGAATGGAAAAGACTTCATGGCAATCCCAAATTTTGTATTGCCTCAACTGTTCTTTATTTCATTGTTTGAGAATTTATTCTCATTATAAAATATTTCATAAATATTTTAATTTACTAAATGAATGAGAATATTTTTTAAATATATATCACAGCCTATCTATCGAATTTACCTTCTAGAAGAATTTTTTATATGAAAATTCATAGCAATTTGAAAAGCTACGAAAATAATAAAGTCCTTTAAATATTAAAGGAACAAGCAATTACAGTTTAAATTTCAAATGAATTACCTATGCGTTTTGGTTGTATATTTATTTGTAAAAACGAATGAAGACGATGTAAAACTTTTTGGTATTAAGAAAGAAACTAAAATGGCACTTCATAAAACATATAAAAAGGGCCAATAAGTTTATTTATTAGTAAACATTTCTTTATATGCAGTTTTATACGTAAAAAACGAAAATATCTCCCTCAAGAGTGAGAAAAATATTTTATGAAATTAGCTATTTATATAAAAAAAAACCATTTTCCCACAAATTAAAAAGAAAATCTTTGATTCAGTTATTCAGTTTTTTTTTTCTCCTTCTTTCACCTTCATTTCCGATGGTTATATTACTATCTGTCGGCAAATAAGAAAAATAATGCTAAAGAAAAAGCGATGAACTTCATTATTCTCTTTATAATATCTCTTTATATATTCCCTGATTTATTTTTTTTCCTTTTTCTAAATGTTTTCTATTTTCAATTTACATCAGTTCAGAAATATTTTAATGAAATCTAATGAGTTTCAAAATTTATAGTTCTCTTTCTTGAGGAGATAAAGGCTATTAAATTACTATTCAAATTGGTAGTAATGAGTAAAACCTATCTTGAAATATTCGAAAAGTTGTAAAACAAATATGTCAATTTTTAGATTTCTCTCCATACATTTTTAAAGCAATAATTCTCACTCTACATTAACGGTATCTTACAAACGAAAAAAAGTTATTGTTTAAATGCTGATACTAAAAAAGATACTTTTCTGAAAACAAAAATGTTTTACAAAATTATGAAACGATCAGAAAAAGCAAATATCAGAACCAGAATATCAAATTTTAAATTCAGAAATGTTTGACAAAGTGTAGTTACCGAAAGGGCACCAAAATTTTAATTCTGTCAGGGTAGACTATTAAAATCAATAAATCATTCCAATTAAGTTAAAACACCTTAAATGGCATTAAAAACATGATTTGCACGGGGACAAAATTATTTAGGACAGTGACATTTAACATATATGCATTAAAATAATACTCGGGGACTACATCACGCTTTAAGATCGCTTCCAAGACAAGGACTGATTATTCATGGCAGCGACTGCTAGAGGGCCGAGGAAAACAGTTACAATTACAGACTCCCTCTCTGGCTCGCACGTCGTCTCGACGAAGAGTACACAGTACTTAGGTCTACCTCTTCTCTTCATGAGGAACTACAGGAGTTGTGTTCCTTTCTGGAGGCAGCTCATACGGTTTCAGCATATTGTTATGGCAAGTTCCAAAAACTTGATCTGGTGTACTGATATCAGCAAGGTCATAAGTGGTAAGAGATCTGTCTGTGATTACGAGATAAGCGCCTTTTCTTTTTGGGAAAAACTTCTTGCTTCTACTGCGTATAGGAAGTAAATTCACTCAGACCTTGTCACCAGGCTGATAATACATTTGTCTTCTATTTTTAACAAAATATTTCTTTCTTTGATCTTGCTGTTGTTCCACTGCTCTCTAATTTGGGATGTCAAGCAGGCAAATTGTTTCAAGTAAGGCGTTATCTCTGCTACAAATTTGTTTATTTCAATGAGACTTCTTAAATCGTGGTTTACATCGTCTGTTGTTCTTAATTCACGTCCGAATTGCAAATATGCTGCAGTGTGACCAGTAGTATCCTATTTTGAAATATTCAGGGCAAATCGGATCATTGCTAACTTTTCTTCCCAAGTATCGTGAGCATCACCTTCTAGGATAGCTACTTTGGGCTTCAGATCATTATTTTTCTTTCTGATCGATTCGCCTGAGGATGATAAACTGGAATTAATTCTTGTTTGATACCCAGGAAATTGCAGGTTTGCTGCATTACGGCACTAACGAATTGGCTACCGTTGTCAAAAATTAGTCTTCGTGGTAATTCCATAGCGAAGGAAAGCTTCTTCTATTAAGATCTTCACACAATTTCGTGCAGTAGCATTCTCTAGAGCGAATAGCTCTATCCACTTTGTACTGGTATCCTGAATTTAAAATATCTATTTATTTCATTTGAGTTTTTGTTAAAGGTCCAAAAAAGTCGATGGCCAAAGTTTCGAATTTTTGAGCATAAATGGGTGTTCTGAATAATCCAGAAGGGTTTTAATTACTTGGTTTCTACCGGTTACATTCAGCACAATTTTTTGCATATTCTGTAATAAATTTTCTTATTCCAGGAAAGTAGTATCGAGGAGCAATCTTGAAGTAAGCTCCTTCAGCTTCATTATGCCCTGCAGTAGGTGAATCGTGGTATTGCTGTAATACTCGTTCTCTTTCATGACAAGGAGTAAGCTGTGTCTCCTCAGATTCAGTGTCTGGCGAATATCGGTAAAGAATACCCCAATTCATGAGATATCCTCTTCTTGTCCAGTTGATATAGTCTTTATCTTTCCTTCCACTTTCAAAACAATCAATAATTTTTCTTACATCCTCATCTTTCATCTGTTCATCGCGGATGTCTTTAGATCTTCGAGATGGTAGTTTTTCTTATGGCTCACGAACTCTTTTTTTTTCATGAGTTGGTCTACTCAGGAGGTCTGCGACAACGTTGGACTAAAAAGATTGAATTTGTAGTGCCCACCGAGCTAATCGACCCGATGACGATTTTATGCTCATCAACTACTTTAAGAATTGGTGGTCGGTTGCGATGATTATTTCTTGGTTCTCCACTTACCTACGAAATTTTTCCAAAGCCCATACAACAGCAAGAGCTTCCCTTTCTGTTGTTAAGTAGTCTTTTTCTGCAGAGCTCAGTAATCGACTTGCATACTCAATGACGTGTTGTTCTGGGCTTTCTCCTTGGATAAGGACTGCACCTAGTGCATAACTACTTGCACCAGTTCTAATTATGAAGGGCTTGCTTCCATCAGGTTGACGGGTGGTGAAATCAACCTCCTCTTTAATTCTTTAAATACCTGCTTTATAGGTTCACCTCATGTCCATGATGTATTCTTTTTTGTGAGATTACTGAGTGGTCTCGCTACTTCTGAAAAATGGGGAACATATCTTCTGAACCATGAACAAGTCTGTAAAAATGGCTGCACTTCTTTAACGCAAGTCGGTTCAGGAATTTTCTGCACAGCTGCCACTTTGTAAGGATCGACTTCAATTTTTTGTTCAGTAATATAGTGTCCGAGATACTTCACTTTGTTTCAAGCAAAATTGCATTTTTTTCCGTTTAACAGTAAGTTTAAGTAGAGAGAGTCTATCAAATGCTTGTCAAGTCTGATAAATGTTTATCAAAGATTTCAGACAAAACAATAATGTCATCAAGATATGAGAGGGTAAAAACATCATTTAGTAAAGATCTGAATTTATCTATAAGGCGTTGGAACATTGCGGGAACATTTCGCAAACCAAACGAAATCAGCAAGAATTCCTACGTTTCGAAAGGACAAATAAGACCAATTTTCTCTTTGTCTGCTTCATAAACTTTCACTTGGTGGTAACCAGCTCACAAATCTATTGTGGGCATATACTTCGTTGATTGAGCCTCATTCAATAAATCATCATTCTAGGTAGAATGATGATTTATTCAAATTACAAAGGAATTATTGTAGCATTCAACTTCCTGTAATCAATGCACAAACGAATGGAGTCATTAGGTTTTGGAACCAATACAGCAGGACTTGCGTAAGGACTCTCGCATTCCTTAATGATACCCCTCAGCTAGTAAGGATTCTAACTCCACTTTCAACAGTTCCTTCTTCGCAGGTGTCATTCGATATGGAGGCTCAGAAACAGGCAAATTATTTCCAGTTTGTATACGGTGTTCAATGAAAGGAGTGGGATGAAAGCATGGCTCAAACTTTTTTAGCAACGAGTTAAGGCTGTCACGTTATTTGCTTGTCAAATGTTTGCCTTCTTCTTGGCGTGAACAAGGATTATTAGTCTCAGGGGCAACAAAATTGTGTTCTACTAAACTATCATTTGTAACCGAATTTGTCGGACGAGAACTAATGCTTTCGACAGGACTCATGTTTCTAGGTAAGGGAATATCTTTGGCGAAAGGTATTCTGCAGTTTGGTTTATCACTCAAATACCAGAAATTATTGTTCATATCCCTCACAATTCCTGATTTCCTCAAAAAGTTCGACCAAGCACTGTGATCGAGTCTACGGCTTTTAAAACAACTGATGTCGATTGTTGACCATCTGCCAGATAGCATGGTCAATTTCTGTGAACTTCTGCCCACACTCCTTAAACATCAATTCTCCACCAACTGACAGACTGACTCCTGTGTCAGTACAAACTGTCCCTGTAGCTTCATATACTTCAATGGCAAGTAAGGCTACTGGAGAGGTAAAACAAGTAAACATACATATAGCATTAACCTGAGCAGTCTTTCTTTGAAGAACAATTAGAACATTTCGATTTTAGGAAGCCTGAATGACCACAGCCGTAACAATAAACAGTTGTACATGCTGTTGTTTTCTACATGCTGTGATGGCCTAAAGTTTGAATTAGGAATAGTAGTGGTGTGAGTACGTGAAGGATCTTTCTCAAATTTCGTTAATTGATTTTTATTGAAGTTCTGTCCACTGATATTTCTAGAAAATTTTGGTTTATAGAATTTTTGCAATTTCGGTGGTTTTACTCATTTTTGATGCGGAGACTTTATATTGTCATAAGAATCCAGCTTTGCAGCTAACAGGTTAGGATCATTGAGTGTTTCCCAACTATCGAAATAATGATTTTTATATTTCAGAAGACATTTTTTTCTTAATTTGATCAGCAAGGATTAAATCTTTTAATTTGGCGAATAAAATAATTTTCAATAAATTGAGCCTACCTTCCAAGTAAGTTTGAAGCTCGAAAAAGAAATCTTTCCAAGTGGAATGATCACAATCTTCAATTTTTTTAAGAATACAAAAATGATAATCAGGTAAAAAATAATGTATATCTTCAGCAATGGAAATTAAAAAACAACAGAAATTAAGATCTAAATATAATACAATTGTGGTGGTTCTAATGCCACTTGGTCATACCAAGCACGAATGAGCGGAGCTCTTTTAATTTAAGGCAGAGGTGTGCGCCTTTCGTTGTTAACGAGCACTGTTTAGGTGAAAGTACGACTTTTGCTCAAACACACACGACACAACCCTTTTTACGGGGCCGTCAAACTCATTCATACCCTCATTCATCCATCCGCAAGTCAGAATGTATATCCAAATCAGAGACCGACTCATCCCTGATTCAGTACCCCCGGAGGTATCGTTTTGCTATGGGAATCTGGGGGACTCGCAGTCCTCGATTTGCAGTCTCGACATATTTAACGTACCCCAACTGCCATTAGTCAACACGGCGGTCTTTCGCCGAAAGGAGGACAGAACCTACGACCTTTCGGCTACGAGACTGACGCTCTACCAACCACGCTACCGCGGCCTTTTAATACAATTGTTAATTTTAAGAGCAAGTATAAATATACAATTAATAAATGAAAAATAAATACAGCAAACAATTGAATTGAATTGTTTGAGTTAAATGCTGAAGAAGAATTATCTTTAAAAAATGCTTAACCATAAAAATAACATTCTTAGAATCAGAAATAAAATTGTACACGTATACGATTAAAAGATGGTATATGCCGATCATTACTCTGAAAATAAAATAAATCAGAACGGTTTTTTGTAATGCAAAAGAGAAAAATAATAAAAAGAAAACATATTCAATACCTGTTTAGAGTGATCACTTTGGAAGTGATTGAGATTACGAATACTTAATGAGATTTAGTGCGTCGCTCAAAGACACATAAATTGATATTAAAACGAGAGCAAAACTTCAGTTCCCTAACTTACGGAACAAGAAATATCTAGTTCGATAAATTAATTTGTGCTTAAATAAAATACAGAAACGATATATTCTTATGCAATTTCAATGATTGAAATGAAATATCAAAACAGCACAGATATTTCAATATATAAAATAGCAACGATGAATATGCTTTTTAAAAGTAGAAATCAATAGCAAAAATGTTATTTATAACAATCATATTTCAGAACTATCGGAAATGAGTAATCAAAATAATACTCTAACTTCTTTTCAGCATTTATTAATACCTTATGACATTCAACATAAAACAATTTTATGAGATCAATTTCAACAATTACTATGAATATCCTTTCTTAGTAAAAAAACTATGTAAGCAATTTACAAAAGAACAAAACAGTTCTTTCAGTTACTGTATTTTCAAAATATCACTCATTCTTCTATACTTATAATAAAGCTCAATGTGTGTGTGTGTTGGCGCTCTACAGGCCAGACCGTTGGACCTACAGCTACCAAATTTGGTACATGTATACCTTGGAGGTCCGGAATGTGCACCTCGGAGCCCTTTTGTCGAATTTTTAATTAGAATTTGAATTAATTAAAATTTAAGCGAAATTTCGACGTTTTCCCGCTATAATTTCCGAAAATATTATCGCATAAACATGATTTTTACATCAATTTAAAGACTAAAAAATTAGCCTTCTAATGGTATCAGTGTTTTAATGTATAACTTAAGCTTCTATTTTTAACGAATTTTTAAAGAAATATTTTAACCGTTTTTTTAGCACGTGACTAGATAAAATAAAAGAATGCCGGAAGTTCAAATAAAAAAAATTATCATCGCAAAATAAATCTACAGAAATGCTACTTTCAGCACGTGACTGGATAAAATAAAAGAAATATAAAATGTGATATTTTCTTTAAAAAATAAATGCAAAGCAAAGGTTTCTGCAATCGTTTGCAATATCTATATCATTAACTCAACAAATCTTCTTTATTTATGGTAAACCTGATTGAATTTTGACAGGATATGCATTGAAATCCCGACTTAATGGCATATTCATGTAATCGTTTGCAATATCTGTATCATTAATTTAATACTTTTTTTTCCCTTTCTCGCTTTCTTTAAAAAAACATATTTAATATTTTGGCGACATCATCGAATTTTTTTTTAATATTTTGGAAGCATAACCGATGGTTAAAACTGACTGATTTATAAAATTAAAGAATATTATTAGGAAAAAGTGTACTTTTAGAACTTTCCGTCCATCATCTTAAAGAAAATACTAATATCAGGTCAATCAATGCCCGGAATTACTTCAAGGCTAATGAATATGTGATTTAATTGAAAATTTTAGAACGCTTTACTCATGGCGAACCAGCTGGTCGCCAAAGGCGGCTAGTATATAATAAATATTTTATCATATTCACAAATGCTTCGTTTTTATTGAACATATATGTTTTATAACACTGTAAAAATTACTATTTAATTCTTTTTTATACGAATAAATAAAAGAATAACCAGATTTAAAGAGAGATAAGTTCTATTACAATTTTAAGCTCTGAAATGCTTAATATTTTACCAAAAAAATACCAACTTAACAAAATGAAAGCAATTCAAAAAAGAAAGAATAACAATATTCTCTTCATCTAATAGTTATTCAGACAGGAAAGACTGCTGTTTAATCATTCTGATTTATGCTTGCTCTGCGATTTTCCCCGTCTGGACTTTGAATCCTTATTCCTATTAAAATAACGCTAGTTTTACACGCGTTATTTCTTTAACATTCCTATAAAAGCTATAACGTGGACATTTTTAAGAAATATTTAATAATTCAAAAGCTTTCGTTTTTTAATTCGTCTGGATCGGCGATATTATAGATTAATTAACACAATTATTCTCAGTTACATTTTAATAGCAACATCTCTGAATGCTATTTTCCAATAAATTGATTCATCAGGTTTGACGGAATTAAATTTCAGCTAATATTAATAGATTTAATACAACAAATCTGACACTTTCGGTTTTCTTCGGGTGAAGAACACTTTTCTCTTAGAAATGTAAAAAATAACTTATTAAAATCAGTCAGAAATTTGCAGTTTTGTTACCCGAATATTTTCTTTATTTTGACCTGACTTTAAGTGAAAATACCATATATAAAACCACGTTGACTTAGTATTTTAATTTCTTGGTATTTTAATTTGTCGTTATCTGTTTTTTAATGTCGGGCACACTAGCGAGAAAAGAAAGGTATAAAAATGCAATGAAAAAGCGGAATCAAAATAGCTGAGTGGTAATTGGCCATGGGAAATTTTTTGTAGGGGTCAGATCTGGAAAAAAAGTTGTCGGCCTAACATTTTCAAGTATCAGTGATTACTGCGCCATTTTGCAATAAGAATTCTGCTTTCAGTAAAGTTTTAACGGACTAGAAAAGCTTAAAAAAAGTACACATTGAAAAAGTGATTTTTGTGTGTGTCTTCCTCTTTCTTGGTATTTTAATTAGAGTTTTTAATTTTAAAAAGTAAGAAACATACGTATATAATACATGTATCTTCAATGAATGCTGCTTTTGACAATGGGCAAAGGCTTTCGGAAAATGACGAAAGAAAGTAGATAAAAGCATTTTTAAAAGAAAAAGGAAATGTCGAACATTTTCTTGATTACTTTCCTGATTCCTTCTTTCTTGAGCCGAAGTTTTGTTCTGAAATATTTCAGTGCAATTAAAAAACTAATATAGAATTCATTATAAAAAACTTATCTCAATTTGCGGAGTTGAAAATTAATAAATAGACGAAGTTATATGAGTTATGAATAATAAAATTGACAGAGAATTTTTCTTTTTAAGTTTATCTATATAGGTATCTTCTATAAAAAAAAACGTGATTTTACTCAAACAATAAAAACATTTTTATAACTAACTATTAGAGTATTTTTTCTGTCATATAGTGACCTCTCATTAATTTTTGTGGTACTTCCATAGGATGATAACCTAATACTGGCTTTGTGAGATGATACTATCACTATTTGACATTATCAATATATAAATACGTTGGCTCATATCTAATGCTATCGATGCAATTATTGTGTTAACCAATTCAACTAACATGTTAAACTAAGTGCAACCACGATTTTTTTTTTATTTCAATGTTTAGTTTAATTTTTAGGTAAGATTGGAAAGTACCCAGATTTAATCAGTACTTGATTCGTATCTAAATATTTTTATATAAAAAGAGATATTACCAAAAAAATCATAATCAAGTGAAATTTAGTTTCTCTGTTGCCGATAGTATTATTCGTTGAATGTTGGAAAAGAGCTTCAAATGGTAAAAGCTATATCTTAGAAAAAACCATTTTATTGAAAAAATAGTACTTTTAATCGATTATTTTTATATTTTTATAAGAATATAGAAGAATTTGGTGACTGAATAAATCTCGAACATTTCATTTTATTTAAAATCAAGCTAATTAAAAATTATATACAGTAAGGCGCACATCTTTTTTACTATACGTTTTTAATATCTTTTGCGACAATACTTTGAAAAAGCTGGGGGGGGGGGGGGAAGTAATGAGAAGGTAGAATTAATATGAAATTAAAAAAGTGTAACATTGATAATTACTTTCTGCAAGGGCACGCTGGCATCGGATCGTAAAAAAGTGAATCTAAATAAAGCCTATCAAGTATCACTGATTACTGTCCCATCTTGTAAAAAAGAATACATCTCTCGGTAAAGTGTTAATGGATTATAAAAAACTAATCAAAAAGAGGGTTGTCCAAAATGAACTAAAAGATCAACTTTATTTTCTTCTTCTTCTTCTTCTGGTGTGCTCGTTCGAATGATTTTAATTTCAGCCAAGAAGGAAAAAAATCTTCATTAAATGATACTATCGAAAATATGATAGTAACTAGTTGTTAATAAAACCAGACGAAAAAAATTGAGGGTATGAGCGGTTTCTTGTATTAATACGAAACAATTGGTGAATCGGATATGTTTTGCGATAAAGCACGTCCAGCAAAAGAAGAAAAAAAATTAATATTCCCACTCATTTTTTTTTTCCTTCCTCATTTTCTGCAATATAAATTCTGATATTTAAAAATAATTATAGTTTTTGAATATTTGAGTGAATTTATAAATTAAAAAGATTGTTGAAGTTGCTTGAATACACTCTGAATTATTAAATGATTCGGCAAAATATAGAATAAGGTGCAAAATTAATTTTCCAACTTATTTAATCATATCAAAGAGATCCCAAGACTTATTTTCAATTTTATGTAAATAAAATTGATACTGTAATTTAATATTCATCATCTAATGAATAAAAGGGAAAATTGAAGTTATCTGCTAGATAAAATTTCTTTTGAAAGAAAATGCTCTACAAAACTTAGGGAAATAAAAAAAAATGTTGAATCTCTGAATCCAGCCTACATAATTATTTGAAAAATGAAGATTGACTTTTAATTTATCGCCTAAAGAATCATTGCTTTTTGTAAAAGTACAGCTTTCTTTAAGAAAATAAAATATCTCCAAGAATTTTTGAACGTGAAATAAAATATATTCAGAAACTATTGAATATTATTTTGTCTCTAAACTAATATACTTTTGTTTCATTGTTTACACAAAAAGGTTTATATAATGGTGATCGTTTTTTTTGGCGACTTCCGTGTTGCATTTTCAGTTACTTTAACAAAATTTAATTATTAATATTTTAATATTTTGTTGTCTGCTAAATGAATTGCAAACATTTCTTTTCAAATTTCCTCTTTGAAAAAAAAAAGAATTTTTAGAAAAATGAATAAGTATTTTTATAAATTTAATGAAGGAATTTTTTATTCAAAAAACTAAAGAAAACTTTATTAAAAACCATTGAATGAAATTTGGTATTATTTGCAATGTGTTTTTAAATATTATGTCACTTGTCGGAAAAACTTGTGAACCATATATATATAGGCAAACTTTCATTTCAACATTTAATATTTAACAAAAATATACATTGAAACATAATTTTTTGTCTATTTTTTAATATCTTGCGGAATTAATTTATCACAAAAGTCAGCTTGATATAATGAAAAAGTATTAAAAAAGGAGTATTAGTATTAAAAAAGGAGGAAATGTTAAATTTTATTAATACTTTTATCACAAAAATATTCTTAGTAATGTGAAATCCACAGAAATCCACAAGGAAATAAAATTTTCAACTTATACTGAGTTTATCTTAAAAGACTTCAATGTTCAGTATTGTTTTAATGAATTAAAAATAGTTAATCAAGAAGTAAAGGATAAAATTAATGAGAAAAACATATTTCTCTTTAAAGATAGGAATTTAAGAAAAATAATATGCAGATAATAAAAGTAAGAATCTTTCTTTTTAAAAAGTCTTTGTCGCTAAATTTGATTTAAAAAAACTAAGACAGAAAAGGATTTGATGGATGTATTTGTCACTCACGTGACAAAATGAGATCTTTGACTTATTAATTGATGTGCTAAAATATTTAAAATTTATTGAGTGATAGAGAGAATAGTGGCAAAACAAAGAATTTGTTATCTCCATAAATTTTATAATTTCCTAGTTTAAGGCCGAAGATTTATTTTTAAAGAATTAAACGCAGTTCAATAAATCTCAGTATCGAATACCTTTCCAAAAATGTCAGAATCTTAAAAAAATTGGCAAATATGTTAAAGATTATTCAATATTCCGTTTTTAATATTGATTCTTTTAAACGATTATTATTATGCCAGAGAAGTTTAAAAATTGGATAAATTAAAGTTTACAACAAATAAAGTGAAGAATTCTTAAAATGAAAATATGTCGATGAAAAATAAAATAATAAAAGCATGCATGAAATTTCAGCTGATGGAATCGTTTGTTAAAATGCAGTGTAATTTGTTTCTAGAAATATTTGCATGTATGTGTAGGTATAGCTTCTTCTGACAATATATGGCCGCTTAGAAGGTAAAACGGTGAAGGGAAAACATTTGAATAAAAATTTTCATGCAAATTGGAATGCTCCATAAAAAAACTCTCTTTTATTTCTCCCCATTCGCTAAAGGAGTACTGGTTTCGTATGGTCATCATCAAAAACTTGATTTTTAAATTTTTAGCCTCATTTAAAAACATTTTAAAGAAATCTTAATAGTTTCTTGTACAGGAAATTTGTTTACTTTATCTTTCAAAAAAGGAAAATGGAAAGAAATATTACTTTCATATTCTAATTATTTGTATTTAAAAAAATGTTCTTTCTACTCATCCAATGTTCTTTCTTTTCATTATGAAAATTTTTGCTTAAATCACCCTCTGTGATTTAGTTTTTCGTTGGTATTTTAGTATTTATTTGTATAAAACAGGTAAAAACAGTTAGAAAGAAAAGCTTACTTCATTGTCCACATTTTAATATATTGCAATATAAAGCATGTAGAACGTTAAAAAATTATTGAGGATGCACAGATCAATATAGAGCAAAAATAGCTTAAGATAGGTCATTACTTTTGCCATCAGAGATTACTGTTAGCGAAGGATCTAGAAAAAGCGCATTCAAATAAAGTCTCCGTATGTAACTGATTATTCCATCGTCCTACCCAAAACATTTAACTTTCAATCATATTTAAATGGATTAAGAACGTTAATAAGTCTTGAAAATACAAAATGAATTAAAATAAGCGTGTACATTTTACTTTACTCTTGACACCTTAATACGAACTGCTTTCATTTTAAGAACGTAATGTATATATATGTAATTCTAAGGGGAAAAAGCTTCATTAAATATTGTTTCTCTGATAACTCTACCATCCTACAAGGAGAATTTAATTTTTAGTGAGATTTAAATGGTTTAGAAAAGTTTATCAAGAAGTCAAAGCTCAAAATAAATTACAAAAAAAAAAAAAGTTCATTTTTTTCTACTTTCGGCATCATAATATGATATGTTTTAATTTTAAGAACTTAATATATAGATATAATTCTAATAAAAAGAAGCTTCCGTGATTACTTCATCATCGTAGAAGAAGAATTTAATTGATCGTGAAATTTAATGGATTAGAAAAGTTAATTAAGAAGTGAAAGTCCAAACTGAATTCAAAAACCATTACTTTTTCTTTTACTCTCGACTTCATAATATAAACTGCTTTAGTTAGAACGTAACATATATAATTCTAAGAGAAAGGAGCTTCATTAAATATTATTTTGCTGATTACTCTATCTTCCCAAGAGAAGAATTTAATTTTCAATGAGATTTAAATAGATTAGAAATGTTAAAAAAGACGTGAAAGCACAAAATGAATTTTTAAAAAAACCAGTACATTTTCTCCTACTCTCGACATCGTATTATGAACTGTTTTAATTTTAAGAACGTTACATATATATATATATATGTGTGTGTGTGTGTGTGTGTGTGTGTGTGTGTGTGTGTGTGTGTGT
>JAPMOQ010009202.1:1787425-1828660 GCA_026543055.1 Argiope trifasciata
TTTTATTACAAATTAAACCGAAGAAAGTGTAATGCTCAGCACGTGTTTAAATAGAAGTATAATGTCATGGAACAGATATAAAAGGTGATATTTTCCACATAATTCCACGACATCTCAAAGCAAATCGAAGACTATCGAAGTTTAAATATAGTTGACTGAGAAGTTATAAAGAAAGCAAGGCACACACTTATTTAATTGAAAAATTTAGAATGCATTTCTCCTGACGAACCAGCTGGTCGCCAAAGACGGCTAGAATATAATAAAGCTCAATGTGTGTACGTATATGTTGGCACTCTACATATCAGGCCGTTCCGCCTAGAGCAACGAAATTTTGCACGTCTATACTTTGGATACCGTGAGAGTGCACCTCGGAGTGATCTTTTTCGAATTTTTGATCAGAATAAATAAATTAAAAATTAAGCGAAATTTTGCCGTTTTCCGCTGTAACTTTTGAAAATGCATTAGCACAAAACATGATTTTTACATCAAGATAAAGATAAAAAAAAAGATTAATTTCCTCATGGTTATAGTGTTTTAACATATAACTTAAGTTTTTATTTTTAACGAATTTTTAAAGAAATATTTTAACCATTTTTTCCAACAATATATTTTGGACGAAACAATAAAATTTAATCTGCACGAGCACGTCATGGGGGAACGCATTTAGTTTTATCAGCGTGTTATCATCATATTGATAGAAATTCCAATTTAAAAAAATCAACTATTATTGCAAATTAAATCGAAAAAATTTAAATTTCAGCACGTGACAGGTTTAAATAAAATAAATATGAAATGTGATATTTTTCTAAAAAAAATAAATGCAAAGCAAAGGCTTCTATAACCGTTTGAACCGTAACCTATATCATTAATTCAATAAATCATCTTTATTTATTGAAATGGTATACCTGATTGTATTTATACAGGATATGCATTCAAATGCCGACCCAATGGCCAATTTATAAAATGTTAGTAATAGGCATATGTATTGTTTAGTAAACTTGGTCAAAATAAGGTAAATAAATGCATTTTATGTAGCTTGAGTCAAACAATGCATTGATGAACAATGGGTTTTAGATTTCTTCCTACTTTGTTCTGTGAGCCATATTTTACAAAATATTTTTATTAATATTTTAAATAAAAGTTGCTACATCAATCAATGTTTTAAATAAATCAGTAAAATTGACTGATTTATGAAAATAAATAAATATTATTATTCTTTTAGATCTTTCTGTCCTCCAACATAAAGAAGATATCAATTTCAGAGCAATTAATGCCCTTAATCACTCCAAGGCTGATAATCAAATGAATATGTGTTTGTGTTTACGAATGAATGAGCGCGAGCGTGTGTGTTAGGGCTCTACACACTAGAACATACGATCTAGAGCTACACATCACTTCTTGGTATATAGTTTGGAGGGTGAAAAAATATTCATTGACGGAGGGTTTTTAAAACTTTAATACTTTAAAAATGAAGCTAACGTTTGGAATTTTTCTGCGATAATTTCCAAAAACGTTACAGCACAAAACTTTTTAAAATCCTCTTAAGAGTGACTTTTTTCATTGATAAAAATGTTTTAACCTATAAATTCAATTTCTATTTTTAATGATTTTTTTTAAAAAATTATATGATAATGATGTTTTCTAACAATTAATTTCTCACAAAATGAAAATAGAATTTAACCTGTAATAGCACGTTAAGAGTATACCAGTGGTTTGCCGTCACTTGGAACGACTAAATTAACTCTTATTGCAAATTAAACCCATGAAAGTGGGATGCTCAGCACATGTTGAAATAGCAGCGTGATGTTTTTGAATAAATATAAAATGTCATATTTTCCCTATAATTCCACAACAGCTGATTTCAAACCCCAGAGATATATATTACAATGAACAAATAATAGTAAGGCTTCCACAATAATACGAGTTACATGATTATCGGAATTTGAAATTTAAATATATTTGGCTCATAAGTAATAAATGTATTTGGCTGATAAGTTATAAAAAGCTATAACAGTTAAAAGTTATAAAAAGTTATAGAACGCATTACTGATGGCGATTTAGCTGGTCACCAAAAGCGACTAGTATATATATGATACTTTGATAGGAATTTATTTTTAAGGTAGGGCTTTAGGCAGGGGAAATTTTAAGTATCTTTAAAAAAAATGTGCACATCAGTGACTTTTATTCCTTCTTTAGGAGCGTAAGAAAATGCTGGTGTACTTTTATAGAGTGTGTATAGAAGCAATTAAATAAAATATGAAATTGTATTAGGAAATAAGAGGCCCATTTAGGAATGAAATTGGCTATTTGAAGTAACTTAAAAATTTTTTTATACATATATATAGTAGGCTTTCTAGTGAATACATGAAAGATAAGTTATTAGACAAATAAGGCAAAATTAATTAGGCAGTAGCTGAAGTACTGGTGTCATGGTTACATCCAAATGACAGTTTGTATCTCTTACACTTATAGTTTGTAGTATAAACTTGTAAAACTTTCAGATAACTAATATTAGATCCTTCTTATTATTTGAGACTGTCAGTTTCATCTTAAGCTTTAAAAATAAAGGAGGAAAAAATTCTTTTACTGTATTCTGTAAAGATCCTTTGATATTTTCAGAATACAATAGCAGCAGGGGAACATTCGGCCAGCAAAATGGATTGTTTTTTGTTGAGTGTTAAACTTTATTTGCGTTTATGGTGTAAGGATTTTTGCGTTGGTGTATAAAAGCGATGTAAACGAATAAATACCACCAATATTGAATAAACCAGTATTATTTTATTTCTACTCTGTCATATTTATTTTACCCGATGGTATAAATACGCCAATATTTTGTCTTCGCTGTGGTTTCTTAACAGTCCCCTCCATGCCTCTTTTCAAAAGACTATCGTCTGGGGAATTTAACTTCAGTCGTCTTCTAACATGATCAAACTTATTGCGTCTTTCCTGGAAATTTTAACCTTTATTTTTATTTTTATAAGTCCATACGGACCCAGTCATTTTAAACGAAAGGGTAAGCACTACAATTTTGACATTTATAATAACTGAACGAAATAGAGACAATATTTAATACTAAGTTAATATAGCAACTTTTCTCTTATCAGGCCAATGGGGTAGAAGGTTGTAATAATTCAATCCAGTCAGTAACTAGTGTGGGAAGTGCATATTTATACAGCAACACAAGGTAAAATGTATTATAAATTAATTAAAAAAAATTAAAAAAATTGTTTGCCAAAGATACTTTAATGAAAGAGAAGAAAAATAGAAAAATACCATGACTTAAAAATTGGATATGGTGACATTAAAATAAATAGAAACACCCGCATCTTATACATATTTCTACAAATAATATATTTTGCGGTTTTCTGTAATATCGTATAATTCATCATATCAGTAGAAGAAATCGAAATTATATACTGGGCCATCACTTTTATTATAAAAACATTAAAAAGAAGTTTAAGCCTTTTTGGAAACAATGTACCATGGGCATAATTTAGGCTTGATTTATGTATTATTTTATTTTTAAAATTTACTCTTAACTACATCAAAGTTATAATCAGCGAGTAAAAAATGCATTTCACATCGCTGCCTCACATATGTGCATAAATCCAAAAATTAAAACAGTAAATAGAATTGAGAATGAATGATATTGATTGTTATATGGGATTTGTAGGAAAGGGAAGAATGCTGGAGACCGTAAGGATTTTTATCTCTTTCGGAGAATGAGAAATTGCGATTTAGTGAAGAAATAAGAGAACATTTCGCAATGAAGGTAACATGAGCTAATTTAAGATAAAGATAGAGAAATTAATTAATAATTAATTAAAAAGTAAGTGTATTTATTATAAGATGAATGCTTTCGGATTTAATAAAAAAGATTTTTTTATATTTCAAGAATGCTACCTACAACTGTTACTAAGTTTTAACAGGAAGTACGGTTGTAAAGTGTTTCAATTGCTTCATTAGCACTTTCTATTTCTATGATATTTAAGACTTCTCAAAAGCTTCAAGAAAATTTCAGTTACTGGAGCAATCCTAAATTATGTCTGCGGTCAGATCAAAAGACTTCCAAGCCATATGTTCTTTCCTTATGAAAAATGGTTTATTTTTAGATTTATCATTTAAAAAAAGCCATTTTTAAACGTGCAAATAAAATACGCTTCGATTACTCACTTCAAAACAATATTGTAAAGTATGAATATTGATAAAAAAATTCTTAAAAAAACTGAAATTTTAAGCACATTTGTAATCGAATGTAATTTTTAATATTAATTAGTAAAAAATGTGTAGTCATTTTTTTATCATCTTCATTGTGATTTTATTAATCTATAGAAATTTTTATTAATCTATTTATATTTTAATATAGAAATTTTAGAAATTATTTTCAGCTTATACGGATTTTACTATTTTGCTTTAATATCCATACGTGTAATAAAGAAATCGGAATTTTGAAATATTAATAAATGTATGTTTGATAAGAAGTATTATCATTATTTTTTAATATTTTGCGATTTATTATTAAATGTATTGCATAACCATAAAATAATTTTTTAATATCGAATCCAGGTGTTTGTTAAATATGAAATCAAAATTTAATTATTCAGTTAACTTATTCGGAAATTTGAATATATATTTTTAAAAATATATATTCAGATTTCTGAATCTCTTTCTAAAATACTTAGATGAGCATTACAAATATCTGAAATTAATTTTTTTAATGATGAGAAGTGAAGAGAAAAGTATCATATTATTTGCTTATATTCTCAACAAATCGCATTTTTGGGGGGGGATTATGATATATTAGGTTATATTTTGCATGCTCCTATCGCAGTACTAATCAATTTGGTAACTGAAATAACACGAAAAGAAAGGAAAAAAAATAACATTCAAAATGCATTTTCTTTGTTATATAATTTATTTTGAAACCTTCAATACTTAAATAATTTTTTTTTTCCAAATAAATAACGCGGAACTGTTTAATGTAACATTATGAACTTTCTAAGAGAAGAGTAATTAATACAAAATTTCGAAAAGGATAAAAAAATTATAATCAAATGTTTGAGCATGTTGAAAATCCATAAATGTATGTACTTAACCACATATGGGTTTCTGAACAAATTGCTTTCAATGTGAGAAGTAAAGAAAAAGTACTTAATAAGAAATCACCCTGCTGCGAAAAACCACAATGATATGCTTTTAGTGAAAACTAGAAGAACAGCTTTTGAGCCCCCTGCTGGGAGGAAATTGCTAAAAATACAAAATCTTGAAGGAGTTTCAACAAGACTTCAAGGAGCATCTAACATGACCTTAGTAATCGGGGTTTAGCATTTACAAACATAGAAGACCTACCACATTGAGTGCTTTGTTTCAATACTTCTCTTTAAGCACATAAAGCTCTTTGTTATAGATAGCTTTCCCTAACATGTAACATGAAGAACAGCCTCATTTATTGCAAGATTTAGTTGCTGTTTTAGGATAAAAATAAATATTGTGAAATATCGTGGCACATTAGTTACCTTTAAGTTTGAGAAAGTACTTCTTTCTTCTGGGATTGATGGATATCGATTTAAAACAATATATAATATTTGCAAATATTCTTGTAACTATAAATATGACCAGGAATGAATTCTATGATATGACAAATAAGGGACTCATATGATTGCACAAGTTTATTTGACAGTGGATTCTTTGTTATTGTTCTCTATTATTTATCCTAAATTTGAAAATATGTTATTTAAAACACATATTTAAGCTGGAATTTTGAAAAAATATTGTTGTTTCTTTTTTTACTTATTTATTTTGGATATACTAGCATTTAAAGCTCAAATACATTGTAAATGGATATATTTTTTATCTGAAAATTTCCCTTGTATTTCATGTCATGGACTCATTATTAAATATAACTCAAACTTGTTTTCAAGTAACTGTAATCAAATTGTTATAAATTATTAATTTTTCTGAAATAGCATGGCAATAATTCTGAATTATAGAAAACTGTGTTATGGACAGAGAACTGCTGAAATTACCTTTTGGATTTAACTTTTATAATTTTGCTTTCTGTCAGAAAATAAACTTTTTTTTAACAGGAAAGACATTTTAAAAAATAAATAGTATGTCGTTTTTGAAATAATATATTGATTATGAGAATGAATTATTGTTTTCCCCCTTCTTTCTAGAGATGACATAAAATGATTTCTTTTGTATTGTATTAAATGCTTGACATTTTTTTAAATCTGATGTTTGGATTAATTTTTGCAATTAAAAAAAATTAATAAATAAATCCTTAAAAGAGAAAATAAAATGAAATTTTCATTATTTAGTACTAGTAATTGTAAGAAATTGTTTATTTACTAACATTTGAAATATAATTTCCTATTTATTTTTTGAAAGATTACAAATAAAGAAGTTTAATGGCATCTAGGTATTCAAAAATAGATACAAATTAAATTAAATTCAGTAAATTATAAAAAAAAAATTTTTGCTCATTGCATTTTATAGTTTAGATTTATATTAAACAGATCTATATCCTAACTTAAAAAATCAATAATGAAGTGAATATATTAACTTCAGAATCACTGTCTATTAAAAATTGGCAAAATTAAAAATGAAAAGGAATTTTTTTTCAATAAATTATAAACATTTGAAAGCAAATGAAACAGAAAACAAAATTGTTTTATGTTTCGAAATTAATGAAAAAATGCACATTAATATATTTTTATTTAAAAACAAATGCATTGAAAATGAATTAAAGTAATATTCAATGACTTAACAGCAAAACTAGCAAATATTTAAATCTAGTAAATCAATAATTTAAGAAATTATTTTTGGCTCAGATACCATAGTTCTGATTAAATCTTTTTTGAGTATTTTAGGGAAAACATAATCCAGGATCCATTAAAAACTGACTATGATAAATAATTAATTAAATCAAATATTATTTATAATAATCTATTAATTTATAATTCATTTCTTACTGTTATGGGTGTTATTTTTTTCAATAGTATTATTCTTAAGATAAATGCATAACAAATGTTAAATTTAAAAAAATTGTCTTTGAAAGGAAAAGAAATGTGTACAAAATTTTGAACCAACAATGAAGTGTAAACCCAAAGCAATATAACTTTTACAGAAACTTTTTTATTATGATTTCAAATATCAACCCTCCAGATTAGCCTGGATTGCTAAAAATTTTATTAACTAATCGATATTTTAAAAATATAATAAATCGATTTTAATAATATATTTACAAAATCGTTTCTGGTTTTTTAAAAAGTATAAATAAAGTTTGATTAATTTTACATGTTGATTATCATGTTATGATTGAAAGGAATTTGCTTAGCTTCGATTATGAGGATTTTATTTTTATTTTCCCTTTAAGTTTCGCTTTAAAAATATGAAACGAATAAAAACTTTACTGAACAGTATTTTGATCAAATGTAGATCATAACACTATTTAGAATAATAACTTGAAGTATTTCCTTAATCATGTATGTTATTGATTTAGAGCAGCTGTAAAATTTAATGTTACAACAGCAGTGCGCTTAAATTAATAAGCTTTCAGATATAAATCCGTATTCTAATTAGTTTATTTAACAACCTGCACCGAACATTCGGGATTTGTAAAGCAATATTTTCTCTTTGATTTTAATAAACACACATTTCCTATTTAGCTCAGTTAAAACAAATGTTGTTTAATATCTCTATTTATTTTGAAGGATTGACCGGGAATGGAAAGTCAAAAGTTTAAAGCTATCAAAAGACTAGCTTGGTTGAGAAATTAATATCGCGTGAAAAATTAATTATCTAGAAAATTTTGTAAATTCTTCGCTGAATCCAGTCAACTTTAGTATTTCGATTAATCTGAAGCATATAATTGGTATTTGCTGTAAATTCGGAACACAAAGGAAACGAAAGGAAAACATTTTTCAGTTCAGAAAATTCCTTGGCATCTTCGCTAATCACGAGCACGGATAGCTAAAAGAAAGCCATCGATCAGAAGCGTCCCTTGCTGAATGCTCAGTTGCACAAATTAAACTCGTGCAACTGAGCAGAAGGAATGTTGAACGTCATTTCTACCTCTCTTTAAGGCTTCGCTTTCAAGACATTTAAGCGCCAATAGTTCCAAACACAAAACGAATCCTTTAATCCCATCCCGAAGCGAATTTATTCTGATGTGTTTCTGCTTGCTCTGTCTACGAAATTCACAATAATAGCTACATTCCAAGCGTTATTTTTCTCCATGAGTAGTCTGGAAAATTTCGACTCTCTTCTCAAACATAAATGATAATGATATGGAGTCTCATATGTGAATCCGTTGCTCGTCATGGAACTGATGATATATGAGAAGACTTGTTTTCCTGAATAGCAATAAGAGTTTATAAAAATTCTCGATATCTGTAAATGGAAGTAAGAATGAATTGCTGGCATGGACCTCAGGTAGCATAATATAAGAATTCCATGCAAATATATATACAACTTCAAATACAGTTTAAAGGCATACATGAAAATACATTTCATGAACACTTTCGGATTTAAACATTTTTCCAAATTTTTCTAGAAAGGCTATCTTTGAGCTTAGATTATAGTCTTAAGATTTGATCTTAAGATTTTTGTATGTTATACAAAAAAAAACATACTTGAACTCATGTTTTATCGTTAAGATTTGGTCACAAAGTTATTTAGAAGAGCATTCAGAAATAAATTTTTCAAGCTGACATCATTTGAGCGAAAATAGATAATTATTTCAAACTTTTCTAATTTGATTTAATATTCTGTAAGCAATATTTATGTGCTTGTTCGTCAAGATTTCACAACATATTTAAAAAGATATAATTACAAAAAAATCTGAAATTCCAGAATTTTTTAGTTTATAATAGGCAGATTTCCTATTAAACTGTAAAATTTACATAATTTCAAATAAATTAAGTTATTTTATTAAAAATGTCACAATGAAATTTGAAAGGGATTTTATAAATTTCCAAGGAAATGTGAACATTTTAGAAAATATACTTTAATTGCACATGCACAAAAATACAGTATACTTTTTTTTCAAAATTTCAGTTAAATATATGTCTATATTACCTCTAACTTTTTAAAAATTCGTCAGTGTAATGAATATCTAGGTATTTCATAGAATGCTGAAAACTAGTTAACAATGTATGAATATTTCATATATTTCTTAAGCATCCTATAGAATACCCAACGATGAATCAGCGAGGTGTGGAATTCTTCTCAGATTCGTTTTGAATATAGAGGGGATGTATATTAGACATCAAATTGTTTTCTGTGAAATGGAGGGTCAAAATTTCTTTTTCTTTATTAACTTTGGATTTATACCCTATATGCTCTCTATATGAGTCTTAAAACGATTTCCTTTTTGCCTAGTTGTTAAAATTCGAAAATTCATTTTGTTGTTGAATTAGAGAGTTGTTCAGTTCAGAAATCGGAAAAAATTGCCTAAATCCGAAAATGTTAAAATGCTTTTGAACACATAATGCATGAACCGTTTTTTTATGTTTATTTTAAACCTAAATGCCAGTTACACTTCAAAGACGCCATGATATTTTTAACGAGCTAAAACAATTAATTCCAAAATTAAAGCTTTCTATTATTAAACCTATATGAACATTTTTACTGTAAAATGGGATATACTTTAACATATCAGCATTTATTATTTCAATTGCCTAAAGAAAAAAATTGCAAAAAAAATATTTAAATGTTTTTTTTTTCAAAATATTTTATGAAATACTTTTTGAAATTCAGTTAACTTGTGGAAATACCAAGAAAGTTGTATTTACTTATTACAAGTTATGTTAGTTGATTTTTGCAAAAGGATCAACTGATGGCGGAGGAAGTTAATGTTATAAACTGTCATATACCGGCATTCAAATCATAGCTCGTTTACGAATAGACATGTTAAATTTAAAATTTATTTTAAAAATCTGAAATAATACAATAATATCAAAAGATTGAGTAATTTTAATATTTAAAAAAATGTTATTTACGTATTATTATTCAAGAAGGTCAAGTATTTCTTGTCCCAAAAATTAAAAACATAAAAGTAAAGTTAGAATTAAATGATTCAAAAAATATTGAGTACCATTCAATATTAATTTAGTCTGATCAACGGTTTACAAAAGAATAGCTTTTTAAATTTCATATGAAAACAGAAAAAAAGGAAAGAGTCATTTAAAAAAAATCAGAAAGAGCAGCTTCTTTTTCCTAAGTTCTTAGAGCAAGGAAATCAGACGGATTAAAACCCACAATTAATTTTATCCTTTTCATTTGCTAAAATAATTTATTATAAAAAATATTCACTTTTAATGGAGCTTCCACTATCATAATCAACTAAGACGGATAGTAAATTTAAAAATGCTTATTTCGTCATTAAAGTTTTTGAAGGTCTCGCATGATGTCACAAAGTGAATCCTAAAAATAGTAGAGAAAAAAACCCTTAGGGCGTCGTTAAAGAAAACCGCGTTTCTTTGATTTCACTTGGAGGGGGGAAAAATCTAGGAAGGGTTGTGCATTTTCAGTGTTTATGTTGGAAGAGATCATATTTACGTATATAATTCGGAGGAACATATGAAATTCGTTATGACGAGTTCTCCTTTTTAACACACTTATTCATAGAAATAGATTATATCTGCGGTCAAAAATGATTTACGTCTTATCTTATTTGTTTTAAGCCTCTGCTGCCGTGCCGTTACTTCTATTTTAAGCTATTTTTCAAGCTAACGCAGGAAATGAAATGATTTTTTTATTAGTAAATTTCAAATCTGAGCTTAAAATCTGGGTTTCTCAAATTTTATTTATCAATTTAAAATTGGAAAAATCTTTCTGTTGTTTCATCTTTCCAAAAAATGTTTTAACAGCTCTGGAGATATTAAATATTCAGGTAAAGAATTAAAAACCGATAAATGAAAAAAAGGCATTAGATGTAGTTGTTCGATAAACTTCAGTGAAAAATCTTAATTATGAAAATATTTTAATTGTTAGAAAATTCAATCTTCATATTTGATGAATTTCCCCAAATTAGCTTTCTTGAAGCCGAGAAACATTGGAAAAGTTTGAAATTATATCGCTCTGTGTGTGAAAAGGTTAACTTCAAAATACAAAATCTATATTGTTAGACTTTGACGCATTCTACTATCTCATGTGCTCCAAATTTTCGATCAAACATTTGACCTATGTCAGCTTATATTAATTTATATGTGAACACGATAACGCTAAATTGAACTGACAACATAATTGGCAAAAACACATAAACAAATAACTTAAAAAATAAATAATAAATAACAAATTATATATTTAATCCTGGAATCAAATTGCTGATCTGTGTCGAATTTGGGATGTAATCCTTCAACTGAAAGTAATACCATGCTAGGAAAGCGAATATAAATCATTTAAACGTACATAAATAAAAAGAAGATCATTCCCATTGAATTTGAAAAGGAAAATACATTCATGACAAATAATTTATTTGTATAAATACTCCACCTATTAGATGGTTTCAATTCAATATATATATATAACATTAAAATCTAAGATTATATTTATTACGAAACTAAAACATATAAATAATTTTTAATTCCAAATCTAAATTAAATTCTGAAAAACCTTTAAAAATGAGTTCTTTTTGCGCAATTAAATACAGCCAAATTTGTAGTGGTGGATGTAGTTTGGAAGTTTTTCTAAGAGCGTTTTTTAAATAATTTTCGCACGCCTCAAGAGCTAAATTATAGAAAGTCAACTAGAAAGTACTTATAATAAAGATTAAAGTGTGTGCGTGTTGGCACTCAACAGGCCAGATTTTTGGACTTACAGCTAGCAAATTTGATGCATGTATAGCTTGGAGGTCCGGAATGTGAACCTCGGAGTCCTTTTTTCGAATTTTTAATTAGAATTTTAATTAATTAAAAATTAAGCGAAATTTCGACGTTTTTCCAGTATACCTTTCAAAAATATTATCGCATAAACCTGGTTTTTGCATGAAATTGAAGATTAAAAATTATCTTTTTAGTGGTACTAATATTATAATAAACAAAGTAAATTTTTAGTGTTAATGAATATTTAAAAAAGAAATTTAATCATATTTTTCAACAATAAAAATAAAACAACTGCACGCGTGCATTACAAGTAAATGGGGAAAATTATCTTTTATCAATATGTTGCCCACGCATTGACAAAAACTCAAAATAAATAAATAAATTATTATTGCACATTAAACAAATAAAAATTTAATTTTCAGCACGTGTGGCATGAAATGAAATAAATATGAAATATGTTTTTTCGAAAAAGTAATTGTAAAGAAAAGTTTTTAATGACTTTTATAGTACTATTAATTAAATAAATCAGCCTTATTTAAGACGAATGTGGTTTAACATATATATTTTTAATTCAAGTCCCAATGGCTACTTTGTAAAACCTTTATAATAAACACATCTATAAAGAAGATCTAAATGATATAAATAATTACATAAAATATAACGAGTCTATAAATGATTTAATAAATGAAGAAAGTTTAGTTTTTATCTAGATCCTCTGCTCTGTGAATCATACACTGATGGAAAAAAAAATCTCAACACTAGGAAGGAGCTGTGCTAGATGAACGAAAATTGGTAGGCGTGTTTATACATCTGAAAGATAACGTCGATTCAAATTTCGAGCTATGCGCGTAAGTGTGGTGCTAGTAGCGACACTGTGAACATACAAATGAGGTTTGCTTTAAATAAGCGCTGTAAGGTTCGTGATCGTTATTTACAGTTGAGATTTGACGTAGTGGGTTAATGTTAGTCAAGGATGCATCTGAGAAGACGATGAAGCCATTATCAACAGCTCACTGAGTTTGAACGAGGTCGTGTTGTAGGGCTACGAGAAGGTGGGTTTTCTTTCCACGATATTGCTGAAAGACTTGGCAGGAATGTATCCACTGTGCATGAGTATTGGCGGCAGTGGTCAAGGGAAGTTACTGCCTCAAGAAGACCAAGTTCCGGGCGAAGAAGAAGTTCCAAGTTCAGCGTGGTACTACTGAGAGGGAAGACCGTCGTATTTGGCGTATGGCTGTGGCTAATCGTACTGCGTCTGCAGCTGAAATTCGAGCAGCAGTTGGCACCACAGTGACACAACGAACTGTTACAAATCGGTTGCTTCAAGGTCAGCTCCGAGCCAGACGCCCTGTACAATACATTCCACTGACTCCAAACCACTGCCGTTTGCAACGTGAGTGGTGTCAAGCTAGAGCTAATTGGAGGACGGAGTGGAAATCTGTTGTGTTTTCTGGTGAAAGCCGGTTCTGGCTTGGTCGCAGTGATAGCCGATTTTTGGTTAGAAGGAGGCCAGGTGAATGCCTGCAAGTGACCTGTCTACGGCCCTAGACACACAGGGCCTACTCCTGGAATTATGGTTTGGGGAGCAATTTCGTATGATAGCAGGAGCACTCTCGTTGTTATCCCACGCACCCTGACTGCAAATTTTACGTTAGTCTAGTGATACAACCTGTTGTGCTGCCATTCATGAACAGCATTCAAGGGGGTGTTTTCCAACAGGACAACGTTCGCCCTCATACCACTGTTGTAACCCAGCATGCTCCACAGAAAGTCGACATGTTGCCTTGGTCTGCTATATCACCAGATCTTTCTCCAATCGAGCACGCATGGGACATCATTGGACGACAACTCCAGCGTCATCCACAACCAGCATTAACCGTCTCTGCTCTGACCGCCCGAGTGCAACAGGCATGGAACTCCATCCCACAAACTGATATCCGACACCTGTACGACACAATGCATGCACGTTTGCATGCTTACATTCAAAATTCTGGCGGTTACACCGGTTACTAATGTACCAACATTTCACATTTGAAATGGCTCTTCTTGCCAATGGTTCTACCCGTGATCTTGAAACTTTAATCAATTAAATATGTTACCTAGACAAATGTATTCCTAAAATTTCATTACTGTACAATAATTTTTTCTTGGTGTTGGGATTTTTTTCCATCAGTGTATTTAACAAAATAATTTTCATAAAATGAAATAAATATGAAATACTAATATACCATACTAATATTTTTAATAAAAACAGATAAAGTCCAATCAACTAAGTCAATCTTTAAAACTGATTGATTTATAAATATTCGAATATCACTACTCAATAAAAGAGGGGAATCTGAATATTTTTTGTTGAATAATTCTAGATATTTTATTCAAATTATGAAAATTATTCTGTAGTACACATAAGACTCAAAGGCTGATGGACATTGTTTTCAATATCGACAAAAATATATGACTGTATTCATATCGACAATAAAAAAATATTAATAATTTCAGTAAAAATTGTTTTTTTGTTAATTGCAGCTTAATCATCACTTTAATTTAATAATGAAATTTTGTGGTAGTTGACAGAAAATAAGAGAAACATATGGTTCATTAAGGGCTAAGCACTTTTGTAAATGCATGTGTGAATTTTATGACTATCAAAATTTGAGCTATAAAAATATTGTGACAAAGTAGTTATTCAAAGACAAGCTATATAAAGTATTTAATTGACAGTGACAAGTCACATAAAGTATTTAATTGATCATTTTAAAGAATATTAAGATTGGCGAACCGATTGGTCGCCAAAAACGGCTAGTGCTTATAATAAAGCTCAATGTGTGTGTGTGTGTGTGTGTGCTTGCGTTGACGCTCTACAGGCCAGACAGTTGAAACTACAACTGCCAAATTCGGCACATATATACTTTAGGGATCGGGAATGTGCGCCTCAGAGTGATTTTTTTGAATTTGTATTAATTACAAATTGTGGAATTTTGGTGTTATTCTGCTATAACTTCCAAAATTATAATCGCATAATCATAATGTTTACATCAAGATAAAAAAAATAGCTTTCTAATGGTATAAATGTTTTAATATATAACTTAAACTCTGTTTTAACGAATTTTTAAAGAAATATTTTAGCCATATTTTTCAACAATATATTTCGGACAAAACAATAAAATTTTGCAATAAACGAAAATTGATAAACGAGCAAAGGCGAAAAAATCAGCTTTTATTAAATTATTGGCATCATATTCACAGAGGTTCAAATTAAAAAATAAATTAACTATAACCGCAAATGAAATTTAAAAAACATGTAAATTTCAGCACATGATTGGGTGAAATTAAATAAATATTAAATATTAAATGTATTTTAGAAAAATAAATAAATGCAAGGCAAAGGTCTCTATGATCGTTTGCGACATCTATATCATTAATTCAAAAAGTCAGCTTTTGGTTTGTGGTACACATGTTTGAATTTATACAGGATACGTATTGTAATTCGGACCCAATGTCTAATCTGTAAATCATTTGTAATAGGAATACATATTGTTTAGTATTGTTAACTTGGTCTAAATGAAGAAAATAATTGCATTTCATGTAACTTGAGTCAAAAAGTGCATTGATGAATA
Organism: Argiope trifasciata; assembly: GCA_026543055.1. Taxonomy (NCBI): domain Eukaryota; kingdom Metazoa; phylum Arthropoda; class Arachnida; order Araneae; family Araneidae; genus Argiope; species Argiope trifasciata. Next base: position 1,802,871 of record JAPMOQ010009202.1, read on the forward strand.
ACTTTTAAATTCTTTTATACTTTTCTCTGTGAGTCATACTTGACAAAAAATTTTTTTGATATTTTAAGTAAAAGTTGTTACATCAATCAATCTTCTAAATATATCATTAAAACTTACTGGTTTGTAAAAAAAGGGAATATTATTATTAAAAAAAATTCTCGCATAGGCTCTTCTAGGTCTTTTCGTCCACCGCTTAAATATATATATATATATCAATTTCAGGCTCCGGAATTACTCCAAGGCTGATAATCAAATAAATATGCGCTTGCGTATATGAATGAATGAGAGTGTGCGTGTATGTGTGTGTTAATGCTCTACACACCAGACCATATGATCTAGAGATACCACGCTTGATATGTACACATTGAAAGATGGAAAAAAAAACCTAGAAGGATTTTTTGAAATTTTAATTAATTAAAATTATCGCTAACATTTCGAATTTTTCTGCGATAACGTCTGATAATATTACCGCACAAAACTGCTTATTAAATCCTTTCAAAAATGACTTTTTTATTGATACCAATGTTTTAACCTATAAATTCAGTTTATTTTTTAATGATTTTAAAAAAAATTATATTATAACTATATTTTTCAAAAATTAATTTCTCATAAAATGAAAGTAGAATTTAACCTGCTAGAGCACGTTGAGAGTGTACTATTGCTGTCACTTTGACAAAAACTCAAACGGAATGATTAAATTAACTCTTATTGCAAATTAAAGCCAGGAAAGAGTGGTATTCAGCACGTATTTAGGAAAGAAGCGTAATGCTGTGGAACAAATGTAAAATGTTATATTTTCCATATAATTCCTTGACAGCTGATTATGAAACAGACTGATATATAGTGCAATGAACAAATAATCGTAAGGCTTCAATAATAATATGAGTTTCGTGTCTATGGAAGTTTAAATAGATTTGGCTGAAAAGTTGTTAAGAAAGCAAGGCACATAAGTATTTATAATTTCAGAGCGAATTACTCCTGGCGAACCAGCTGGTCACCAAAGACGGTTAGTAAAAAATAAAAATTATTGTCATAAATATTAATAGCTGTAAGAATTAAGTATTAAAAATATCTTTCTCTTTATCTAATTATAAAGATATTTTTTCCTACATTTTCTTTATGCGTACATAAAAAATTTTCGCATAAAGAAACCTACCAGATAAATATCAAAAATGTATACAATTAAAAAAAAATTTATACAAGACCTTGAACCGACAAAGCAGACAGAATTAAACTATACAAAATTTCTAGAGATTTAGTTGCCTTTGTCGCAAGAATTTCAATCTGTTGGTTTCCCTCTTCCTGACCAAAAACTTTCCACCGAAACGTCAAATTCATATGTAAATCTGCCAGACCCTCCAGAGATTCCAAGAGGAAAAAATTGAAGGTGTTTCTTCTGATTGATTTTTTAGACACAATGAATTGCGTCACGGAAACCTTTTCTTCAAAGAGCCAATAGCAACCAGTTCAGATTATCTCAGCGAAATTTGTCAAAATCAATTTTGATAGAAAAAAAAGCATCATTTTTTTTAGAAATTTCATCACTTTGATAATAATCCATTCGAAAGACTACCTAAATGATTAATTAAAGCTATTACTTTTTTCACTTAAAACTATTACTTTAAGTTATTAAGATTACATCTATGAATTATTTTCATAACAAAAAATTTATTGATGGAATTTGCATGTATAATAGGCCAAGGCCATAGCATGATCTGATCATACCAAAATTAAGCTTGAGATGTTTTGATATTCATTTTTAATTTATGCATTTATTCTTTTTTTACTGAAGAGATGTATGGTTGTTAGTAAAGAGTGGAAATCTTAGTTATTGTTCCGTCAACCTGGGAGAGCAGGTACTCAACTTTATCGAATGCCAAAAACTAGGCGATATTGCATGAGATATTGAATATTTCACACAATCTTTGAGAATGAAACACGCCAAAGAATGAATTAAGTATAGAATTGAAAATGCCAAACCCTCAAAATATGAAATACATTTCTGAGTAAGATAAAGAGTCCGTTTCGAAAATTCAGAGACGGGGGAATAGTTGATGTTGGATTAACCAATATATTGATGACATGTTTCTTAAAGATATTTACATTTCTGCTATCATTTATTATATTTTTAGGAAAGCGATGATGCACATGTATGACAAAGTATTAAAAAAATCAATTTTCTGTTGCTATGTCAATAAAGATGATGAAAAGGATATTATGTTCAGTTGGCTTCTAAATTAATCAATCTTTTGGATAATAGCGTTATCATGTTTTAGAATGTCAAATGCCTAAACAACATTTGTCATTATAAAGTATACCTTGGTATCATAATCAATACAGATTCACGCACACATATATACATGTGTATGTGTGCCCTTTTCAGCAATCCCATGACACAGCGTTTTCAGTGTCATCGTCCAGGCTGTTAGTAGATTGGCATCCGTCAATTTTCGAGCAACTGACTACCAAAATATTCAATTGTAGAACCTTGTCAGATGCCATGTTAAAAATCTTCGATCTCATGTACATCATACTTTCAGACTTTATGGTTATAACGATGCAGTGTACATCGTCTTATAGCTGCCGATGTTTATTTTTATTAGGTTGTTAACTTTTTTGATTTACTGAATGTGTGCTATAAAGAATTCTTAATTACGTTTAAAAATATAATTTTATTATTCCAATGTTTGTTTATCAATAGTATTCACTAGAAACCACTGATTAAATCAGAAATGTGAGGCCTTCCAAAGTTAAAATTATTAGGCATTCTTTAAAATGATTAAATATTTTATAGAAAGCCGAATTTTTCATACATTGCCGAAATCTATGCAATGCTCAATGTAGTTTAAAATATTCAGAGAGTAGAGAATACGTACACTTTGTGAAGAAAGGCTTAAAAATGGAATTCAAATACTTTCATATGTTATTAAGTGTTATTGGGGAAAGTAATTCCCACAATATTTTCTAGAGAAATGAATGTCTTTAATTTCTTTGCAATCCATTTCGCAATATTCTTCCTCTAATAAATGCACTCATAAGTATAACGTTGAAGCTCAGCTATTTACTCTTGCCTATGAGAAAAATAAAATATTTATGATATATTATTAAACTTTTTTGCATAGTTGGACCATTATTATCGTTGCAAAACAAGGGAAAAGGACGAAAACAAATAAGGAAAAAAATGGAAAGAAAATCCGTTCTCTTTTTGTCACTTGTAATCAGAAATGACCAAAAAATGTAGAACTTTCCTTTTATCTTCGTGTGGTAGAGATGAATGGAGCTGATGAATGGCACCTGAGGGAGAGAGGCTGATTTCCAACTCCAGAAAAAGATTTCAACTCAGCGGATTATTTTTATTAATATATTATTCAAAATAGAAAATGTGAATTAATTATAGGAGAATAAGAATAATAATTTTTTTAAAGAAATCAGAAAAAAAAAAATGGACTGTCTTATGAAAGAATTTAAAAACTTTTCCTACCTACATTTACAATTATCCTTTTTCATATCTTGGCAAACTCATACATGTCAATTATACTTTGCATAACATGATGTGAATTCTCTTTTTGAAACATCTATACTGCATAATGATTTTGTTATAAATGCAATAACATCAAACGATATCAATCTTGATTTATCTTATGTGTATACTGAATACCGTTCTCTTTTTTAAATATATTTTCTTAATCTTAATCGTTTATATATCATGATTTTAATTCTTTCTGTTGCATAGAAATTAATTTTATATTTTGAATAGGAAAAATAAATAAATAAACTAATCTGGTTTCATTTTGCGGACTCATAAATTTCTATCACATCAAATAATCAGTTATTATATTATTATCAGAAATTATTATTATTTCTCTTCGAGAAGTACGGCATGGCTGTTAAACTCACTTTTATTTAAATATAACTATGATAATAAAAATAAGAACATGCTCATTACATTACTATAACAATAAGAATAACAAAAAGTGATGTCTTGATGACTATTATAATAAAAATAGCAAACTATTGAATCCTTTCTTCATGGAGAGCATATATAAAGACATAATATTAAAGAATAAGATTTAAAACTAGATAATTAAAAGCAGATATTAGAAACATAGAATTAATTTATAAGGAGATCAAAGCATCATTTTTTAGGAAAGGAAAACTACATATAATAATAAGAATTTTTTTTTTGAATTTCGGACAGTACACAATTAATTAATTTATTATTTTGGTTTAATTTTTTCCAATATCTGGAATTTAGAATAGCACATTAACGTACTTTTACAAAACGTTCATTTTAAGCAAGACAAATGTAAAATCGATTAATAATTCACTTTCGTTTTTTAATGTTCATATGTAAATTAAATATAAATTAAAATAAAGGCTTTTAAAACATAAAAGGAAAGCAATAAAATCAAATACTTTTAAAATTATGCTCATGAAATATTAATGAAAACTTCGTTACAGTTTACTTTTTGAATTCATTACATATCTTGGCGTTGTGAAAAAGCGTAGCATCACTATATCTGTAAAACAAACTGTTCTCTTTTTTGCTTAAACAATCATGGCAGAAAGATTTTATCTAACATGATCATGCGTTGCAATGCAAGCGAGTTTATCTGTTTGTATACATTTTTATTAATTATTTATCGTTCAGATAAGTTTCTTATTTTTCAAAGCTCTTATGTAACGAAATTATGTAAATATAGGAAATAAATTCTCTCGTTTATTTATATTTTGAGTGTGTGCGTGTATCTATTTAAGCGTTTCGCATCGATAAAGTACCGAATCAGCTCCGTGTGAGGTCAAAATTTCGTTGAATTATTTATTATTCCCGCTAAGAACTCCCAATACACTTTATTAATAAGTCATGAACTGAATTCTGACTTTTATGAGGTTTTATTTCCGCATGAATTTTAGTTTTATTTGTCATATATAATCTTTATTGACGTTATTGAGAGTTCAGCTTTTTGTAATTATTAATTTTAAAAGAATGAAAGCATCATGTAATTGCTATCGGAAATTTTGGATAAAACTTTGCGATATAATTTATATCTTATTTCATAGTAAGTTTCAATATCACGTTCCAGAACTTTTAAGAATAAAATCTATTTGTAATAACATAAATTTTATAATGTTTCTTATGTTTTCACTTTTTTAATTCCTTTGAATTGGATTTATCCTTCTTTTCATTTAACTCTCTTTATTTATCTTTTATACGGATGATTATGGAATCTAAGGAATCAAAAATGGTATGTAATTTCAAAAATGTGGAAAATGAAGATCATTAAGATATTTGAATTTAATCCATAAAAATAATTAAATGTTACTAAACTAAATAATTAATTTCTTTGAATTAATTTACTGCTTTGTACATACTAGAGAACTACTTAAAGGCGTACTTTGAAATTTGAAATTTTAGTTATACGACAAATACACATTTTAATGGACTTTCCTACTCCTAATTTCCACATTAGTGAGAGGACCTTCAATCTGAATGAATTTTTCCTGCACAGAGTTTGTACATACCCTATAAATTCGTTTCAATTTCCCTCACAATAGAAACTAATTTTAATATAAATATTTTTATTGGAAATGAAAATATACATTAATATTAAGTCAGTGGTGTTTTTATTTGAATTATTAGATCAATCGTAATGAAAACCACAGTATTAAATTAACTTTCAAAGCACTATTAATTTAATATAGTTCAATTGCAATAGATCTCAGAATGTTCATCACGTGTTGCGTTTTTGCTTTTTTAAATCTGGGTGCCTTCAAGCTTCTCAAAGCACATCTGTTCACTTAAAGATAAACAGTGTATTTTTCTACTCAATATACAAAAAGGCACACCTCTAAAGGAATATTTCATCTGTTGTATATTTTGTTCTGCATAGAATATTATAGGGGTTCGAATCTTCAATATGGCCGCTAAACGATGGCTGATGTTGCTTATCAAATGTGTATTGAATTTCAATTGAAGAAAGATGGGTGCAGTAGCTTCTGAGGATAAGGAACCTGACCTTCTTAGAGCAGAAAATCTAACTTAAGCTCATATAAGGATGACACTCACACACTTGCTTGCACAAGCCTTTTTCACAAGAGGGAGGGAGTCTTTCACATAACTCATACGTCAGACACATGGTAGAGAACAACCATGCCCAAACTGGGATTCAAACCTGGGACGCCTCGATCATGGAGAAGACGAATTACCCTGAAGAAACGTCGGGGCCAAACAATGGTGATGCATTTATGCCACAATTTTGAACGAAATTGGCTCGGGTGGTATCCATAGTGCGCATCCTGAAGCTTAGATGTTGCCAATTTACCTCCACCGTCCACCAAATGTATGTTCAAATGCTTTATTTCTTTTTCTTTTTAACCAGAAATTAATTCATCTAATAATGTATGTTTTTTAAATATAAAATTAATTAATTAATTTATTTAAAACTTCTCTGATATGTTTGCTAATATGATTCGGAACCAATAATGTCAAACGATGAACCAGTAATTCATCTAATCATGCATGTTTTTTAAATATAAAATGCGATTAATTTATTTAAAACTTTCCTGATATGTTTGCTAATATGATTCGGAACCAATAATGTCAAACTCAATTAACAACCAATCACTTGGTGGAAGTTCTGGTGGAAACGTATTACTTTCCTTCCAAAACAACATAATCTTATTACACTTCTTTCTAATGAATACATGGAACTGCGGCAATTATTTTTAATTAATATATAATATGGTAAGTCATTTAAAGTCTGAATAAATTTTGACATAATTGCATTAAATTAATTCAGTTTCTAAGGCTTAGTTCGCAAATGAATTAATGCATTTAATTATAGAATTACAGAAACGAATTTTAATTATTCTTGTGTCATGGTCTGTGTTTAACTCAAATCTATAATTCCTTGTTTTATCTTTAATAAATGGGATGCTTGTCAGGTTTAAGTAGGAAATATATTCTCTCAATCTCCAATCTTGGCTTATAGCTTTGATTAGTCATTTCTTGATAGTATAATATTGGTATTAAAATAGTTATGATCCATTTTACTGAATATTCCCTGATGGAAGTCCCCCATTTGGATGTTTCCTTTATACCTTTGTGAATTTTACTAAATTATATTTGGAAGATTAATAAACTGGTACTTACAATCTCAGAATACAGTCGCATAATTTGCAATTCCACCTCTATTCAATGGTTGGTTCGACTATGTTGATGCTGTTATAATATTTAAGTGTCGATCGTTGAAATGGTGTTTAGAAAAGAGATTAATAATCTCACTTAATATGTCAGTCAAATAATATTGTAAGAATTGCTGTCGTTTCCTTTTGTTTTATGATATAGGAAGTACACAAAGAAAATCTACTGTAATTTTCAAAAATCTGATCTCAAAATTTCAATGAATCCTTTCATGAAGATGTCTATTAAGACGAAAATAACAATTTTTATTATATATCTGTCTATTAAATATACAGTAGCTTAGAAAACGGAACGTATTTAACAATAAAATATAGATCTATAGTAAAATCAGAACCTGAAACAACCCTTGAAATATAAGATAAATGCTCTGAATATTACACCAGAAGTAAATAGTTTTGAAGAAACATGGAATGTTGAAAAATGTAGTCAAAGATGGACATTAAGTTAATTCTTCTTAAAAACCAAACTTCTCCAGAAATATGTCGTCTTATTTCTAATAAGTTCAAGGTTTTTTTGTTTTGCATTACTAAATTAGAATATAATCATTTTTAACAAAGATTTATATTTAATCGTTTTACTACCATAATAGCTGTTTGCATAATTTAAATGGTTCTCAAAATAAAATGAACTAAATCTATTTTACTTATTTGTAGCTAAATTAATTTAGCATTTATTATTGATGAATAAATAAGTATTAATAATAAAAGTAAATATTTAAAACTGTAAAGGAATCTATAGCTGTGAATATTATTATTTAATCTCAATATTCCTTTTAAGCTTTACGAAATATATTGGATAAACAAAATGCAGTACATTAATGCAAATTTCATGTTTATTAATCGGAAATTGTTATTTGGCTGCTAATCTTTTAATTTGCATACAATATATTGAGAAAGTTCTAAAATATAAATCTTGAAAAGTATTGAAGCTATATTCATATGCGTGTAGTTCAAATTACTCTATCTATATATAAATAGGAACGATTCTTTAAACTGAAACAAAAGTTGAAAATTTTATGTTGACTAGTACTCCTCCTCGCATGCAAATATTTTGACAATATTTACACATTTTATGATTTAAATTTAAATGAAATAAGCATCACAACTGGCAATTCTTTTTTCCAATGTAACAGACGAAGAAGATTGCAATCATTTTATCAAAGACATTACAAAATATCGAATTCTATATTCTCACTTTGTTGAATAGTACAGCGAGTGCGCAAACGCATAAATATTTCCACACGTTGAAAATCAAACTGCAAAGGGGAAGGGCAAATATGACAGTTTGTCGCGTTACATATGTCAAGCAGCGATTTTGTCAAGTGTCAAATTTTTCTGAAGAACTATAGGAAAGATAAATAGACAACCGTCTACTGCGACTCAAGTAGAAAAATTTTACTTGTATGTTGTTTATTTATGCAGGCTGATATTTTTTACCCTCACTGTCAGCTGCTGAACTCTCCTTATGTTGACATTTATAGAAATATCAACTTTGTAGTTGTCTTGTTAAAGAATGATGTATGGGTGGTGATGTATTTTGTCATCATATGACTTATCGCTCAACATAAATAGAGTTAATTTTAAAACTTTAATAGAATGGGAATAGGAAAATATTTTTTTAAAAAAATATAGCAACTATCAATCCAATCTTTCTTTAGATGGCTGAGAAATTGTTAATGTTTACATTTTAAATATTCTTTGGCTATCTGATTACTAATTAAATTTATCATGCAATTTTTAACAAAACAATTTTATACCTGAGATCTGATCAAGTGGTTTGGTTAAATCAGAACAGTAAAACATCATCCTATCAATCCTGTAATAATCACAATTTTAACGATAATTTTGAATTAGTCTTTACAATTTCTTTCACGCCATTTCATAATTATTTTATGAGTATTCTGATCAACTAATATATTACTTTATTCACATTTCTTTAAAACATTTCCTACAACGCTTTAGATATTGTAAGATGATAATAAAGATATTTTAGTTAATCCTATCATATGCTTCTACCAGCCAACCAGGACATAACGAAAACTAGGTCCAGACTAGGTCAATAAACAAAAACAAAAAAAATGCTTGTATTAATTTCTTCGATTCATCGTTTCAATGTCCTTTAAGAAGCATTAAGTGAAACCCTCATGTAATATCGGTTAGTAATCTGTTGAGGTATTATATATTAACCAATGAATAAGCCACTCAGTCACGAGTTCCCAATAATCAATAGTATATAACATTTGAATTGACTTTTATATTGAATTAATCCAAATTAAATTTAAATGTTTTAAATCAAAGAACAAAATGAAGTTTTTTAAATACAATTAACCAATAAGATAACCTAAACAAGTTAGCAATATAATAGAGCATATTAAAATCTCAAAGTTATCAAATACCAAATACTGCTTTTTACTTTTTCATATCGATAATTTTTTAATTGGTGCATTAAAGATATTTTTAACCTCTAATGAAATTTCCGTAAATAAAAATATGTAGGGTATTTTGGTATTAGAGTTATAGATATTAGATTATAAACATCTTGGAATGTAGAATATATTAAACGATTTCGAATCGCATGGAAATCCTGGGTCGGAAAAGCTTGTCAGATACTATTGATGGCTTTGCGCATGCGTAGAATTTCCAAGCATTTTCTAAGAGAATTTCATTACAACGTTCCCTAGAAAGACTTAATCAATAGACATAATCTAACAAATGTTTACTTGAACAGAGTGTGATTAAAACAAATAGTGTCGCAATAATGTTACAGCTGACATTAATAGATCCAATATGCATATTTCATCAACAAGGAGAGGGGATAATTCACATATGTATACGGTACTTCAATTGATGAGGTCTACAGTAGAAATACCGATATTCTTTATTATTACTTTTAATTAAAATTAATTATTCATTTCTCTGACAGTTTTTTTTTTCCTTTTTAAGGAAAAAATAGATAGAATTAATCTCTCCATGCATTATTTTTAATTTCATCCAAAAGTATATGGTATATTTTGAGTTGACTGTGAGGATGCCCGCACAACTTTGACTTGCATTTCAAATCTACTGTCAATTTTTTGATTTTAATGTCATTGCTACATTATTGATCACGCTTTATTACATCCACATTTATGGCGTCATTGGTTTATTATCATTGAATCTTTATTTGTAATATTCGCAGGAAAAGCAGACGTGTAATATTATTAATAGTGCCTGGAAAGCATTTCCGACGTAGCATTGTTATGCGATTATGAATCTCTAAGAGTATCTTATCCCTCTTTGATAGTTATTACTGTGATTATGAGATATCTTGTATATTTAACATACTTTTTACTTTGGGATCAAATGGAACCAAATAAAGTATTGCATCCTACAAATTTGACAGCATAAACAATTTTATATAAAATTGAAAAGAAATTTTAAATTAGCGAAATATTTTCAAAACCACTAGGTACTTTATATATGAATTTTTAATTTAAAGTTTGAATCCACACACCTAATCATATTGTATAAATTTACTTAGTTTTTTTTTTTTTTTGCTATAACAATCCTAAAATTCATAGTACATGATTGATATCTATGTATTAGTTTATTTAATTATTATAACCAATAATTTATGAAATTTTTAAAATTACGATTTTCCAAATGCTTAATTTTACTTCTATACATCTATCTAATATTTGAAAGAAATAAGACATTTCTTAAATCTTAGATCGTATTTTTAATTGAAATTGTTATTTTCTTTACCGTTGCGCTTTGATTATTATTAATATTGAATTTAAATTAATCTCAGTATATATTTGAATACACTGCAAAGATATAACGATTAAAATTAAATCTGATCTTATACATAACCCTCCCCCCCCTCAGAAATTGGAATTTAGAGAGCCAATGAATAATCCAAAATTTAAGCTAAAAATATGATTTTCAGCTTACGAAATTAAGTTTTACTCCAAAAAATGTGTATGTTATTATTCTAAAGCGAATTGAGTGTAACATTTGGAATAAAATTTATCACATTTCTTCTTGAACTGATATTGCTTATTTAGAATTTTTGTTCTTTAAACAAATATCCAAATTTTATCTAACCGAATATTTCCTTTAAAAACTTGATACTATTCTCTATTACTTTAATGCTTCTGTATTTAAACATAGCCTCCGAGGCAGTTCTGATGGAGTTTTCATGTCAGAAACTGCAGTATTTTAACGATAAAAAAAGAAATATGCCGAATTATAGCAAATGTGAGATGTAAGCGTTATTTTATGCAAGCGCTCCGCCTATCTTCGCAACTTGGTCTCGTAAAATTAATTCATATATCCTGTGATCCGTGCGCTTTTACTGCCGCTGTAATGAATTTTTCTCACAGAAATCAAATTGGAAACAAAGATTTTAAAATGCTTTATGCCAAGAGACTTTTGAAAGAAATGCAAGTTCCTTCCCACTCCTATCGAGTGCCGTACTCCCAACCGTAATAAAGACATTGTTTAGGAGTAATGAGATAAAATGTGTTCTCTCATGTGGGGGATTACTTTTTGCTATAAATTGAAAAGTTTCTCTTTTTTTTCCTTTGAAAATTCGGGGTTTTGTTGCTAAATTAAATGTTAGTAATATCATGCACAGGCGATGTTGATTTTTAAGGAAGATTTAATTAAATTTTTCGGAAGATTTAAGGAAGATTTAATTTTTAATTTTTCGAATACGGAATATATATAAGAAAGAAATGTAATAATTAAAATTTGGATTTGGAATTATAATTAATTGCTATATTATACATTAATCGCTTCTAAATTAAAGCACTAAAAGTTCCGAATCATCTTATAGATCAAAGTAGAGATACACGAACTATTTGCGTATATTTCTCGATTATTGTATTAAATCTCTTATCATAATGAAATGCTTTGAGTCAAGAAAAGTTTAACTTATATTTCAACATGCTCGCGGAAAACCAACAATAAAGTAGCGAAAGAATTAATGTAACATTATTATGTTTCTTTGAAACAAATATCAAGTTGGAAGGATAATAAAGGTAAAATACGGTTTCATGTGTTGAATTAAATTGCTTTTACTGAGCAAATGTTATTGTTCTCTTTTATTTGTTCGCTGTCTCCGAATACACAAAGGTCGAGAAATACTTTATTTCTTGTAGCGTAAATATTTATTGATTTTTTTACATTTTTTTCTTTTCTGAATGAACGAAAAAAAAATCCTAATTTCAAGAAGAAATGAACTATAAAAATACAAAGAAAAAGAAAAAAATTTTTTAATCTAATAAAAATTACTAGATTCTAAAATTAAGAAATTTCATGAATTCATTTGATTAATGCAATAGTTTTTTCTAAAATAATATTTTAATCATCATAGTTATTGATATTCTACAACTGATAATTTTCATTTTATACTGTAGCACAGTGTGAACTTATTAGATTTTATTGTTCACAGGAATACTTAATCAACGTCTTGAAACACAGTAATACTGCACTTGAAAAAATTGTAGCTCGTGGAATTTAATTGAATGTACAACAAATAAATTTTATTATGTATTTAAGTAATGTTTGAAAATGGAAAACAATATTTCCATTAGGATGGAGATAGGATAAAAAAATTTAAAGCTATTATCATTTAATAAGGCCATAAAAATTGTAAGGCCATTTGTAAGGCCCACATTTAATAGAATTCTAATAATACAATTCGGAGGTGATAGTAACATCAAACTTTTTCACATTTTCTAGTTCTAAATCGGATAAATAAAGCTATAAAATTAAATTCGTAAAGTAGGCATAAGTTGAAGCGTCCTATAACTATAGTTTTCATTTGGATTTTCATATGATATACAAAAGGCACTTGATTCAAATTAAAATTAAGAATCTTTACAATTTTAAAACATTATTTTTCGGATTTTTTTCTTCATTTTTCAAATTATTTCCCATTTTTCTATCAAATTTGTTTCTGAGTATTCTATAATCCGTCAATAAACATTTTAAACTTTATATTAGAATAACTAATTTGTCAAAAAGTTATTTTAAAAAAATTACCTTAGAATTTAAAATTAAAATTAAATGCTGTGTTCCTGTGTGATTATATTATTTATTATTTAAAAATAGTTGTCATACAATTTTAAATAAACTCATTAAAATATATCTTGGTTTTGGAAGCTGGCGAAGGAATGTCGATACTTGCATTACCTATAGACCTCCCCATCATTTAATTCAGCTCAGAACGTTGATTTGCATCTGTATGGGTATATGAAAGATTGTTCATTACTTCTAACTAGATAATAATGATTGGAGTTTTTTTTTACTTATAAAGAATCTTTTATTGATAGTGAAACACTTTTATATATATAAAAAAAATCTTTGATGGAGAGAGAGATTCTATTATTGAGAAAGAATCTTTTATAGATAGGGAAATACTTTTATTGATAAAGAATCTTATATAGATAGGGAAATACTTTTATTGATAAAGAATCTTCTCAAATGCCAAATTATATGTTCAGCACATTTTACAACCTATCAGTCCAATTGTTCAGGATCGTTTAAGCATTAAGAATTAACAATTTGGACACTTTCGATTATTGACAAAAATTTATATCTATGCAATTTATTTAAACTTTCATATGCTCAACTGTTTAGGCATCCTTCATATGTTATTTAATTTCATAAGCTAATGAGCTGAAAAATTTATCATACATGACATCAGTTGCTCTTCTAGGGACAGCAACCAAATTTTGCTCTTAGGGAAAAACAAAGGGATGTTAGGATGTTGATGTTTAGGGAAAACGGATTTTTTTTCAGCCCACGTGACTCAGAGATAAGATCTCTTTTCCACGATTCTCTGTGCACGTGATTTCTTCTTCAGATTCCTGAACTGAATTGCTAATTCAGTATTTTCAAAAATGATTTGAAATGTGTCTTTAGAATCTTTCAAATGTCGACGCGTTTGATTTTAGAATAGTGCTATTGAACTAAATATAACGATTGTCTTTAATATAGAAGTTATGACATTATATAAAAAATAAAATACTGCTGCTGCAAAAAAAAGTTCAAATAAAGAATACATTATGGATTTCTAACCCACGTAAACTAAAATATTTTGTTTAATTTTTCTATTATTATTATTTAATTAGGTACTTTAATTAATTTGGAAAATTTCTCAGTTTACTTACAAACGTATTTCGGAATAAAAACACAATGTCATATAATTTTTTATATGGAGTTTTTGTGACAACAAACAAGTTTTTGTTTTGTTTTATTTTATCAATTAGTAATTTTTGAAAGCTTTTATATTTATTTGAGAAAATTTTGATTTGATGAATTTACTGTTAAATATGTTTCATCGCCAGTATGCATTCTTAATGAATGTTTTCAAGCACATATAGTTGGGTTTGTATTAAATACATACCCAACTATATGTATTAAATATATAATCTGTTATTGTAATTATGAAAAAATACGGATATAAGTATATGTGTCTAATATTTCGATATAAAGGAAAAATAAATTTACATATTAAAAGTGCCTACATTTCAGTTTCATAATTTAAGTGAATTTTATTAAACTATTGAAATGGCTAACTAAACTATTGAAATTTGAATTTTTAAACTTATTTATATTATTATTTTGCAGATAAACAGAAAAATCATATCACAGTTTTGAGTACATGCATATTTAGCCTTGATACCTGTATCATTAAAGTATTTAATGTTTCATTTGACAGCCAAATTAATAAATTAGTTTTAAATCAGTTATTATTAAACTGATGATCATAAAGGAGATAAGGGCTAATTCTTCTAAGAGAATGTATTTTAGTTTAAATGTAATCTGCTGGTCCAATTTATCTTTTATATTTAATAAAAACTTATTTAAAATGAGAGCCTTGTTCATGTCTTAATGAAAACAAAAATTAAAAATTACATTGCAATCTAAATTTGTACTTGATTTAATTATTGGAAGTGACATATATATAATAACATATTAAAAATGTTAAACGCACCTATATTTAAAAAATTGTGAAAAACTAACAATTTGAAATGGTAACATTTAATATTCATGAAAACAAAAATTTATCTTTTTTTCTTTAATAGTATTTTACTAGATATTTGTTATTATTAGCTCTATACCTTTTGAGGGGGGTTGAGATTAATATTTATTATTGAAATATAAGCATTTACTGATATATATCTATATAACTGAGATTTTATGATTTGAAATGTTACTTTTTTAAATTTTAATATTTTATTTTCCAACAATATTTATAAACTGCTGGATCTTAGGATGGTGTTTCAAATTTTTAAAATATTATGTAATTATTTGAATTTTAATGTAAAATCAAACGCATCTAAATAACTAATGTTAGTAGAAGATGTAATATAAAGGTCCACAGCTGTAATTTTGTTCATCAAAGTTTTGTATAGAAATATAACCAATAAAAAAATGATATAATAATATTTCTCCTTAATGTCCTTGACAAAATATTTTTAAGTATCTGATTATTATAGATGTTAAAGTTATGGTACTTTTAATAATCTTTCATCGCTATCACATATCTTTTCCCTCAAAATAAGAGTATGAATTGTAATAAATATGACAATGGCCTACTAACCTTAATACATAATATTTTTTTAATAATAATTTAAAAAATACATACTGACAGTCGTTAGCAAATTAATTTTAAGTAAAATTACTTGGCATCAAAAATATATAAAATTTTTTTAAGGCTGAGAAATTGCATATGAAACAAGTTTGAAAATTGAAATTCCTTGTACGTACAACTTTACGGTTTGATCACAATTTTCTTCATTATCACGTTATTGGTACTTAATCATATGCAATATATCAATATTATTCTGTTTATTTTTTAAATAAAATTTAGTTAAGCTGAGAGACTAAAATTTTAGAAGGATTTCTCAGATATATTTATGAAATTATTATGAGATACGAAATTATTTCCTTGCTTGGAGATGCTTATAAGTTTGAGCAATTATTTTTGCTTATGACATGAAATATGTTTTATGTCAGATCTGGAATTACTGGTATTCACCTTGTATCATTTTGAAATTAATCCTGTAGACAAAACATATTTCTTTAGATAAGAATTATGATGATAAGATTCCACATGCAAGACAGGCAACACTGATATTACTTTCGCCTTTCGTGTTTTTTATAATGATATTTTTGAAATAGATTAACATTCTGTTGAAAATATTTTTTTTCTCTTCCACATAAACTCAAACCCTATTTATTTTGCTCAAATTAGCATTTGACTTTGATATCTTTACTATAAAAAGAAAATTTATGAAAAAAAATCGATCATTTCGAAATGCAATAAGAGCAAGATTTTATTTTTGAAATGATTTTAAACAAATTGTTAAATCCATGTGTTAAGTATCTTTTTAATTAAATAATTATTGGCTTGATGATACCTAAAATTATTTTGTTTTAATTTGTTATTAACTAATTTCATTATTTTTGAATGATTCCTAAGGGTTATTTAAAAAAGAGTGTAAATGAAACTGATTGCATAAAATATCACTTAAAAAGTATTTAGTTCAATAAATTCAACCCTCTGATTCTTGAAGGCAGACAAAATTCTAATATTTAGAGCATAATTAATTCTGAAAGTGTTAAGCTACAGAATTGCATTCAAACATTTTATGTGTAAGCATGTGCATGCACATTACATTAAGAATTGCATTATTACTGAAATATTATTAGAAATGACTGGCCTTTTAACTGGCCTTTTTTGTAATTTCAAATATTTGAATAGCTGGTATTTGAATTCAAAATCAAATCAATCACACATAAAAAAAATGAAGCGAAATTTTATTATTGGAAATTTCTAACTATTCATATATACAAATAAGTTTTCATGACAGGAAATAATGTTAATATTCTAAAAGATATCAAATATTGAATTTAGTTAAGAAAGTTATTTCAATATTCTGGAGCACTTATAGATACGAGTGATTATTTTCGCTTGGCATAAAATACGTTCTCTGTCAGATCTCAAATTATTGGTATTCACCTTGAATCATTTTGGAATTAGTCACTACTGATAACTTATTTCCTTCAATAGGAATGAAGATAGTTGAAGATGCCTCGAAGAAGGAAGGAAGTATTGATACTAGTTTGTTTTGGTTCTTTTTTATACGGCATTTTTGAAACAGACCAACCTTTTAAAAAAGAATTCCCACCTTTTTATTCCCATATAAACCTTCTTTATTTTTTCAAGGCTAACATATAACATTCTTTATAACATCTTTGCTACAAAGAACGATAGGAATTTATGAAAAAGTTAAGCACTTTAAAATTTAATTGGAAATTTTTTTTGTGTAAATATTAAAAATAAATTACTGAATCTATGAGTGAAGAATCTTTTTAGTTAAATACGATAAATGTTGATTCGATGATATCTATAATTTGATGTCAGGTAATTATGTGTTTCAGTTTTTTTTTATGTGTAAGTTAAGCTTTCTGATTCCAAAGATATTTAAAGCAGACTGTAAATGAAACTGATAATACAAAATATCATATATATATACATGTGTGTGTGTGTGTGTGTGTGTGTATTGCTTATTTGAATCACAAAAACTCGAGAAATAACGGATATTGAAGATATTTATACCATTTTGTAGAACATTTATTGGGTAAGGTTTTAGTACATTAAAGTCATGTCAAAATATTGAAGGGAGTTTTATATTTACGATTTAAATTGTTCTGCGCATGCATGAAAACTGCACATGTGCGAACAGTAAGAGCTGTGTTACACATATGTGATATATTTCTTAGTTTACATCTGATTTTAAACATTCATTCAGATCTCGTTATGTCAAAAAGAAGAGAATGCAACCTGCAACCTTGGTCAGAACACATAAAATGCCAAAAAGCTTCGTTCTGTAAAATTATATATATATATATATATATATATATATATATATATATACTGAGAGAGAGAGAGAGAGATTAAAAGTAAAAATATATGCATGTAATTTAACCACAGCAAATATTTTGATAAATTTAACACTAAAGTTATGACTAGGATTTTGTGAAAGGATTAAACGGCAGAATTCTGTTAAAATGTCTTTTTTATACACAGTAAAATTTCCTATGTATAAAGTCTACAATAAATAAAAAAATTCAGTAAGAAAAAAAAATATTTAAGATTTTTAAAGTGAGGGCCAGCAATGTAAACTTAAATTACATTAATGTATAAAATTAATTATGACTAAGCATACCAAATATTACTATATCTTGCAGTTTGTAAATTCATATATATATCACTGTCAAATTAAATCACTGTGCGATATAAAGATGTTGATTAAAAAAATTACAGCATTTTTGACTAATTTATTCATACTAGAAGTTATATTATTTCATTGAAAATCATACTATATAATAGTTTCACATTTTCCCATTATCTTACTTGTGTATATATATATATATTTCTAAAATAAAATAGTGAACTCCTGAAAAATTCTTGAATTGAGATGGTTTATATATATATATATATATATACACACAAAAATAAATGAAATCAAATTTTAATAGCAGAGCACAATTCATTACACATAAGAATAAGCTTTTCATTGCACGATATGATGAAAATCTTTTAACAGTCATTAAATATAATGCTTTAAAAAGTGAAGTAAGATTCATCTGAAAAATTTTCAAATATAATGAAATATACAAGGTATAATATAAATATTTTCTTTCAGAATACATAAAAATATTGGCAGAGCTCTTCTTTTCAGTATATTATGAAGTCATAGCCATTACAGAATAAAAAGATTCATAATTTTAAATATACAATCCCACTGAATATAAAGCATTCATTTTCTTTTAAAATTTTACATGGAAAAATCCTGTAATAAAAGGCCTTTGTATTAGGCTACATCAAAAATAAAAATCTAAAATAACTATCGTAATATTTTATAAGTAAATATAAATTTTAAAATCTCAAGAAATCAAATACCAGTTTTTTCTCTTGCTAAATACAAGACGTTCATTTAATCCTCAGTTTGTTATGCAATTTATTTACACAACTGAGGATAATCGTTTGTGTATCTATACCTCAATTGCCAGTGAAATACTTTTTAAAAAAATTATATAAATAGATGTGTGTTAGATTTTATTATCAGCATGTGTAAACTGCAAATATATACAGGCAAAATATTTCAGGTAAATAAAGTAAGACTTTCTCATGGTAATTTACATGCTTGATAATCTGACGAAAAAAAATGTCTTGGAGGATTTAATAAAAAGTTATTTTCTTAACAAAAATAAATAGCTAGAACCAACATCTAATCCTATAACTTTTTAAATGATATACTTAAAAGTATGATGAGCTGTGCAGGATTCAAACTTTTTGTATCCTGTACAGCTTGCAATTCTTACAACAATATTAATCCTTATTTCATAAAATAATTATATTCGTAAATGATTGGAAGATTCTTTTTATATGCACGCTATAATTGCATTTATTAATAAATGAATTTGAAGTGCGTTCAAAACAATCTTTCAACCAAAAATTAACGGACTCAACCATTAAGGATAGGCGTAATAGGCTAATATTCGGAAAGTTTTCCCTGCTCAAAATTCCCCATCTTTTTCCCACGGAGCAGCAACCCGAAGATGCATCTCATTAATTGTACTTATGCCAAAAACCACAGAATCCTTCCTAGATGAAATTAGAGCTGTATCAGGCCCGGCCTGTGAAGCGTCCCCTCTTTTTGTTGTGAAACAAGGGCTTGGGGAACTGAGGCAGCGGTGTAGATCAATGGAACCACAGAGAGAGCAAAAACGGGGGAGTGTGTCATTCTGTCCTCTTGTCTTTATGGCCGGAAGTGGAGTTAGGAGCGGAAACTTGACTTCATCAGGAGTCGACGGAAATAGAACTCCAACTCAGGAAAAGTAGACAACATAAACATGATAGGGATACATACCAGATTTCTACACCTTTCCGTCCAACGTCGTGAAACAATTTATTGCCAAAACAAAAATGGATTACTGCTTTTATTTCACCGAATCCTATTCTTACCGATAAATAATGAATTTTCAATGAAAAAAAAATGATATATATTTATAACATTTTGTTAATTCAATAACACAATAATTATACTTTCTATGGAAGTATCGCTGTTCGGAAAATTCAAATTTGATTTAATTGATTTCCACAATCTTTCCCACCCTACTGAATTTTTATTGAAGGGGAAAAACATTGATGATATATATTTATATGATTTTGTTAATTTATTAACACGAGAATTATTCTTTTTATGGAAATATTACCGTTTGGAAAATTGAAATTTAATTTAGTTGATTTTCAAAAACGTTCCTATACTTTACCGAATATCATCCAAAATTGGAATCATGTAAGCGTTAAAAAATCGTTCTGAAAGGTTTAATATCAGTCATTTACCTCCATTTCGCGTCATCTTCCTGTTCTTGTGATTGAGTAGTTTTTCATCAATCATATGGTTTTTGATGATGATGGTGTCGTGTTCGTGTTAACATGGAAAGTGGGTGCAGTAGCTTCTGAGAGTAAGGACCCCTGAGCACCAGAAGGCGGAATTCCGACTTTAGCTCAAATGAAGATGACACAAACAGATATTAGCTAGCACAACCCGTTTTTGTATGGGGGGGGGGGGTACATTCATACATCTCACAGATAGAACACAAGGGAAAAACAACCATGCCCGAAACCAAGACGCTCAGATTACGGGGAAGATGGTTGTAAAAAGTAGTAACAACCGATGTCTAGGATGTAGTTTATATTTTATCTCATATTATATATGTTGTTCAAACAATCCACAACAGATAAATATTCTGCTCCCTGAAAATGATTATGAAGGAAATAATGGAATTTGGGACATTGTTGGTGTAATAATGACAATGTAATTTAATCGTTGAAAATTTAGTTAAAAGACAGCAAGAGAACACACCCAGATAACATTATTCTCTCACTGTTATGCTTATTATTTTACAATGAAATAAAAGTGGTACACAATTCTCTTGTTTGATTACTGCTCTCTAATAATTGGGGGGAAGCTGTTTTTTTAATAATTAAACATTTTGTATATTGAAAAACCGTTACATTTAATTATATTATTTGTTACTACTTTAAATAACAAGTATAATTTTCTTCGAGAAATCTAACTTTCTAACGTTATGGAATGATAAAATTGAATAAGCATATTAAATTAGTTATCAAATATTTTCACTTCTTAGCTACAATTATTAAAGACACTAATACAGAGCCTTGTAACGACAGAATTGAGCACACTTAATAATTCTATTAATTATTACTTGTACAATATTACTTCATATCTCTTTCTACATAATAATAAAGTCAAGTTTCTAAAACATTTAAAGCTAAATATCCAACATATTTTACTTCAGAAGTACGAAATTCATTAACAAATTTTCCTTCAAAAACAATCTAATGCTATTATAAATTATTTCAAATATTTTCTAAAATATCCTAGCATTAATGCATGAAATATGCCTTTTAAAAGCAAGTTTGATACTTACATTTTTGAATGTAGCGCATTTTAAAAAAATCAGAAGTGATGTGCAGTTATATTTTCGGGCATTAAACACTTAATTTGATATTGTCTGGCACTTGCGGTATGCGAAAGTTATTTGGAAGCAGGCCAAATTACAGAAACGAAACTAAATTGCTGAACTCCATTAATTAGTTGGCAATTCTTATTATTCGAAGTTTTCTTGAAACAATGAAATGTTTCCCTTGATCAGTAGATGGGTTATTGTTTTTTAAAAAAGGGACGTGGAATGATATGCCATTTGAGATAATGTAGAATATTTATATCAATATACCTTTGGTAGAAAAATTTTACTAATAGCATCGTTTTAATATTTTTAACTAAAAGAGAAATATTTGCATTGGATTTTAATTTAACTAGAGGCAAGTGATATCATATAAAATCATATCTACACAGTGTTATAAAAAGCCATATAATCAACAAAATATAATACATTACGTATTTTCCGAATGTTGATTGTTAGAATTAGAGAGAGATTTTTATTTCGTTTTTCTCATTTATCTATATAGAGGAAAGTCCTTTTGATAAATTATTTTATGGAATAAAACTGCATTTTTTAACTGGTACTTTAAAGAACTACTATTTTATTCCTTAAAATTGTCTTTATAAAATCATCATTGTCTTTATAAATCATTAATATGAATTTTTATATATATATATATATATATATATATATATATATATATATATATATGCTGATAAGTCATGATTAATATCCCCAACAATAACCTTTTAGGTTGAGACATGGTTAAGAAACATGAAATGAAAGAAAATTATGGGCTATAATTCCTATAAAAAATAATCGAAAACTGTAACTTTTTTGTACTTCTGAGCTAGAAATTACTCATCCCCATCATACTGGCAAATTATTAGAAGTTTCTCTCTATTTAAATTCTACAATTTTTTCTGAAAGTAGTTCTTAGACAAATCTTATGTATAAACGCATGTGCTATGCCAGTTCTCGCACTCTTGATTTAAAAAGATGCCATCTTTTCTCGGTAGTTCTGAGTTTGAATAGGCATGTTGGTTTTTTATCCATTGCAAAAGAGATGTCACCATTTCTGGGCGGTTTTCTTTTGGCCTTCGATAGATGCATTGCTAAAGGGAGAATCGAAACTGCTATATTTATTGAAAAGCTAAGTATTAAGCCAGAAATTCCCAATCATTCGAAGCCATGCCAATAAAAATTCTGATACGAGTCACTCCAGCTTCGTTGTAACTCACTCTGTGAAAGCCGCGTTAATGTATACCGTAAATCCCTTTTCTACAGCCCCAAATCTTTTCTTCACCGTATGCATTCACTCATCAACTATAGCAGACTACAGAGTAAAGATTTATCGAAAGAACATTAGAATAGCGAGGATGTCCGATCTTCCAATCCATCCCATTCTGATTGGTTGATTGCATCGCCGAGATATTTTGGATTATCCCCAATCCATCCGTGCAATGGCAAATAACCAATTTAAGATATAAATGCTCAGAGAGTTTCGGCCTATGAGTCCCATTTAAAACGATGGAATATGATTTTTTTAAAAATCTAAAATCATGTATATTATCATTCAAGTGGAAGTTCTTTAGATAAGATTATCGTAATTAATGAGATGAAATAACTATTTAGGCTATTTAAATACATGTGATTAAATGCAAACCAATTTAGAATTAGAATAAAATCGCTTATTAACTATGCATTGCTCCAAAAAAGGAGGCCATCGCTTTGTGATATTGTGGAAGTAGAAAATCTAGGGTTTCTAGTTCTGCCTTTTAAATGCAGCCTCAAGTGTAATCTGCATAGGCTTAAACATCTCATATGGATACTTTAGGGTTGATTTGTTGTTAAAAATTCAAAGAATATGAGTTTCAAGACTGATTCCTAGTAGCTACAGCATCCTTCCGTAATAGTCAATAGTAAACTGTCAATCTAACAAATCAAACTCATTAAAATTTCTGCCAAATTCCGAACATTTATGGAAGTATGAAATTTGGAGAAGTTCGAAAATATTATCACAGCAAATTTCTTTCTAGAATATTTGAATTTCGATGGAGTTACTTTTATTTGAAATTCTTGTGAAGTTTTTATCGTTTTCTTTGGTACTTTGACATTATTTTCCTTTAAGAAAAGGTAATTTTTTATTAAATAGCTGATTTCTTTCAAGTAATTGATTCGTGCAAAATTGTTTCACATTTCTGATATATATTGGATATTGTAGATTTCAGATTAGACATCATCTTTTGTTTCCTTTCAGCACTTAGGCAAATCCTGGAGTTAATGCAAAAGACGTCTGAGGCATACAATTTGTTCATGAATATTACATGAGGTACATAGTTTGTGTAAGTACTGCGAATAGATCAAGCTTTGGATAGTTTACTCCCCTGCGTCACTCTGGAAAATGTCAGCAGCTCCAGCTTTATTTTATATTGCCAAAAATCGATGTGACTATGCGGTTCGACCCTATCCTCCAAGATAAACTAATTTCCATCAGAAAGAAATTCGTAAATTATATATAAAACTGAAAATCATAAATGATTTGGAAAGTATTTTTATCTTATTATGAAAAGTATTAATGTGTTTATATTGCAGCTGCCCATCAAAATTATTTTTTTCGTAAAGAAATAATACATAGCAAGGTCTCTTTACCCGTGATTATATAAATGATCCCAACCTCAAATAGTATTAAACGCATGGATTTGGGAGCCTTAAAAATGTTTTCATTAAATGCATTGTTAATCAAATGATTGAATTATCATTACTCAATGATTATAATAGATTTAGAATATATTTTTTAAAAGTTAATTGAATATTATTGAAAATACCACTTTTTAAAATTAACTTTTAATGAAGTCAATTCTTGTTTTGGCTAATTCAAATTAATTATTAAATTATCAAATTAACTCAAATTAACTAATAACTATTTCTTAATTATTTATGAGAAATCGTTATAGCATTTTCTTAATTATTTATTAAGTAAATTAAGTCACATCATATTTTTGCTCCAAAAAATAAAGGTAGCACAACTGTAGAGAACGGTTAAGCCATATATATATATATATTTAAAATTTAACACCCTTAAAAACTATATCAACAATTTTTTTGGAAAGAAAGCAACGTGTTAAAATTTTCTCTATCAAGAAATACTTTTTAATACTTCTCTGAATTAGGCATATGATGCTAATGTCAGCGTTGTAAGGAATGAGATAATTTGCTAAACGAAAATTGAATTTTTTGACTTGGCACAAATTATTAATTAATAACTTTTTCTATATAGTGAAGCATGTTAGTGCAGATTACATGTGAGGTTGAAAAAGTGTTGAGAATAATATTAGTGTAGAAGAGTGTAACTCAAGAAAAACTATACGTAAATTAATTATTTGTGCATGTATTTTTATATGAAATTTAAATTCCTGGATTTAATTTCAAACTTCTAAATGCTAAAATTAAAGCGGTAGCTATTGGAGGGTTTCTTTCTCTTGATATTTTCATTCAAGGTCAAGGCAGGTCAACAAATTAAACTTTGATTCCATCAGAGATATTTCTTTTGGAAATAAAACTTAATCATTTTGTTATTTAAATGCATTTTGTTTCAATCAAACATTTTTTTGATTAAATTAAGTAAACTTCATTTAATATATTTTTTTCTTAGAATTTTTTTTTATAAATACAAGAAAATATTTAGAAAACATTAAGAGTTCATTTTAAAATAGAGGTAAAGAGGAAGGAAGAATCTTTGATCTTCAGGGGGAAAAAAGAACGCCAAGGAAAAAAGGTAATTTTTTAATAAAGTGTTTCAGATTGCAAATGGGGCGACTCTTCTTCAAATATACGTCAAAAATAAGGAAAATGAATACTGGCCTGGGGGTTTTCATTCTTTTCTGACAGATAAATGGAGCTTTTCCACATGGGAAAAATTTCAAACGTGAACTATAAATGAGTATCGAAAAAAGTAATAAAAAAAAGAAGTCTATCACAGAAACTATCAAGTTTAATGCTGTTATTATGTGGCCTACAGGCACTCTATTCGGTACATTCGTTTGAAA